>JAIGNY010001174.1:600000-655000 GCA_020152595.1 Chiridota heheva | reverse complement strand
TGCACGTTTGTAATTACACATGACTGACCGGGAAAGTGGGGGTCTGGATAGGGCTGGTTTCTATTTTACAAAAATTAACAAGAGTTCACAAAGAGAGGGCCAAAGCAGTCAAATCTGGTGACGCAAACAGAACAGTAATCGGAGATTCCTACCTATAGCTGTGAAATTAGTTTGCAATCAGTTGATTGATTTATAGAATATGACATCAGTCACAACAGGAATCAGTATCATTGCCTTTGCGATATTTCATTTTAGTTATTTTACAAATTTCAAATGAAAGAAAATCACAGTCAATTGATTTGATAGAGATTTTATCATTTTCGGAGGGGGTCTGGACCCAGGGCTGATTTATTGGGGCTCAACTCCTTGAGCCCCCTAGAAATCAACCCTGGGTCCGCCCCCCCCCCATTCCCTCACTCCCACTCCCTTTCCCTCACTCCCCATCCCCTCACTATTTCGAGGAAATTTTCAAATTGGGATAATCCTTATTTTTTTGCACAAAAAAAAATGCCCTCAGAAATGTGCTAAATTTCAACACTTTGTTTTGGGAGGGGGTGTAGGACCCCTCTCTTTTTTTTAATGCTGGCTTACACCACTGTGTGATCATTGTGTACAGTTTCCACTCACATAATATCATCTCTGTGATCAGGGATGACTCCCTGCTGTGATTGACCAAACAATTATTATCAGCTTATATCATCGAAAGAAGTGCATGAGAAGGCGTGGTTTGGTATTCACTATCTAATATGCTATCAAAAATCTGGGTTCAGAACGAAGTTTTCCCGCACGTAGTTTGACTTAATAATGTTGTTTATTATAATGTAGTACGCCTGTGTAGTAAAACCATCATTTCCCTGGTCAAATTTATAACACGAAAACAGTTTTGGGTTCTTACATATTGCAATTTACAGCAACAATATTTTACTGCTTCTACTGATGATAAACAATCAAAACGATTTTAATATAAACCTGGGCTATGGTAATAAAAGGTTTACGGTGAAAAGAGTAGCGTCATTTCGCCACTTCTTGTAAAGTTCAATTAGGCCCTATGAGGCCTATAATATAAACTAGTAACAAACGTTTTAATTTTCGTGGGTCTGATAAATTCACAATTCAAGATTTTTTTTTGTTGGTTGAACTGCCTAAAATTTGTGAAAAGAAAAACACAACACAAACTAAAGCCTAATTTATTTCTTCAATTACCTGTGGTATGAAAACACAAAAAATGCTTTTGAAAATGTATTAACATGCTCTGTGAAAAAAGGAATACCCTATTTAAATATATTTTAAAAAAGGCAACGATTTATCTGTTGGAATTTAAAAAGAAAGAAAAAGAAGAAAAGTGAAGATGTAACGATCAGTGTGTTTATTTCTTATGCAATTCATGATTTGATGCAAGGCCTGCTGTACACTGTTTTAAGAGAATCATCATATTGAACTTGTAACATATTATAGCCTATAGTATGTGCCACTTTTCACTTCAGTAAGTCAAATTCAAAACAAAATTGATAATTTTACCAACAAATCAGGGGCAAACAAAGGAGATTTATCGTTTGTTGAACTTTCGCAGAGTTTATCCCCATTCATACCAAGATCAACACAGAAACCTCACCTACAGTGTATGCAAACTCAGAGTAAATGCGTGGACGCTCATGTCTTGTGTTGACATCGATTCAATCAGCAACTCTGTGCTATTTTGGGATCAGGCTCCGTCCACGACCGGTCACCTGTCGGTCGGGTGACGTTCGCATAAAGCCTTTATAACGCAGACCCTAATCCAACCAAGTCGAGCACAGTAGATTTTTTAATTACAGCCACTTGTATGTGGGCAATTATGTGTGAGTTTACGTCGGCTTGTGTTTCTCCTTACTTTAATTAAAATAACAAAAAGTGGATGGTAATTATAACTGAAGCTAATACCATACCCAGCATAAATCACTCCGAATGAAATGTCACTCAGTGACTATAACGTTGCACATTATCAATAACCTACATACATCAAGATCAATTTACAGCAATGTGTTGTTAATTAATCAAAACAAGAAGTGATTATATTCTAGTTACTAGGGTACAGCAGTAAAGAACTGGGAGTGAATCTCATTTCCCTCTCTTGAAGCGATGATGTTGATTGTGTAAGCTCCAGACACTAACAGAGGGCTGAACTAGATTTCATGTTTGTGATATATTAACCGTTACTCTCCCTGAGCATTTGAGATGACAGTGTTATTTTAGGGAACCCTTTGGAAAGGGGGCTTTTTCACAAATTTATTTTCGTTTTCTACTGTAACAAGTTTGTTATATGAAAGCTAAGACATGGGACTGTACATTAGTTTGCACAATTTTCTGGTCAAATTTGCAAATTTATGCAAATGAGGTCATTAATTCAGATTATTATATGTCATAAAACTGCAAATGTTTGTGATACTCTGCTCTCTTGTGGCTAATTACAAAAACATTGATTTCATGTTTGTGATATATTAACCTTTACTCTTCCTGAGCATTTGAGATTACAGTGTTATTTTAGGGAACTTTTTGGAAAGGGGGCTTTTTCACAAATTTATTTTCATTTTTTACTGTAACAAGTTTGTTATATGAAGGCTAAGACATTGGACTTTACATTGGTTTGCACAATTTTCTGGTCAAATATGCAAATTTATAAAAATGAGGTCTTTAATTCAGATTATTATATGTCATAAAACCGCAAATGTTTGTGATACTCTGCTCTCTTGTGGCTAATTACAAAAACATTGATTTCATGTTTGTGATATATTAAGCTTTACTCTTCCTGAGCATTGAGATTACAGTGTTATTTTAGGGAACCCTTTGGAAAGGGGGCTTTTTCACAAATTTATTTTCATTTTCTACTGTAACAAGTTTGTTATATGAAGGCTAAGACATTGGACTTTACATTGGTTTGTACAATTTTCTGGTCAAATATGCAAATTTATGCAAATGAGGTCATTAATTCAGATTATTATAAGTCATAAAACTGCAAATATTTGTGATACTCTGCTCTCTTGTGGCTAATTACAAAAACATTGATTTCATGTTTGTGATATATTAACCTTTACTCTTCCTGAGCATTTGAGATTACAGTGTTATTTTAGGGAACCCTTTGGAAAGGGGCTTTTTCACAAATTTATTTTCATTTTCTACTGTAACAAGTTTGTTATATGAAGGCTAAGACATTGGACTTTACATTGGTTTGTACAATTTTCTGGTCAAATATGCAAATTTATGCAAATGAGGTCATTAATTCAGATTATTATAAGTCATACAACTGCAAATGTTTGTGATACTCTGCTCTCTTGTGGCTAAATACAAAAACATTGATTTCATGTTTGTGATATATTAACCTTTACTCTTCCTGAGCATTTGAGATTACAGTGTTATTTTAGGAACTTTTTGGAAAGGGGCTTTTTCACAAATTTATTTTCATTTTCTACTGTAACAAGTTTGTTATATGAAGGCTAAGACATTGGACTTTACATTGGTTTGTACAATTTTCTGGTCAAATATGCAAATTTATGCAAATGAGGTCATTAATTCAGATTATTATAAGTCATAAAACTGCAAATATTTGTGATACTCTGCTCTCTTGTGGCTAATTACAAAAACATTGATTTCATGTTTGTGATATATTAACCTTTACTCTTCCTGAGCATTTGAGATTACAGTGTTATTTTAGGGAACCCTTTGGAAAGGGGGCTTTTTCACAAATTTATTTTCATTTTCTACTGTAACAAGTTTGTTATATGAAGGCTAAGACATTGGACTTTACATTGGTTTGTACAATTTTCTGGTCAAATATGCAAATTTATGCAAATGAGGTCATTAATTCAGATTATTATAAGTCATACAACTGCAAATGTTTGTGATACTCTGCTCTCTTGTGGCTAATTACAAAAACATTGATTTCATGTTTGTGATATATTAACCTTTACTCTTCCTGAGCATTTGAGATTACAGTGTTATTTTAGGGAACCCTTTGGAAAGGGGCTTTTTCACAAATTTATTTTCATTTTCTACTGTAACAAGTTTGTTATATGAAGGCTAAAACATTGGACTTTACATTGGTTTGTACAATTTTCTGGTCAAATATGCAAATTTATGCAAATGAGGTCATTAATTCAGATTATTATAAGTCATACAACTGCAAATGTTTGTGATATTCTGCTCTCTTGTGGCTAATTACAAAAACATTGATAGAATTTATGAATTGTTGAAAGAAGGACCTTTCATTTGATACTGCTCTTGATTTTTTTGAGCAAGGAAAACATTCATTCGTCAATTTTGCCAATGATCTATCTGATAGGATTTGTCAATATACTTTCCCATCAACATGCATTCTTTCTTTGTATAATGCACAAGACTAATATGATACAAAAAGGAAATCTTTACACCATTATTTCAATAAGAATATTATGCAAATGATATGCAAATTAGCTCATTTCCCTCATTTATCAGGTGCAGACTTGAAATTTTCAGTTTATTACCCAATTTCAGCCATTGGAAGCTTTGAAAATACTTTTATTTACTCAGGTTATGTTGAATGTCTTTTACTTACTTCTGTTGATTGCAGTAGGAATTCTATGTGAAAAAGTACTCAAAAATGGTTCAGAGCATCAGTAATCATGTTGACGTTGCCAAACTTGGTATCCTTCACTGACAGTTTGTACCGCCTATGAAATGTCAACACAATACTTATGAGAAATACAATTTCTGCTGTTTCCAAGGAAGTACCAGAGGAGGGACAGGGGGCTGTAACTTTTTTTTTTCTATTGGGAGGGGGGACCAGCAGTGATGCCATCCCCCAAAAATATGGCCCCTTTCCAATCCAAATTGCTTCAAAGAAAATGAGTTTCCTCCTAAATTGGACTGCTTGGCCCCCACCATGGGTCTTTGCCCCAACATGGGTCTCTTTCCCCCAACATTAAGATTTTGCGAAATAGGTATATGGGCACTGTTGCACTACAAATTAGGGATTGGTCTGTAAAGTTTCATTCAAAATTACTATGAAAAGGACATTTCGTGTTTATCACGTTGGATTTTAGTGACCCATTCACTTGTTTATAAACCATACAAATAATAATCACAATTAATTTTGTGTTTTATTTTGCACGGGATGCGCAGGAGGCTATGCCTAGTGTTAGTAAGCATGAAGTTTGAAAAATGCACTCACAGTTTCAGAAATTTGAAAAAGCATGTATCCATTTCAGCTGGTTCTGATATTCCTTGGGCCTCTTTTGGGTTGAGTCCAGGTACTAAAAGATCTCCATCCCTGTCCATAAGCCTTCTGACTCTTCTTCATCCTCAGTTTTACTTGAAACAAGATTCAGGATGCATGTTCTTCTGCCGTCTCACCGTAAATGTAAAAAAATCTAAAAATAATTTAGTAGCTATAGCATGTTGCTAGGAACAATCAAGGGGATATGTCTTGCAGCAATCCACCTACGCACATTTGTCAAGCTACAGAATGGTGTTTGAAACTTTACATTACGATGTAGGGGTGGATTATATGATTTTTTAACAAAAAGGGTCAATTAAAAATGTACCAATAATCACAACATTTTACATATTTTACAAATGATGAAAAAAATATGACTAGCTGTGAGCAAAATTTGATTTGATTTGGACAATATCACTTGTCTACATGTTACATATATAAAAAAAAAAAAACAATCTAAAATTATTTTCCAAGCAATTTTTGTCAATTTTTTAAAAATATGCATGTTTTGGACATTTTAAAAAGTGAAATTTATTCAGTTTTTGGACAAATTTTTTCGAAAAGAAGTGAGTATATACCACCTCCCACTCCCACTCCCCCCTTACTCCCACCCCCACTTTCGCTCCCACCCTCACTCCCACCCCACTCCCACCCCCACCCTCCCTACTCCCACCCCCACTTTCACCACCACTCCCTAAAACTAATAATAATGTAATAATAAATAAATATACAAAAAATACAATATTATGAAAGATCTTTGCAGTGAAACTATTCGCACCCCTATAGAATTTGGTATGGTCCTGATTTTGTTATTAGAAAAAGGTGGTTTAAATTTGGCGACATTATTGCTGTGTGGTAGAGTAAGGGTTAGGCAACACATATACCCAGGGCATTTGTAAATCAAGCTTTATCAGCTTGTGTTTGATTCTCGGGTCTGGGAATTGCTTTTTTAATTTAGCAACTACCAGAAAAGGCATCCCTGGTCATTTTTCAGTAGACATGGATGCAATAATCATCTCTCGAAGGTTAAATCTAGGGAGATAGAATATAGTTTCCTCAGTAAGCAATATTAAGGCATGCAGTGTGGGTGTTAAAAGTATATTAACAAGGTAGATATGTTTAACCCAGATGGAAGTAGGGTCGTCATGATATTGAGGCATATCGATAATCGTATGAGGATGCATCGTGATATATCGTAATATCGCGATGTTCAAGCACATGAAAAGAGTTGGGCATTGTTTTGCAACCACAGACTGTCAAGAAATGATTATCTGTGTTAAATCTTTCCCCAGGGCTGCCCAAAACCTAAAGAAAATACTATTACATGACTTGTTTGTGGTACTTACTTTGGTTTATTTTGCAATTGATATATATTTAAAAAAACCTAAATCTTTACAAAAACAATTTGATCTAAAATTCACATATATAAATGAAACATATCGCGATATGTATAGAAGTACAAATATTATGTCGTGGGGAATTAGCTATCAAGATATCGCAATGATTGATGTATGGGTGACAGCCTTAGATGAAAGGGCATTAAAGGAGCACTAGACCGAAAAGTGAGGGTGTATTTTATGCCCCCCTCCCTTCCACCGAAAAATAATAAAAATGAATGCTTATCTAGCACGCAACAGTATAGTAATTTCTGGTTATTATAAATATTCAATTGACCTTTGCTCTCACATTATCTGTGGGCTATAGACGCATGAAGTTTATCGATCTGTTGTGGGTAATATATTTGAAGTTTGTTGAAACAAGCACCTTACTTTTCGATCTAATGCTTCTTGAAATTCTGGAGTAGAACAGTTTTAAAATGGTTAAAACGGTCACATTATAGCACTGTTCTGAGGTCACAAAATGTTGGGCAATCTATGCTAATTCTAAGGTATCTAATATTTAAAAAGACATCCCTGGTCATTTTTCCAGTATACCTGGATGCAATAATCATGGGTTAAATCCAGGGAGATCAAATAATTTCCTCCAGAAAGCTTGTTAAGGCATGCAGTGTGGGTGTTGGTAGATATGTTAAACCTAGATTGGAGGAGCACAGACCCCTAGCTTTGCTGTTTTACAGGGCACCCCGCCCTGCTCTCCTGGGGTCCGCCCTGCCAGCCTGCCTCCTCGTGAGAAAAAAAAAAAAAAAATCTGAATCAAATGAATACAGAACACAAATGATTTAGCATAGTAAGCAATTGTCCTATTTGTAAAGGGGCCCCTGGACTCCATGCAATAATGTGCCCCTCAACAAGTCTAGCACCCTGCCCCTATTTGAATCAAGCTACATGTAGGGGTCTGGAGCAGACCAGTGTTTAAATGGTCACAATATTACCATCCTGGGGTCACAAAATGTTGCACAATCTGTGCTAATTTTAAGGTATCTTATATTAAAATGCTGTAAAATTGTCAATTATTAACCGATTTTGATGGGACTTTTTCCCATGGCATTTAGTATAAATGAAAGCATTTTGTCTGATGTTGTTACCTGTCCATACCTTTAATATTCACCCAAAGATAATAATAACAAGAAAACCAAAAGGTTGTGTGCTTCCAATGCCTTCATTTTTTTAAAGCTGTTGTGGCATTAGCAATGAGGTATATGTGATGATAGATGTAATTCATGGACTCCTTACATTAGCATTACACATTATAAATAATTATAGGTCTTACAAGGCACAGATTCCAGCAGAGAACTGCTCAATGTTCCTGGGAAAAAGTACCAAAATAAACAACCAAAAAAAAGAAAGAAATAAGAGTGAAATCATTAATCAAAATTTAAATGGATAAAATGAGTTTTCATTTTTTTTTTAAGTTAAATGATGAAGATTAGGAAAGCAATTTAGTTTGAATGTTGTTTTGAGTCTGATTGTTAAGTTATAGGAGCTCTTGACTAGGCTACACATGACTGAAATAAAGAGGGTTTTATTCTAACAATAATTGAATTCTTTAACTTGATTGCAGTTGTACCAAAAACATCAATTGGACTAAACCCAAACTATGTACACAAATTTGTGTATGTCTTTTCCCATTGACTTTGGCTTGCGTTTGACTGTGCTCAATGAGGAACAACAAGATAGCCCTTGTAGAATAGAAATATTAGCTTGTTGCACGCTTGCAGCAGCAGCACGCCTTAAGCTGGCAGCCTGCTTGCAGCACGCTTGCAACACGCTTGCAGCACCCTTACAACACGCTTGCAGCACCCTTGCAACACGCTTGCAGCACCCTTGCAACACGCTTGTAGCACCCTTGCAACACGCTTGCAGCACCCTTGTGACAAGCTGACATTTTTCTGCAAGCTCATGGCAAACTATCTGTTAACTTGTGCAAGCTTGCAAAAAGTTTTGCTACCTAATTGTGCAAGCTGGCATTTAAAATAATGGCTCGCAGCAAGCTTGTGGAAGCTTGGCGCATGCTTGCACAAGCTAAAAATGGTAGCTTGTAATGTAATCAATTGGAACATGAGATGAGACTTGTATTTAATCAAATTTAGTCAGACCAGGAAATTTTAGAGAAAAAAAATGTAGAAAAGTTTGTTTTTGTTTTATGATGGGAATTTCTTGGCTTTCATATAAGAACATAGATCAGAGCTATTAGGTCCAAAGGCTATACACCTTATGACATTACAAATTTGCATAATTTATTCAATGTTAGTAAATCTGAAATAATATACACCTTATGGACATTACAAATTTGCATAATTTATTCAATGTTATAAACCTGAAATAATATACACCTTATGACATTACAAATTTGCATAATTTATTCAATGTTAGTAAACCTGAAATAATATACACCTTATGACATTACAAATTTGCATAATTTATTCAATGTTAGTAAACCTGAAATAATATACACCTTATGACATTACAAATTTGCAAAAATATAAAATATTACAAAATTAGATGCCTTTTATTGGATTTTCTGGATATTTTTTGTGATTTTCAAGATAAATTTAAAGAATTTTTTACCTCTATGTAAGAGTGCACGTTAGTGTGACTACCAGTGTTAATCTCCCAACATTATTGACTCAATTTTTTTAATATTTATTTCCGCACATGAAATAAAAAACATTCGTTTTGTTACTTTCAAGTCATGCCATTACTGTCTGACTTCACACTTGTAGAGAACATGTAACATACGATAATTAACTATTGATAAAATATCAGCCTGTACATGAGTACATTATTAAAGGTTAACATTGAGGACCCTAGGGGGATTCGCATATGTTATATATAATATAAAACTAGTGAGGTAGTTAGTTGTAGAACAAAAAGCCAATTAAGTGCTGCATTGTTTTCTGGTTCAGTGTTCATCGTTATTAGTAGATTTTGGCTGTTATATGTGTACATTATCGATTTACTTGGTTCATTGGATTTTAAGATGAAGGGAAATGATGTAGACAATGAATGAGGTTTTAGGAACTTTAGGGTAAATGTCATCTCATCTGTCTGGTATCAGATGTAGCTGCGATGAAAACGGTGAAAGCATGGAATAGCTTTCAGAAGTAATGGACATTTCATTTTTGTCTGTTTTTGATTTGGATGCAAGATTTTGCCGGAATTGAGAGAGAAAAAAGCAAACTTTCTCTCGTTGACTGAAGTGTAAGTGTTGTGTAAACTCCATGGAAAGGATAAATTGGGGAGTCACTAAAATTCAGAGGTGCAGATTCAGAACAAGCAGAAAGATATGAAGATGTGATGAATTGATTTAAAACACTGAACTTGAAAAATGTGAAATAAAATCATGAAGATATTCAAAGGTTATTTAACGAAGAGATGAAGTCTGGCTTTTTCATCATTTAATATGATAATAAGTCATCTGAAGAATTTTTACATAATACAAAACAATTTAGCATATATTTTCTAATTTATTCAAACATTAATTTTGTCAATATTAACTTACATGGGAGCGGCCATTTTGTTCATATGCCCTTTAAAAAATGATGTCACACACCCAGTGCAGATTTAAATTAATGTATTTCTTTAAAATCTATTCTAAATTTTCTAACTTCTTAGAAAGAACTGAATTCTAAAGAAATACATAATGTGTGCTAGCACATAGGGCAAGTTACAGTATGTCATCATTGTTTTGATTTGAACTCAAAGTTGAAACAAAATGGCAGCATCAATGTCACAACTTCAAACTTGGATAACTTGAGAATGGAATAAGATTTTATAATGGAGTTTTTGGTAGTTGGTTTATTTTTTAATTCCCTATCATATATCAAGCTAGAATATTTTACTTTATGTCTCTTTTGATAATCCAGTTTTTTTTATACATACTGCAATTGAATTTTTTTTTTGCAACTTGATGTCTGAACACCACGTGCTAATTGCTGAGAGAGCGTTTTTCAAAAAAATCGCCATTGTTTCCGCATCTCCTTTGCTAGAGTCTGGAATACAGTAGTTGTCCATTACAAGTATGATCTGCTGAGACTATTAACTTTTTCAAGAATTTATTGAAAAAGTTGTAGTACCTGCTCTTTCAGTCATAGATGTAGGAACAAGGGACACGTAACCCCCCCCCCCAACACTTTTTCCATAAAATGACAAAAGTTCCCCACTTGAAAATGAAAATTGCCCCTCAATTACTGTCCCAATAGTAGGAAACTGGCGACTTTTATTAGTCCCATGTACGGGAGGAGTGAGTCCCCATTGCAAAAGTGCCCCTTTCTAAATATGGAGTGCCCCTTATATTACTTTGTTGTTTTGGGTTCACTTATTCTATCTACAGATCAGGATGGGGGCATGCATATGACTTGAAAAGAGCCCCTAAGAGGCCGTGCCTCACACTTTCTGAAAGCTTCCAACACCCCCGCTTTCAATAACTGTCATTTTCGGATTTTTGCTGAAATCTATACGTACATTTCAAATGTGTTTGTTTATTACAAAATCTCTCACAAGCTCTAAAAGTCATCATTTTTCCGTAATGATGAAACTTCTCGGAGCCTAACAGATGGTAGGCTCATATTTCTTTTGAAGTCTTTAAGAGCAACGATTCACAACAAGGGCCTCTTGACCTTTAACAAGTGTTATTTGTTCACAGAATATAGCAGAAATGTATTAAGGCTTCTCCTTTGATAACTATCGCCCTAATGTGAAACTAAATTCCCTTTCCCTGCCCAAAGGCTGTTGAAGTGGTCAAGTACAGTAGTTAATGTTAATTGGATCGTATACAAACCTGTGATTGCAGCTCATTGCTTCTCCTTTCTTCACTCTGTTGCTGCATTGGAACTGTATAGGATAAAAAGTGCTTATTTTACTGTTTATGGAAGAAAAGGCCTGGTCAATATCAAGGTACTTCTTTCTCTTCATGTAAAACAAATTAGATGTTTTTTGGTTCTGATGCTAATAGCATAATGAACCTATGCAGTCATGCTGGCGTGTGTACATGCATGTATGTATGTATGTATGCATCGGTGTATCGTTCTTGAGATATTGCGCTATGAGCTTGCTGTCACATACAGACACACATACTTGCATGTATGTGTGTATGTATGTGTGTCTGTGACAGCAAGCTCATGTAAGTGCAATATCTCAAGAACGAATTATGTCAAATGTGGTACACAGATAGCCCATGGTCCATAGATGTGCCCTGTTGATTTGTGATGATAACATGCATATTATGAGTGGGAAGGGCTTAATGTAAATATCTTGAAATGCTCATATTTTTACAAAGACACATCTGCATTGTTTTATGGGCTTAACATGATTTTGTTGAAAAGATCTTGTAAGTGTGGTAACTTAAGAACAGTAAACTGGATTGATGTCATATTTGGTACACTGATAGCTCATGGTATGTAGATCTGCCTTCCTGCTTTTGGTGGTGATACCATGCATATTAATAAGTAGGCGAGGCTTAATATAAAAAATCTTGAAATTCTTATTTTGTCAATCAACATGTTGATTTGTTTCATATTCAGTATAATTATGTTGTTAGCTAGTGTGTATGGGTTCATTGTATAAAAATGATGAATTTCATTAATATCCTTGTAGGCGAGGCTTAATATGGTTTTGTTAAAAAAAAATTGTAAACATGATATCTCAAAAAGGACAAACTGCATTCACGTCATGTGCAGTACACAGATTATAGCCCATGTTCTGTAAAAGTGCCCCATTGTTTTTGGTGGTGATGTCATGCATGTTAATAAGTAGGCAGGGCTTAATGTGGAAATTTTGAAATGCTCATATTTGAGCAATCACATGTCTGTTTTGTTTCATATTTTGTAAAATTATAATTTTAGCTAGTTTGTACGCATTCATTTGATAAAAACATTGAATTTCATTAATATAAGTGGGCGGGGCTTAATATGGTTTTGCTGAAAGATATCTATAGTATTTTATGATATGCAATGACATAACAGTTAATACAAATTTAATCAGCATGAAAAAGCATTGGGACCACAAAAGCCATTGGTTCTGTTTTAAAAAAAAATACATTTTGTTTATTTATGGCAAGTTTGGAATCAGCAAGTAATAAATGTCATAATAAAAAAGTCTGTTTTGATTGAAAAGCTTTTAAAAGTAATGTATAGCTATGTGAGGGAGATGTTGGGGGCAGGGAGGTGCAGATGACCAAATTATAATTATAATGTGGAAATTTGATTTCTGCAACCTGTGGAAACTTGCGATCCTACTAAAGGTTCAACTGCAGGGTTGGGAAAAAACAAATTTAAAAAAATAGATAAAGTCATTTGCCATTGCACCCTCACAGTCCATCACGTTCTCCTTGCTTGCCCCTTGTACAACCTTCCCAGAGCTTCCCTTGCTCTCCCCACAACTCAATAGCCAAACTCTTGCAGAAAAACCCTCCGGAAAAATTATCTCCATCCTTCATTATGTTTCCCTCTACAACCATATTTAGTCCTCCTTTTCCATGCCCCTCTCTCATTTGATTTTTTTTTCACCCATGCACCTCCTCTCTCGATCCCAGCTTTCTGTCTTTTAGTTCTGGTGTTTCTCCCAATCTCCCTCTGTTTTCTTTCCTTCTTACCTCTGGAATGATCTGACCTCTCAGGCACAATTGACCCTCACTATCGTGGTGCCATTAAGCCCTCATCAAACAAACAAAAAAAGTCACTCTCCAATCATTTATACAACTCTAGGCATGTAAATTAAGAGTACCACTGTCAAGAGTACCACTGTCAAGAGTACCACTGTCAAGAGTACCACTGTCAAGAGTACCACTGTCAAGAGTACCACTGTCAAAGAGTACCACTGTCAAGAGTACCACTGTCAAGAGTACCACTGTCAAGAGTACCACTGTCAAGAGTACCACTGTCAAGAGTACCACTGTCAAGAGTACCACTGTCAAGAGTACCACTGTCAAGAGTACCACTGTCAAGAGTACCACTGTCAAGAGTACCACTGTCAAGAGTACCACTGTCAAGAGTACCACTGTCAAGAGTACCACTGTCAAGAGTACCACTGTCAAGAGTACCACTGTCAAGAGTACCACTGTCAAGAGTACCACTGTCAAGAGTACCACTGTCAAGAGTACCACGGTCAAGAGTACCACTGTCAAGAGTACCACTGTCAAGAGTACCACTGTCAAGAGTACCACTGTCAAGAGTACCACTGTCAAGAGTACCACTGTCAAGAGTACCACTGTCAAGAGTACCACTGTCAAGAGTACCACTGTCAAGAGTACCACTGTCAAGAGTACCACTGTCAAGAGTACCACTGTCAAGAGTACCACTGTCAAGAGTACCACTGTCAAGAGTACCACTGTCAAGAGTACCACTGTCAAGAGTACCACTGTCAAGAGTACCACTGTCAAGAGTACCACTGTCAAGAGTACCACTGTCAAGAGTACCACTGTCAAGAGTACCACTGTCAAGAGTACCACTGTCAAGAGTACCACTGTCAAGAGTACCACTGTCAAGAGTACCACTGTCAAGAGTACCACTGTCAAGAGTACCACTGTCAAGAGTACCGCTGTCAAGAGTACCGCTGTCAAGAGTACCGCTGTCAAGAGTACCGCTGTCAAGAGTACCGCTGTCAAGAGTACCGCTGTCAAGAGTACCACTGTCAAGAGTATTACTGTCAAGGGTACCACTGTCAAGGGTACCACTGTCAAGGGTACCACTGTCAAGGGTACCACTGTCAGGGACCACTGTCGAGAGTACCACTGTCGAGAGTACCACTGTCGAGAGTACCACTGTCGAGAGTATCACTGTCGAGAGTACCACTGTCGAGAGTACCACTGTCAAGAGTACCACTGTCAAGAGTACCACTGTCAAGAGTACCACTGTCAAGAGTACCACTGTCAAGAGTACCATTGTATATTTCTACTCACCACAATTGCTGGCAAGTGTTGTTTCCAACCCTGTTGAACTAATCTATATCTGATTTCCCACCACAAGAATACTTTATTATTATTTTATTTGCATTTTTTCCTCAAAATGTATTTCTTTTCTCCAACTTTCAAACAACAAAAGTAATCATGACAAAAAAATAGGGCACATAATATACGTTGCAATCATCATAAGAAATACAGATATTATATGTTCTTGTGGAGATGTATTTTAGCAGCAAAGAAAAAAGTATTTTTCAGCAAGGGGGCAAATATAAATCTCTCTCTCTCTTTCTAGGTGCCGAGTCTGCAACAGACATTGGCGATCATGGCCCTCTAGTCACTTCTGTTTAGAGCTAATATTGTATAGAAATATTGTTATTTGTTGATAGGTTGGTAAAGTTAGTTTTGCAAGTCCACGGGACTTCTGAATACTGCTTAGCAATTTGAAAAAAAAAATATGCATTCAGAGGAACACATACAGTTGTGCAGGATAGGGGAGCCTAAGTGATAAACCCCAGATCTCAGTCTTCCAATAAGCAATATTACAATATGTATCTAAGCCTCTTGAACACCTAACTCTCTAAGACCTTGTGGGTCCTTAGTTGGATAAACTGCTTTTCAATCTCTTTAACATTCCTTTACAATCCGTGACAATTCTAGATTTTGATATAGTGATTAGATTATTTCTTTGAGGTTTGTAAGACAGTTATTTTTATTTCACTCTCAACATTGTTTTTAATCAATTCAGAGGGTGACAGGTAGCTTAGTCAGTTGAGCATATTACTGAAATGCTGGAGGTCCCAGGTTTGAGTCCAACAGCGATTGAACCAGCATTTTTTCTCTCAGATATGCAGAATGATACGCTGACATCAGGCACAGATGTCTTCTGCATCACATCACCTTTTTTCCACCTGACCTTTGTGAAAAGTGGACAATGGTTCTGTGGCACTTATTGTCCATTGGATGAGGAAATTAAGTGGTGGTCCTGACAGCAGGGTACCTCAACCCCTATCTGGTTCTCTGATCACTTCTTGAAAAGAGCAGTGTGAAAACCCTGTGTTCATCCACCTCCGCCCCGGTCAAAATATCCATGTTCACCCATGGGCAGTGTGTTTATCTTCAGTATTTGAAGCTGCACTTAAATGGAAGATGAAGATTGCCTTTTGTCGCTCTGTTGACAGTCATTTTTTCAATTTTCCTGAGTTATGTCATTTTTCCAAGAAATTTAGTGTATGATCAGAATCAACAGTGAAGAAAACGAATAAGTAATTCCAGGACAGATAATGAATTATGCATTTGCGTACTTAGGCTAAAACAGTTTGTGATTAGCACATGAGATGGTACATGACATGTGTTGTCCAGTCAGGGATACATTTTTTGAACAATAGGGAAGGACATGGGTGTGGGTTAAAGTTTAGTGGTCCAGCTTGTCCATCTTAATTGACAGGAGCTCAATAAATCACTTGTTTGGGTGCCAATATCATTCTTGGTCAGTCGTAACTTGTGCATGGTCTGTCATGCTGTAAACAACCAATTTCTTAAAGAGGAATCTGTATATCTAGAGTGCAATACATTTTCATTGTAGAAGAATTTTACTAATACAACAAAAAAAGATATTAATGTCTGGTGGACAAACTGATTACAAGCTTTATCTACCATCTGATCATGGATTGAATTGTTTTCACTTTTATTCAGGTTAAGCATTCATTGTTTGAGTTCTTTTCAGGGAAGATTCACATTCCATTTTTTTCCATTCATGCCAAAAGCAATGGTTTTGATTATCTTTGATACCAAACCACTAGATTAGATTTTCCAGAAAATGGATGTTTTGAAATTCTTTCAGGGCATGATTTTATTGTTCAGCACATTCCATCGGAAACTAGAAGTCTTAACAGATCTCATTGAAAAACATCCTCACCATTTGTGCCCTTCCCCAGTTCCAATATGTCTGAAATTTTAGTCACCTCTTCCTGAAGCAGGAAACACAGCACACACAATATTTAATCCAAATCCAATCATTAGTTCTTGAGATATCTTGATGGCAAACGGACAAATAAACGCGGCGAAAACATAACCTCGTCTAACGTCGTTGGCGAAGGTAACAAACGCAGGTAAAAATATAACCTTCATCCAATTTCGTTGAGGTGATAAACTATTCAGGATAATAGTCACAGTTATCCATATCTATATATATTATTTATATATATCACAGTTATCCATATCTATATATATTATTTATATATATATATATAAATATATATAAATAAATATATATATATATATATATCTATATCTATGTGTATATCTATCTATATATCTATATCTCTCTATATCTATATATTTAAATACATATATAAATATCATAAATATATCATAATTTCAAAGTAATAGTTGACCAAGATTGTTTTCCTTTGATTTGTTACAGAAATTTCCTCACTTTGAAATCAGGAACATCGTAGAGGTTGATGAGCCGATTTTCATTTCAGCCTGGTGCTGGGAAGAAGACCCACGCGACTGCTCGAGCGGTTTGACGGTTACTCCTTTTAGGTGTCTTGGTGAGTATCAGCATATATTGCTGTTAGTTAAAGCTCTGCGGCGTAACCAAGGGGTTGGCCAAACGCCCCTCAACCCACCCCCATTTTCCATCTGGTCCTTTTTCAGAAATATCGTGAAGGGCCTCATACCCCTACTCCCCCACTCATTTTGTGGAGAGGAGAAGCTTATTAGCTTGAAAAGCCTGGTACTGTGAATTGTAATCAAGCAGTGCCATCTGAGCTAGGGCAGAGACATTACATTTAAAAATCATGGTTGGCATTTTTTTTTTTCCAAGTTGTGATTTACTTTTTTTTCCTGAATATATTGTGATCAAACTTTCTAGGAATCAGAAAAGTGATGATAAATACAATTCAGAAAACTTTGGGATAATTCCCCAAATTTCCTTTTTTGTTGTACAAGATAGAGCCAGAATTGTATGATTTTAGCCATAGACATTTATGGTTTTAGCCATAGACATTTTTTGGAGGGGGGGAGGGGAGAAATTGTATCTTTTGTATGGTGATTTCTTGCATCTTAGCGTGATTTTGTGATAAGTTTCAATTGGTAATTTAACGAGTTCTGCACTACCGGATGATCATCTAGGTGTTTTTGTCACATGCAGGAATACTGCACTTGTAATGTTACATGTGGAAATGTTTCACATAGAACCTTGACAGGCAGAAAGTGAATGCCATCGGGAGAAACATTTGATACTTGCCAAGAATTTGCTTCTGAAACTGTCATTTTGAAGGGGTTCTTCAAGGGTTTTGAGTTCATGTGATGTTATTTGAAATTTTCAGGACGTCTTTCCTTTATTTCAGTATAATGAGAATCAAGGAAGGGGAAGGAAAAATGTAGTGGGCGTTTTATGGAGCGTATACTTTTGTCAAACCACGTCTCAGAAACTTGAATTTTTCTTCATTTTCCTTATGCTATCAAATACATATCTATCACCTCTGCCATTGGAATTATTTAATCAAATACCTACGTTTGTTTGAATCCATCACAAACCCTTAGATTGATCCAGAAAGGGGCATATTTATAAGGTTCTGAAGGCAGGGACACCCCTAATCCACCCCACTCCCCCTACACCACCCCGGTCCCACTTCAGTTTGGAAGGTAAATATGAAAACCTACTTGCTTTTTGGGGTTGATCATTTCACGATGTGCAATTTGCTCTTCAACATTGAGATTAGAATTAAAACATGTTTAGCCATACATCCTACATAGTAGCCTACATATTTTGGTTTTCTTTGTGGGGAAAGAATAACCTAAATGTTTTTAAATGTTCTCATTGATGGACTAACATCCTGATGAGGGAGGAAGAGGATATGTCACCCACTCCCCCCCCCCCCTTACATCCCTTTCAATCCATCCTCTTCCAGTGGTCTCCTTGGAATTGAACCTAATGCAACACTTGAATATTATTAATCTATTGAACTAGATTTAGAGTGCATACCTGGAGATTACTATAGACCCCTGTCAGACTTGATTTCAGTAAACACTTGCCCCCCCCCCCCTTCCCCTATTCTATGCTTGGTTTAATGGAAAGAAGTGTCTGACGATTTTTTTTTTTTTTCAGTCGGAGAATTTGAAAGTGATGCTCTCGTTGTGCCAAACCTCTGCAAATTCAGCCATCTCCATCAAGAGGGCGTGTGCCAAAGCCCCACCGATTGGAAAGTGGCAGCCAAGGCCAACTGCAAGAAGCGACAGCTTGACCTGAGGAGCACAGGGATGCTCTTGCCCTGTGACGGCCAAGTGGATATGTACCAAGGTGTGGAGTTTGTTTGTTGTCCAGGTGACCAACCTTCACCGAGGCCCCAGCCAGCTGCCCCAGCACCCCCAGTTACCAAGAACACAAAAGGTTTGCACATTATTTAAGTATCCACCTGTTGAAACCATTGCTTTGGCTTTTGTTTTTATTTCAACCACAGGTTTGGTGTGTAACACATTTAGATCTGACAGTACATTTCAAGAAAGTACACATTTATGGAAAAGCTACATCACTTTACATTCTGATTTGTGAGGCTGTGCCGTCATTTGTAGTCTGATTTCTGCCATTTGTTAACAAATATATCAGTACTTTAAACTGCAATATTTCTTCAAGGGAATGTTCCTGAATGTATATATATTTTTTTTTCATTGCTATTTTGTTCTTTTCACTCTCTTGATATCCGATTATTGTTTTGATGTATGCTTATCCCTTAAACTATTAGTTCAGTGGTCAAGGACTTACATTGAAACAAAATGGTGAAGGAACTACTTTAATATTTTAGTTCATTAAAGGATTAGTTCAGTGGTCAAGCAAGTTTTGTTTTATATGAAAGAGGACTTTATTAGAAGCAAAATGGTGAAGAACTATTCAATATCTTAGTCTGTTAAGGGGATATCTGTAGGAAGTATATAATCTTTCTTCCTCTTCCCTTCTACACCTAACCTTACACACCCCTTTCTTTTCACCTTAATTTTTCTCCCAAATTTATCCTATTTCCTCCCTTTTCTCCCTCCCTATTTTCCCCCTTTTCTCTCTCTCAATCCTCCATTTCCTCTCTGCCATAACTCTTACACCTTAAATTTTTAACACCCTCTCGGCACATATGACTGACTGGCGCAGTGCAGTTAAACATCAATCAACAAACCAAACCTGTTAAGGAGATATTCAAGTATAAAGCTCAGTCTTATTTGTATAGAAATAACTGGTGTGGTAATTCTACCATGGAAGGTTGATGCCTTTATTCTCATATTTTTAAATATTGTTAATGTGTTTAAAGAAAATTGATTTTTTTTTTTTACTATTTGAATTATTTTTTCTCATTTTTTCTTCATGTGGAAATGTAATTACTTTTACTTGATTATGTTTTACTACGTTCCTGACATATCCAATAAGTTTTAAGCTACAAAATCGCAGGACAAAATATGATAGAATACATGAAGACTTTAATGACTGCATATCTGACGTCACAACTAGTCTGAACTAATTCGTTTTTAAACAATTGATACCAAACCTTCAACTTAAATATTTCTTTAACAGAATAGATTTTTGAACCTTTCTTCACCATCTTGTTTCTTTGAAGTCCTCTTTCATATCACATGGACTACGTGACCCATGAACTAATCCTTAAATACAACGAACTAATTGATTATGCTGATAGCTCTGTACCTCAGGGTCTTTTTGATTACGTTTTCCATTTGAATAATTCTTTGGCTTCCGATCAAGTTCGTAATATATCCGTGATGATCAGCCTATTGTGAAGACATTCTGACAATTAGGAAACCTCAAATCTTCGTAAGAAATGGAAGAAGAAGAATTTCAATTCATTTTACAAGTTTGCATTTTCTCTTGAATAGAAATGTCTGAAGAAAAAAACAAAAACACACGAAAGGATCCAAACTTATATACAGTAACTTCTGTTAAAAATTATAATTAAAGATTAGGGTTGAGGCAGCGCTTATAAATGCTACGCCAAAACTTAAATCTTTTTGTAAAATTTCCGTGTTGGATTGTTTCAAATGCATGAAAACAAATTAAAAGAATGAAAATCAAGAAAATTTTGTATATATTTTTAAAGAAATAATGAAAAAACTAATGATAATCAAAGTAGTGCATTACCAGGATTTAATGCACTGTTCATTACAATAAAAACATTCAAAAGAATTGTTATATTCTGTTTGATGTACTTGGGGTAATCCATCAATAGTTTTCTTTCTTATGATGGAAATTGACCTTTGACCTAAATATACCATTATGTTTTGCTTCCAATAGAATATAAGTAGTATAATGTGAGCATTTTGAGGAAAACCTAAATAGGACAAAATATCAAGTTGAACACTTAAATATATCATTAATATATATATATGTATATATATATATATATATATATATATATATATATATATATATATATATATATATATATATATATATATATATATATATATATATATATATATATATATATATATATATATATATATATATATATATATATATAATATATATATATATATATATATATATATATATATATATATATATATATATATATATATATATATATATATATATATATATATATATATATATATATATACATATATACATATATATATATATATACATATATACATATATATATATATATATATATATATATATATATATATATATGTATAAATATATGTATACATATATAAATATATATATATATATATATATATATATAAACATATATATATATATAAACATATATATATATATATATATATATATATATATATATATATATATATATATATATATATATATATATATATATATATATATATATATATATATATATATATATATATATATATACATATATATATATATATATATATATATGTGTATATAGTGACAACTTAGAATGTTTCTTTGTTTTCCAAAGAAAATTAAATGTTAGGCAGCTGGGTGTGAAATATCAAATGAGCAGGTGCAGATCCCTGAGAAGAGAACCAAAATGGTTGTATGATCTGCAAGCAGGAACACAGTTGCTCAGGATAAGCATCATAGCATGAAAGCTGTTGCATAGTAGGAACATTAGTCTGGATGAAATTAATTTTTGAGGGCCTCATAGTATTTTAAGTTCATGATGTCTGTGAATTGTTTTTTGTTTTTTTAATTAAAACAAAACTAATTATGGTTGCATTTTCAATGTGAAAAACAAATTTATGTAAAAGAAAGGTTGAATCAAGGCTAAACATGACATTCCAGCCCCACAATCCACATTGTAAAGCTTCAAGTTCTTTCTCCCTAAATATAATATCAACATTTTGGCCTTGTGTAATATAATTTGTCAAAACTTATGACAAAACCTGAATAAGTGTCTATAGTTTTCTTTTCCAATGAAGATTAACAATAGACATCAGTATTATTATTAAAATGCAATCCTAAAATTTCTTGTGATATATTTTGACCTACAGAACAACCAGAGGTTGAGACCCCAGATGACCCCTACTTCGCTGAGACAGACCACACGGAGGAGAATGAGCATCTGGCGTATGAGGAAGCGAAGGAGAGATTGGCCAATGAGCAGCGAGAGAGAATGGCCCAGGTGATGCAACAGTGGCAGGAAGCAGAGAAGCATTATGAAGCGCTCAAGAGCAAAGACAAGAAAGGGGCGGAAAAGCTCAAGGCTGACATGACACAGGTTTGCTCATTGGTTGCTTTTGTTCGAGATTTGGCATGCTGTGACCAATCAAATCACTTTATAGATGAGGTTACAGTCGTGGTTACAGTTGTAGATGGTCAAATGAAACTGACAAATTTAAGATTAAAAGATGGCTGGCTTTTAATCAGGTATTCTGAATTGCAGGGCTCAATTGGTTAGAATCACTCCAGATTTTTGATTTGAGTTACACTTGTAATAAAATAAACATAAGAATTTGGAATTTATCTAGCACTTATAAATGCAGGAACAAGTGCATTTAAGTGAGACAAACTAAAAGCAAATTCAAGTGTGGTATATTTCATTTAAATTTAGCTATTTATTCTCAGCTCAAAAAATGGTAATTGTACAGGGGAGTAATTATTTGTTATTCACTATTCAGTTAAAGTATGGGTAGTGGTCATTCTCATTTTTGCACTATTCACTTAAAGTATGGGTAGTGGTCATTCTCATTTTTGTGCACTAGAAACTAGAGAGATTTACAAACCTGTTAATGGAATATTCCCTTGATATTTCATACGTTTGTATGTATGTATGTATGTATATATGTATGTATGTATGTATGTATGTATGTGTGTGTATGTATGTATGTATGTATGTATGTATGTATGTATGTATGTATATATATAAGGATTATATAAAGAATAATTTATGTAAAATAGTCTTGATGGGAATAGGTATATATATATATATGAGATGCTGGAGGTACCGGGTTCATGCCTCAGTCATATAATATTTTACAGCTATATAACAGATATAAACATCAAAGGGGAAATATATATATAGCTCCTATTCCCCCCATTCAGCTGTTAATGTCCTCCCCCTTTCTTGGAGGGGACATTATCAGTCGATGATAGGACAGTCACACCCTGCCTGGTTCTCTTAACACTATATATATATATGATATATATTTATTCAGTTCCCATCTTGGGCTGGTCAAATTCAAGTTCCTGTGCACCAACTCATGTGGCAGATGGAGAATAGACCGGCGCGCTAGGAGACAATTGAATTGTGATATTGCCTGTTGTAAGAAACCAACATTATTTCTTTTGGGGATATTGCATTTCAAATATTGTTTGAGTGTGTTGAAAAGTGACTTCACAGTGTACAGTGTGATGTCATAAAGAAAAATTTGAGACAATGCTTGTATATTTCTTTGAAAATTAAAATTGCCTTTTCTAAAAATAAGAGGAAGCAGAGATGCATTATTGGAAGCATTTTTTTTGTTTATTGGGATGGAGTATAACATACACTTTATTAGAATGTGATTTTCCCGTCTCCTCATGAACCTTACACTCTTCAGCTAGAAAAGAAAATAGGCCAAGAATTTTAGATCAAAAAAGGCCCAAACCTGGATATAGTTCGTGATAAGCTGGGTTTTTTCAGGACAGGCCCAGAATTATGTGTAAAATAACATACTAAAAGTCCCCGGAAATCCTTCTTGAGCTTTCTGGGAAATCCAAGATGGCATCCAAAATGGGTGCCATTTTTAATTTGCATCTAGAGAGGTCATAAATAAAAAAAGAAGTGTCTAAACATATGTTTTAAGGGACAAGTAATCCATTGAAAGCATCACTTAAGAGGTTATAACATGCCAAATTACGAAAACCAAGATGGCAAAATGGTGTCCAAAATGGCCACCAATTTTTTTTTTTTTACTATAACTGGGAATGTAATAAATATCAAAACATCTTCAAACATGGCAGAAGGAATTTAATCAAAGATATAGTTGATATGGTCCCAAACCATCCAATCATAAATCATAACTCTACAACAAATCATTACCCCAAACCTTATAATCATATAACCCCGACAGGAAAACAATTCTTTGTGGCAAAAAAAACACACAAAAAATTTCATAGCGGCTGAAAAAAGGTCTGCCAGTTTAGAACAAAAATTAGAAGTACCTCAACTGATGAGTTCAAGTACTTCTCGGACATTTGACATAAAAATGATTGTATGTTGTGTTTGGAGCCTGTCAAACTAAACATATGGAAACCATATAGAAGAAGGAGAGTAGTAATCAATGTGGGGCCTTGACTTTCAAGCAACAGTATTAAAATGTGAAAGAGAAAGACAAGACCAGTGGGGCGATGTTCTTGCAGAATGTGTACACCAGGCATAAGACCTTGTAGCACTGGAGGCTAAGTATCATCGGAAGTGTGCCCAATTATTTCTTAAACAGAGTGAGGAAAGGCCAAATGAGAATTTGCGAGAAGAAGCATTTAAAAAGCTCTGCAAGTTTCTCTAAGTGATAATGATGAGTGTCGATACTGAGTGCAGGAACTTTTAGAATACTGTGCATGGGCGTGGTCTTGGATGGATCAGAAGAATACTCAGTGAAGTGATGTTCATTTGGAGACAAAATATCAGGTTGTAATTTGTCTAACAACTTTATCCACCTTCTATTAAAAAGTCCTGCAACATCTTTTGATGAAATTTGATATGTTTATGATTTGGGGGCAAAACACTAGATTTTTGTTGATTGAGGGGCAAGTAACACTAATCGACAACGTTCATATTACCCGTCTTAGAATTGGTCACACCCACCTCACTCACTCCCACCTCCTTATTGGTTCCCCCCAACCCCTCTGTAACAATTGCCACTGCATCCTCACAATCCAACACGTTCTCCTTGCTTGCCCCCTGTACAACCTTCCCAGAGCTTCCCTCGCTCCCCACAACTCAATTGCTGAGTTCTTCCAAAAAAATCCTCCAGATAAAATAATCTCCTTCCTTCAGCATGCATCCCTCTACAACCATATTTAATTCTCCTCTTCCACCCCCTCTCTACTTTGTTTTTGTTTTACCCATGCACCTCCTCTCTCGATCACAGCTTTCTGACTTTTGTTCTTGAATTTCTCTCATTCTCCCCCTGGTCTCTTTCCTTACTACCTCTAAAATGATCTGACCTCTCAGGCACAATTTGACCTTCGTTGTCGTGGTGCCGTTAAGACCTCATCAAACAAACAAACAAACTAATGAAAGTTATTGGGGACACTTGTCCCCTCCCTTTCCCCCTTCCACCCTACCACTGAATGCCACTATCACTACTGCCGAAGGCACTGGTCAACATGGCAGATAGCATCATACTGAGAGAGTTGTTTGTTTGACACAGTTTGTAAATTCGAAGGAGTTGGTAGCTTTCCCATCATTAAGCACATGAGCCATCATGCCATCACGAAACGGACGAACAATAGATATGAAGACACTGGGACACTTAAACTTTGCTATGATCTTCCAAAGCCCTTCTCTGCACACACAGTATCAACTGCGTAACTCAAGCTAATAAATGTTGTGAACATGTCCTTGTGTTGTTTCTTTTCCTGGAGTTGACAGCAGATAAAGATCATATCAGTCGTCCCTCTGTCTGCACAGAAACAGCACTGTTTTTCTGGAAGCAAATCCTGCTCCAGATGATTGAGTAGGCGATTGACGTCCCTCTGTCTGCACAGAAACCACACTGACTCTCTGGAAGCAAATCCTGCTCCAGATGATTGAGTAGGCGATTGACGTCCCTCTGTCTGCACAGAAACCACACTGACTCTCTGGAAGCAAATCCTGCTCCAGATGATTAAGTAGGCGATTGACGTCCCTCTGTCTGCACAGAAACCACACTGACTCTTTGGAAGCAAATCCTGCTCCAGATGATTGAGTAGGCGATTGACGTCCCTCTGTCTGCACAGAAATCGCACTGATTTTCTGAAGCAAATCCTGCTCCAGATGATTGAGTAGGCGATTGACGAGAACACGAGCTAGAACCTTACCAATGATTGTTGGTAAATCCCTCCGTGGTCATCACGGGACTACCAGTTGCTTTGCGCTTATGTTGTTGGCTGTCTCTTCGCTTGCCAAGCTCATGAGGAAGATCTCTGCCCATCCAGTGTACCTGGTGACATTCCATCTGAGATGGCCATGAAGCCCAATTCTGCAGGACCTGGAACAGTTCGGGGCGCAAGTATGATTGATCTACGGGGCCTTTAAAATCGGATCTTTTCTTTCTTACGTTTCTCTTTGGCAGCATTGTGTCTGTTAATCTCAAAGCTGCTTGTTGTGGTACTAATCTTGTTTCTTCATGCCTGTCATGTTTGCTGCAAGTTGCTCCCACGCTTTGTGATTGATGTCAGCCTGACTAAGTTGGCAAGTTAGCTGATCGTTGAATCTTATCCAGGGGCCCCTTCTGTCTCACTTGCGATTTTCTAGCTCACCAAAAAGACTGTTTTTCGCATCTTAGAGTTATCCATGCGTGAGATGTGACCTTCCCATCTGAGCTGACTGAACATCATCATAGATTCTATGTTTGGAATGTTGGCCCTCTAACAACTTCATTGGTGATTATGTAGTCCTGCTAGCAAATTCCCATGATGGTGCGAAGAAGCGTTCCAACAGTCGTATTGCTTTCTATACATGGTCCAAGCTTATGTCTCTTAAGAAAGGCAGTGATGACTACAACTTTGTAGGCATAACCATTGGTTTTGCCAGAGATGCTTTTGCAGACGTCTAAAGGACCTGTTGTCTGGCAATGTGGTTGTCAACATCGTTGGCAGTGCTTGCTTCATTGGTGATGACACTTCCTAGGTAATTGAAGTGTTCCACCGTGTTATGGGACTGTCCATCAATGCTGATATGAAGAGGGTGGTAAGCTTCGTGATGTGATTTTTGGCACAATACCTCTGTCTTCTTAAGGCTGGTGGTTAATTGCAAGGCATTGGCTGCCTGAGCAAAGCGGGATGCAACCAATTGTAGTGCTTTATCAGTGTGTGTGAGAAAGGCACAGCATTCTGCAAAGAGCATGTCCAGGTTTAGCCCCTCTGTGGTCTGGTATGAGCATAGAGTTGGCACAGATTGAGCACACTCCCATCAGCACGGAACCTAATGTAGTTGCTTTCAAGCAATCTTCCTTGGCTTCCATGAGCATCATGCTTGTAGACTGATAGGAATGACATCTGAACCAGAGGCTTTGCCAGAGGACAGCTGGTTTATGGCCTTCGTAACCTCTTGATTGGCAAGTAGCGTATCAAGTTCCTCATTGGTGGCAACTATGAGGCATGCGTGCTATCACTTCGTCATTTGTAGAAGATGGATGGTTGAGTACGGCATTAAAGTGCTCAACTCCACGCTCAAGTATATAGGCTCTATCAGTAAGCAGCTTGTTCCAGGATTGGAGATCATCCAGATGACTGCGGTCTGTAGATAGCCTTCAACACATCATAGGTGCATTTGGAGTCGGATATGTCTGCATAACTCGTCGGCTTTGCCACTGAGCCAGGCGTCTTTTGTTTTACAGAGCAGTGCTTGGATGTTTCTGCCAGGACTATTGAAGGTTTTCTTTTAGGCTCTTGGGTAAGGATTGACAGGAGAGATAGTATCTGTGGTGGTAGGACATGTCGTAACCTTTTGGGTAGTTTCTGCCAACCTTTGGTCTTCTCCTGGCAATCAGATCTCACCTATGGCTCCAAGTAGCTGTTAGCATGTAACAGCAGCCACACCTTGGCACATCGCTTTGACTAGAGGTTTAAACCAGGTGAGGGAAGCCAGTCGTTTACCTGCAGGTGATGTTGGGATTGTCTACTTTAGCAAGTTAAGACTGGGCACAGCTATCTTGCACGAAGGAAACTACCAAGTACTTTTACCGGGCGGTAAGATGGGACCCAGCAACCTGTTGTGGAATGTGTAGAGCACGTTGAGACGCCAAGTACAAGGATGTCATCCAATGCATCCTATCCTCTCTCCACCTGCCTTAACTTGTCTTACTGTTGGACCCAGCAGGATGAGAGAGCAAAGCTGACGATCTGCACTCTCTCACTCTCCCTCACTTAAATCCAAGTCAAGCTCATGTCAAGTCAAAATCACTGTATCACAACAAGCCCCGTGGCGATGGGAGAGTGACGAACCAGCAAGTGTGTATTATACAGTTTCAGCCCCGAACCTGCACACAGGCAGCTCAGAGAATAGATTGCTTTCTGTTGGACCGAAGCAGAAGCGTAATTATTTAGTACTCTCTGAGTGACTGCAGGCGAGGATCCAGGAATTTCCGAAGGGGGTTGGGGTGGACTTCAGTTCTGACTAACTTTTGTTCTGTTGTGCATGAGGCTCGATACTCTTTGTACAAAAATTGCAAAGGCATTCAACTTCTCACACTCTAGCTATAGACTTCTATAGATATCAACCATGATTTCAATTAGAACAGGAACTATTAGCAAAAAAAAAAAAGGGCGGAGGGTACATGTGCCCCATGCGCACCCCTTGGATCCGTGCCTGGACTGATCAGCCTTCTCTAGGATTGCTCTGCTCACCTCTTTAGCATGAGGAACGTGAAAGAAAAGGTGCCCCAAACATAGCCTGCTTCACCCTACTGGTCAGTTTACTGCAGCTTCTCAAGTCATTCTTGGTCATTTTAGTACCTTATGGTTTGGTAACCTCTTAGTATATATATTGGATTCTTTGTTCATTAGAACACATTGTTGAACATTTTTTAAATTGTCAACTTGTCAGGTTGAAATGATATCATGCCTAAATGATATTATAGCCTCTCTGGATACAAAGTTATGATGAAGCTCAAGGATGATTTCTGGTGACTTATTAACTTATTACCAGTTATTTCCAGGTTAGACCTAAAATTCTTGACCTAAAAACTTTTTTTTTGTTTTATAGAAATACAATTTAGAATTCTCTTGGATTTGCTTTTATGACATCACATTTTACACTGCGAGGTAGTTTTCCAGCACACTGGCACAATCTTTGAAAATGCAATAACTCCTAAATGGGGCAAAATATCAACATGATTTTTTTACTAAATTGTTTCTTTAAAAAATTAAATGGAATTTTCCTTTAAAGGAGTGGAAGGGGAGGGGGGGGTGTCAAGAAATAAATACTCCATTGGATCTAGTAGCATGCCTTCTCATACCAATTCTGCTACCTGTGTATCTGTAATACTTTCCGAGCGACCAAAATTATAAAGGCAATCAACAATAGTTGCCTTTGTTTTGTGAATTTGTAAGAAAAAGCCAAATTAGTCTAAGTCATAAAGATCAACCTTTCTCCCAAGCCCCATAATTGTGTACATAAGCTTGAATAATCAGCCATATTGTTCTCCAAGTTATAATCATTTCAACTCCTACCCCCGGGTCTTTGTCTGATCTTCAAAGGAAACTTAATTGTCTTATTGACAAACCTGCAGCTTGTGTGTGATCGTGATTTTTCAAAGTGAGGATTAACACTCTTTAATTGAGTACTAACCCACTTTAAATGAGGATTAACACACTTTAAGTGAGGACTAACACACTTAAGATGAGGATTAACACACTTAAAGTGAGGACTTAAACACTTTAAATGAGGAATTACACACTTTAAGAGGACTAACACACTTCAAATGAGGATTAACACACTAAGTGAGGACTAACACATTTTAAATGAGGATTAACACACTTCAAATGAGGATTAACACACTAAGAGAGGACTAACATACTTCAAATGAGGATTAACACACTTTAAGTGAGGACTAACACACTTCAACACTTACTTCAACACTTACTTCAACACTTACTGTTGACAAAATAAAGAAAGAAGAGTGAGCAAACAAACTTCAGGTACAAAAAGGAAGTATGTAGGATGTCGTGACAGTGGTTTGATGATGGGGCACTTTTGAAAATCACACTGTCGTGCAATCACACTATATGAGTAAAAAGTATTGAATTATTCCATTACAAGGATGATATGGATTAAATGAAAACGACAAGTAAGTTGTTGAATTTAATGAAAAAATACTCTACACACATGTGAAAGAGATTCAAACAATCCGGATGATTTCAGAGGAATTGTTTCAAGTTTAATGTTTGGTATCATTTGTGTAGAAGCGATTGAAATTAGATGTGATGTCATAGCCTCATATTCCCAAAGTCTTGATGTATTTTATTATATTTTGTCCTGCGATTTTGTTGCTCAACAACTATTGGATGTCAGGAAAGTAGTAAAGCAAAATCTAATAAGGTTAATTATAATTTATCACCTGAAGAAATTTTGAGGAAAATAATTCAAATAGTAGAAAAGTAGAATTAATTTTCTTTAAAATACATTAACAATTGTTGAGAATGTGAGGATAGAGGCCCCAACCCTCCATAATAGACTTACTACACCAGTTATTTTGACACAGATAAGACCGAGCTTTAAACTTGAATAACTCCTTAACGGAATAAGACTTTGAATGCTTTCTTCACCATTTTGTTTCTGTTCAATTTCTCTTTCAAAAGCTAAACTTACTTGAACACTGAACTAATTTTGTAATGTTTTTGTGTGTATTTTTTTCTCCCTTGTAGCGATTTGAGGACATGGTTGCAGACTTAGAAGTGAGGGCAGAACAGGAGCTACAAGTCTTGCACAGAACACATGAGAACAGGATTGAAAGTAACCTAGCCCTGCATGTCAGTGATCAGGAGCAAAGATACAATGTAGTAATCAACCAGAAACCGATCAAGGTAAGATATTTATAAATCCATACTCGAGTCACGAGGGCCCATCAGGCTTGTGCTTATCCCCATTGGACTTGTGCTTATCCCCATCAGGCTTGTGCTTATCCCCATCAGGCTTGTGCTTATCCCCATCAGGTTTGTGCTTATCCCCATCAGGCTTGTGCTTATCCTCATCAGGTTTGTGCTTATCCTCATCAGGTTTGTGCTTATTCCCATCAGGCCTGTGCTTATCCCCATCAAGCCTGTGCTTATCCCCATCAGGCCTGTGCTTATCCCCATCAGGCTTGTGCTTATCCCCATCAGGCTTGTGCTTATTCCCATCAGGCTTGTGCTTATCCCCATCAGGCTTGTGCTTATCCCATCAAGCTTGTGCTTATCCCCATCAGGCTTGTGCTTATCCCCATCAGGCTTGTGCTTATCCCCATCAGGCTTGTGCTTATCCCCATCAGACTTGTGCTTATCCCCATCAGGCTTTTGCTCATCCCCATCAGGATTGTGCTTATCCCCATCAGGCTTGTGCATATCCCCATCAAGCTTGTGCTTATCCCCATCAGGATTGTGCTTATCCCTATCTGCCTTGTGCTTATCCCCATCAGGGTTGTGCTTATCCACATCAGGTTTGTGCTTATCCCCATCAGGCTTGTACTTATCCCCATGTTTCCTTGGCATGAGCAACTGAGAGCACATAACACCCACGGGCAGAACGCCAGTCCATCACAAGTCAACTCCCAATAGTATTGGTTCTCATTTTAAAGCTGCGTGAACTGGAGCAAGTAGAGTGAGTGTCTTGCTCAAGGACACAATGCAGGGCTTGCGCTGAGAATCGAGCCCTGTCCTTTTGCATATGAACATGATTCCTTAACCACTGATACACGCACAAAGTAAGATTGACTTCTGTAAAATGATTCTAAAAGGATTAGACTCCCGTTAGAGTGCTGCAATGTATCCTTGAGCAAGACAATCTACCCGATTTACTCCAGTCCATTCAGCTGTGAAATGAAATACTATGGTGGAACTTGGGTCTGCGATGGACTGGTGCCCTGTCCTGAGGGGGCCATTTGTTATCACCCACCTAACACTAAAGGCATGCAGATAAGCACCAGCTTGATGGGTCATCATGGCCAAGCTGAGTATAGAATTAAATTTAATGGGATGATCTTTAGTGGAGTTGAATTCATTTTAAAATTTCCCACGGTTCTAAATAAAGGTGTCGATAATCTTCCCACAAATAATCACGACAGAAATAATATTTTCTTCCATGAATTCCCGATATCCCACTTCAAGTAATCTTGTAGTTTGAATTTTTTTTTTACATCTCTGGAAAAGTTGGCAGAGCAATAGTGTTGTGAGGGGAATGGAATTCTTTTAATATTTTTCCAATTCTTGACAAATTAGCATAAAGATTGTCATATTACTGCCTGAAAAATCAAAAGCTTTAAAATGGTCAAACTATATATAACCAACTTACAATAAAACCAGGTCTTTCAGTCATGGGAAATTAGCATAAACATTTGCATATTAATGCCTGAAAAATCAAAAGCTGCAAAATGTTTAAACTTTTTATAACAAACTTACAGTAAAAACCAAGGTTGCCCAGTCATGTGAAATTAGCATAAACATTTGCATATTACTGCTTAAAAACTAAATAGCTTTTAAATGGTGAAACTATATATAACCAATGTACAGCAAAAACCAAGATCTCCCAGTCATACATAACAAATTAGCATAAACATTTGCATATTACTGCCTGAAAACTAAAAAGCTTCAGAATGGTCAAACTATATATAACCAATGTACAGCAAAAACCAAGATCTCCCAGTCATACATAACAAATTAGCATAAACATTTGCATATTACTGCTTGAAAACTCAAAAGCTTCAAAATGGTCAAACTATATATAACCAACTTGCATTAAAAACCAAGGTCTCCCAGTCATACGTGGCAAATTAGCATAAACATTTGTATAGTACTGCTTGAAAACTTAAAAGCTTCAAAATGGTCAAACTATATATATAACCAACTTACACTAAAAACCAAGGTCCCCAGTCATAAATTGAAATAAGCATAAAGATTTGCATAATAATGCCTGAAAATTTAAGAGCTTCAAAATGGTACAACTCTATATAACCAACTTACAGTTAAAACCAAGGTCGCCCAGTCATGGCAAATTAGCATAAAGATTTGCATATTAATACCTGAAAATTAATTTCATTGGCGTAAGTGGAAAGAGCACATGACTCCTCTGTATAGGAGGCCAGTCCATCCATGCCCGAGCCATGGATGTCCATCAGCCTCGTGCTTTTCCCCAGTTTCATTGGCGTAAGCAGATGAGAACACATGATCCCCATGCTCTCTTTCCCCATGAGTAAAAGGCTAGTCCATCGAGTAGAAGGCTAGATCATCGCAGGTTAGCAGTGCTGATACCTATTTTACCACTGAGTGGACTGGAGCAAGTAGAATGAGATGTATTGCTCAGTGATACAATGCAGCTCGTGATGAGAGTTGAACCTGGTACCTTTAGCATATAGCATAACTGTGTTTCAATCTTTCACCAACGTTCTTTGAATGGGAGCAGTTAGATATGACCAAGAGGTGTTAAACCTCCATCATACCCTTTACCACAATTTAGCCGGGTAACACATTCTGATGATTTCATTGACTGGAACTTAGGATAAAAATTTAAACAATTACATCAAATATTTTTAGCTGTCTTCTTTTTTAGGCATCACAACTTTTGTATACATTAACAATTCTTCAAATTGAGCCATAACACAGAAAGTACAGGTGTTTCTGTTGTGATTTAAAGAATATTTTGGTTAAATTGTTTCTAAGCTAAATCCATTCTAGCCATTAGGCTCATAGAGCCAGTGCTTATCACTGGTTTCAATGGCACAAGCGGAGAGAGTTCATGACTCCACCTGGATGGGATGCACAGTCCATCCCAGGTTAACTCCCCAGCAGTGCTGGTACTCATTTTACAGCTGGATGGAGTGAGGCAAGTAATGTGTCTTGCTCAAGGACACAATGCAGCGCTCACGATGGGAAATCAAACCCAATACCTTTCAAATTCAAGCATGACTCTTTCACCACTCAGCCATTGCACCTCCTAAATTGTTTCTGGTGACTATAAAATATCTACTTGTTTATACACCTTTAAACAAATCATGTTGTGGATGTCAAAGACATTGAATGGTGCACTTCATGTCCCATAAAGGCAAATTTGTCTCAATTACTCCCCCCCCTCTTCTTCCACCCCCACAGTGATGCTTTATCTTATGTTAATGTTTTTAACTGTCACTGCTTCCAACGACTTGCCATATGATATTGAAAGATAATCTTTTAAGTAATTTATTAATGAAATCAACATCAAAACAAGATAAATCTAAATGTAAAACAACCTTGAGGTGTCAAAATGATAATTGGATTAATTTGTAATGTTTTTAATTTGCGCATGTGACTTTCAATGTGCACGTATAGCTTTATTATGGGTGTCTCTGATTCAATCTGACGTGCAAGGCTTTGGATAGTATCGGGTAGATGAGTCTGATCCCTAGAGAGAGTCTGTTAAATATCAAAGTTTGTGCAGAGAGACACTACCACACTAGGTGTGAGTTCAGTGCAAATTGACAACAAGGCATGTAAATGACATGAACAGTATAACCACAATCTTGAACAAAACTTGTTAGAACACTTGTTAAAAATTGTACTGCTCTTATGCACATACTTTGTTTTGTTTATTATTCAACGTTCATACATCATTAACACTTTCTCTTAGTGGTTCTTTGATTTGTATTCTATCATTTGTAATTAGTAGTATTTCATTCTTAGGACATATGCATAATTTTCTTCACATGCCCTACCCTACCTTATTATTGTAACCTTCCCCTCCCCCACCCCATTCAATGTTGACCATTAGAAAAGAGAAGAGGAATGGGGTTATTGATATTTCTGTCTATTTGTCAAGGACCCCATTTTCTAGATGAGCTCAATTTTCATGCCTTTTGATGAAGAAAATGCAGAATTTAAGGAGACGACTTGCTCAGTTGGAAGATAGCATGACTTAGATTCCAGGTTTGAGTCTCATGGGATTCATTCAACTGGGAGATTTGTTGTCTGGGCCACCTGCATCTCATTTAGCCTTTGGAAGAAGTGAACAATGGTTAGATGGCACAACTGTCTGTCGGATGAAGACGTTATGTGGCGGTCCCGACAACAAGATGGTCAATCCAGCCTGGTTCTTTGAATACTGACCGAGAAGAGAAACGTAAATTGCGGTATTTATTTCCTTATCCTCCCCCTGCCCAGTCAAGTTAATTTCAAGAGAATATGACTGGTGCGCAAGGAGACATCATTATGGGTTGAACGTCACAAAAACCAAGATAAATGATGAAAATATTTGTGTACATTAATGAACTATATAAATTCCCAATTGAGCTAAAAAATGTCCTCTTGTTTTTTTCCAGGCCAAAAGAGTTTTGAAGACATTGGAAAAATACTTGAAATCGATTCAGAAACAAAGGCAGCACCTTATCTCCCACTACAAGCACTTGAGACGCACTGACCCGGCCAAAGCTGAACAGCTGACCAATGACCTTCTCGCGAAGCTGGACAATATGGACCAACTCGTAGGGGGAAATATTGAATTACTTCAGAAACTTCCAGTTGTCTACAACCAAATCAAACCTAAAATTGGTAATTATTTATCTGCTTTAATTATCCTGTATCTTTTGTTCTAAGAAGCCGTTGGGTCAAAAAAACAATTGTGGGGGTGAAGTAATTCATGAAAATTAAATATTTTCTTGCTCCTGTTTGTTACTGATATGGTGACTTTCTTTCAATTGCATTACCTGAAGTCAGGGACATAATGAAAATTAGAAACATGTAACAGGGGGCTTTGATTAAGGAGCGATAAAACCAGAGAAGGGGTATATGGTAAAAGATATACATCTATACCAGAAAATACAGCAAACAAAATACATTTGCCTATCCTTTATTCCGTTTTCTTGCTCGCTCGATGCCAAAAGAGTTACAATACTGCCTAAACAGTACTCAAAATAATCTATGGAGAAACATACAACGTTGCTCAGACTCAAAAGTTTCAATACTGCATGAACAGTAGAACTCAAATAATCTATGGAGAAATATACAATGTTGATCAGACTTAAGAGTTTCAATACTGCATAAACAGTAGAATTAAAATAATCTATTGAGAAACATACAATGTTGCTCAGACTCAAGAGTTTCAACACTGCATGAACAGTAGAACTCAAAAATAATCTATGGAGAAATATACAATGTTGCACAGACTTGAGAGTTTTAATACTGCATGAACAGTAGAACTTAAAATAATCTATGGAAAAACATACAATGTTGCTCAAACTCAAGAGTTTCAATACTGCATAAACAGTAGAACTTAAAAATAATCTATACAGAAACATACAATGTTGCTCTGACTCAAGAGTTTCAATACTGCATGAACAGTAGAACTAGAAAATAATCTATGCAGAAACAAACAATGTTGCTCAATTAAGAGTTACAATATTGCATGAACAGTAGAACTCAAAAATAATCTATGGAGAAACATACAATGTTGCTCTGACTCAAGAGTTTCAATACTGCATGAACAGTAGAACTCAAAAATAATCTATGGAGAAACATACAATGTTGCTCTGACTCAAGAGTTTCAATACTGCATGAACAGTAGAACTCAAATAATCTATGGAAAAACATACAATGTTGCTCTGACTCAAGAGTTTCAATACTGCATGAACAGTAGAACTCAAATAATCTATGGAGAAACATACAATGTTGCTTCGACTCGAGAGTTTCAACACTGCATGAACAGTAGAACTCAAAAATAATCTATTGAGAAACATACAATGTTGCTCTGACTCAAGAGTTTTAATACTGCATGAACAGTAGAACTCAAAAATAATCTATACAGAAACATACAATGTTGCTCAATTAAGAGTTACAATACTGCATGAACAGTAGGACTCAAAAATAATCTATGGAGAAACATACAATGTTGCTCTGACTCAAAGAGTTTCAATACTGCATGAACAGTAGAACTCAAGAATAATCTCTGGAGAAACATACAATGTTGCTCTGACTCAAAGAGTTTCAATACTGCATGAACAGTAGAACTCAAAAATAATCTATGGAGAAACATACAATGTTGCTCTGACTCAAAGAGTTTCAATCAAGAGTTTCAATACTGCATGAACAGTAGAACTAGAAAATAATCTATGGAGAAACATACAATGTTGCTCTGACTCAAGAGTTTCAATACTGCATGAACAGTAGAACTCAAGAATAATCTCTGGAGAAACATACAATGTTGCTCTGACTCAAAGAGTTTCAATACTGCATGAACAGTAGAACTCAAAAATAATCTATGGAGAAATATACAATGTTGCTCAGGCTTGAGAGTTACAATACTGCATGAACAGTAGAACTCAAAAATAATCTCTGGAGAAACATACAATGTTGCTCTGACTCAAAGAGTTTCAATACTGCATGAACAGTAGAACTAGAAAATAATCTATGGAGAAACATACAATGTTGCTCTGACTCAAGAGTTTCAATACTGCATGAACAGTAGAACTCAAGAATAATCTCTGGAGAAACATACAATGTTGCTCAGACTCAAGAGTTACAATACTGCATGAACAGTAGAACTCAAAAATAATCTATGGAGAAACATACCATGTTGCTCTGACTCAGGAGTTTCAATACTGCATGAACAGTAGAACTCAAAAATAATCTATGCAGAAACAAACAATGTTGCTCAATTAAGAGTTACAATATTGCATGAACAGTAGAACTCAAAAATAATCTATGGAGAAACATACAATGTTGCTCTGACTCAAGAGTTTCAATACTGCATGAATGGTAGAACTCAAATAATCTACGAAGAAACATACAATGTTGCTCAGATTCAGAGTCACAATACTGCCTGAACGGTAGAACTCAAAAATTATTTATGGAGAAACATACAATGTAGCTCAATTAAGAGTTTGAGTTACAATACTCAGCAAAGTATAGAGTCAGCGTCAGAATTCCAGAAAATGTCAGCGGAAAGACACAAATTTCAAACAGTCACCTCAATTAATATTATGCATATGTGTATTTTTTCTTGTCATGAATGTTTCCTTAGTATATTGTATACAAACCCCAGAATAATATGCCCATGCATTAATTGATTGGGAAGGAGATTTTTGTCTTATTTTAAAGCAATCATTTGTAGGGTTTAATGAAGAAAGTTTACTATGCATTTCTTAGATTCTTCATTTTCATCAATGTTTTCATTCTTTGACCAAAGTTTCATTTTTAACACCAAAATTTAACAAGAATATTTACAGTTACAATTATTTAAACCAAATTTTAAAAAATCATCAAAAATCTTGAAAATGTTCAGCTATTTTATTAATGGAATAAAGTATTATTACAAGAAATACATTTTGCCAAAGTTGTGCCGCTACACTAGGATTTTACCTCATTTATTAGCTATCTTGATCTAATCACAGTACATTTGTTGTCAAACTCCATTCAGTTATTGCTGAGCAGCTGCAGTTGTTGTTATGCTCATTACAGTGTTGGGAATGACTCTGCAGTTTTATTGTTGCTTAGCCATTCAGGTTGTTCTAGTTTCCACCGCCGAGAAATGTACAGTTTGTACCGGACCTTGATATGTTGCCATGGAAACCACTGAAGATTTCTCCAAGCCTACTGTAGTTGTCATCGTGTTTAGTGCCATAGTGTGAGGTGTAGTAAATTTAAATGGGAGCAATATCCAGTTCCCGAACTTTCTGACTTCTGTCTTTTTAATACCAGTCTCTGTAGATATTACAAAAGTTTGGTCATTAGAAGAAGTGTGTGGAAATTTTAACATCGTTGTTCAAACTGAGAAAAGAGTCCTGCTACCTGCCTGTTACTGAAATATTTATCATTGTTAATTTTTTTTTTTTAAATTACAGATCATCTCAAGAATAGTTATTCCGACTCCCCAGAAGATCATGATTTTCTTCAAGGAGTGCAAGAAGAAGAAGAAGAAATCGAGGAAGAGGAGAACTACGACAGCTCAGAAGATGAAAGTGACTATGAGGAGAGCGACAATAGTATTGAAGATGCTCAGGTGGAAGACGTCGTTGAAGATGAAGAAGAACTGCCAACTGATAACACACCGGATGTTACCAGCCTTCAGAACAAATCAGTAATTGTGAAAGAGGTCCAGCAGAAGAACGGTAAGCATTCGAAGGATTCATCGGAAGATCGCAGTGAGGAGGAGGAGGAGGAGGATAGTAGTGAAAAGGATATTGAGATGCCCACAGAAGTACGGACAACACTATATATACCAGAAGGATACGATGGTCCCTGAGGTCCCGATCATAGCAAGTAAGTTGTCTTAGAGATGGCCCAAAAGAATTAATGAATTGTACTTAAGGCAATTTGAACAATTGATTAATTGTACAGATGATTTTTAGGAAATAAATGAGTCATAAAAAAGAAGTATGAACAATGTTGAATATACCAGAGCAGGATTGATAGTCCCTGCTGTGCCAATTATAGCAAGTAAGTTGTCATAGAGATGACCGAAAGAATGAATGAATTGTACTCAAGACCATATAAACAATTAATCAATTGTGCAGTAATTTCTTAGGGAATGAATGAGTCATAAAAAAGAAGTACGAACAATGCTAAATATTTTAAAGCATGATATAAAGATCCCTGCCGTGCCAATCGTAGCAAGTAAGTTGTCCTAGATGGCTGAAAGAGTTGTACTCAAGGCAATTTGAACAATTAATCAATTGTGCAGATGATTTCTTTGGGAATGTTTGAGTCGTAAAAAAAGTAGCACGAACAATGCTAACTATGCCAGAGCAGTATACGATGGTTCTTGCTGTGCCAATCACAGGTAGTAAGTTGTTTTAGAGATGGCTGAAAGAACGAATGTTTTGTACTCAAGACAAATTTAACAATTTATAAATTGTACAAATGATTTTTTAGGGAATGAATGAGTTGTAAAAAAGAAGTACAAACAATGCTAAATATACTAGAGCATGATACGATGGTCCCTGCTGTTGCAAATCATAGGTAGTAAGTTGTCTTAGAGAAAGGGCCCAAAAGAATGAATGTGTTGTACTCGAAACAATTTGAACAATTAATTAATTGATTGTTCAGATGGATTCTTAGGGAATGAAAGACTTGAACAATTAATTAATTGATTGTTCAGATGGATTTTTAGGGAATAAAAGAGTTGAACAATTAATTAATTGATTGTACAGATGGATTCTTAGGGAATGAAAGAGTTGTAAGAGGAAGTTTGAACAACATTAAATAAACCAGAACATGATACGATGGTCCCTGCCGTGCCAATCATAGGTAGTAAGTTATCTTAGAGATGGCAGAAAGTACTAAATAGGTCTTCAACAATTGATAAATTGTACAGATGATGACTAAGGAGTAAATGGTCTGTAAGGAAGTCAACATAAGAATGATTGAAGAATTAATGACTGGTATATGATGTGCAAAAATATGATGTTAACAGCGAACAATTTGTAACAAATTACCCTAAAGAATGAATTCCTTGTACATACCAAGACTGAAGAAATGAGTGAGGTGGACTAACGACTCAACTTGAACATAAGAATTAATTGTACTAATGATGACTTAGGGACTGAAAAAGTTGTAAAAATCAACCTAAAGAATAAAGACTTGTACATACAAAGACTGAAAGAATGAGTGAGATGTACTAAAGACAACTTGAACATATAAAGAAATTGTACTAATGCTGACTTATGGACTGAACAAGTTTTAAATACGAATCTACAGACTTGTACTTGAAAACTCCCACTGCTTACCTAGTAGTAAAATAGGTACGTGGCATTAGCTGGGAAAGGTTAGAGGCAGAGAGGAAAAGAACTGGCCAACCTACCTCATCAATGCCGTATGGACTCGGGATGTGTTAAATACGCACAGACTTGTACTTGAAAACTCCAAGTCACATCCTCAGCAATGAGCATGGGACATAACTTAGCCTTCACGTGTACCAAAGTGACTTGTCTGTTTACTCACGCCTCGGACTGACATTGTATTTGGTGCTTTATGATGATTGGTTGATTGAGATAACAACCAAATTAAATGAGTGTAGTATGCGTAAAAAATGAATGTGTCAGAGGTCACTTAAAATCTTGAAACAGCAGCCAAAACATTTTCACACCTTTTCTTCCTCTACTTTTTTGTCCTATGTTTATTGTAAATTCAAGTTGTTATGTAGTTTATCATGTATCTTTATGAAGGGAGAACCCACGCTTACAATTTTACATAACTTTTGTGTGAGTTCACCCTAGCTTTCCTCTTTTTTTTGTAAATGAAAAGACTATTGTTCACTATTCTACAAATGTTTTGAAAAAGCTGAAAAGTTAAAATAAATGTCTTGAGATTAAGGATATTTTGAGGATATTTGATTACATAATTCTCTGCTTGCACAGTTAAACCTATTGGATATTTTGAGAATATTTGATTTCATATCTCTCTGCTTGCACAGTTAAAGCTATTGGATTTTTTGAGGATATTCGATTACATATCTCTCTGCTTGCACAGTTAAACATATTGGATATTTTGAGGATATCTTATTACATATCTCTGTGCTTGCACAGTTAAACCTATTGGATATTTTAAGGATATTTGATTACATATCTCTCTGCTTGCACAGTTAAACCTATTGAGAAGTACCGCGATGATGAGACAGACCTTGGAGAATCTATCATGTTTGTGCCACCAAATGCCATCATCCAGAAACCCGCTGCTGCACCAGCCCACAGCAAGCAGGAATCCCTTGTCAGATCAAAAAGCAAGATTCATTCTGTTGACAAGGTAAGATCAGTATTTGCATAAATGTTCCCCCTTCTCGTCCCTCCCCTCCAACCCCCTCCAACCCAGATATGTATTTTCTGCTTATGAGTGTTTTTTTAAATATATTTTGAGGTTTGTACTAAGGTGTTGTGAAAAGCTCAAATAAAGGAAAAGATAGGTGCATCTGTACAAATTAAAGGCCCAGGTAATTTGTAATCAAAATTTTCCCTTACTTTTTTTAAAGAAACTCATTCTCTATTCAAGTTTTGAATAGTATCATGACGTCCTTGGTCTTGTTGTCTTAACTGCTATTGTGAACAACCCTCGACACTTCTTGTCACCACGGCGATGAAAACTTAAAATGCCAATAAACAAATAGAAAAACGCTCAGTATGACATCACAGCACCATTCTCCCACAAAGTTGATGTATTTCATTAAAATTTATCATCCATTTTTATTATTATTAAAACCTGCTAGAAAAATCAATTGATGAAAAGTTAGGTATTTATATACATTGCCAAATATACCCTACTTTAATAACTTTTGGAAAATTGTTTCTAATCTTACAAAAACAACCAATTAACGTTCAAAGAAATACATCAACATTTGCAGTGGAATTGTCTCGACATAATCAGACAAGAATTCATCATACTGTACAAAAACCCTAAAGTGCAATTGGGAAATCTTTAAAAATCTATATCTCCTGAATGGAATACGATATCAACTTGATTTTTTGTACCTAATTTTCTCTAAATTTTTGCAAAAAAAAAACATGGGAATATTCCTTTAATAAGTAGGTGGGGCTTAAGGTAAAAAATCTTTAAATGTTCATATTTTTACATCCGCATTTCTGTTTTGTAAAATATTTGGTATAATTATGATGTTAGCTGGTGTGTACATGTTTATGATGTAAAAACATTTGATTTCATTACTATGCATAGTGGGCAGGGCTTAATATGATTTTGCTAAAAAGAGCTTGTAAACACGGTATCTGAAGAATGGTAAACTGGATTAATGTCATATGTGGTACACAGATAGCCAATGGTCCGTAGATGTGCCCTATTGTTTCTGATGGTGATGGCATGCATATTAATGAGTAGGCGGGGATTATTGTTAAAATCTTGAAATGTTCTTTTTTTTACAACCACATGCCTGTTTTGTTTCATATTTTGCATAACAATGATGATAGCTGGTGTGTACATGTTCATGATGTAAAAACGTTGAATTTCATTAATATGCATAGTGGGCAGGGCTTAATGATTTTGCTGAAAAGAGCTTGTAAACACGGTATCTGAAGAATGGTAAACTGGATTCATGTCATATGTGGTACACAGATAGCCTGTGGTCTGTAGATGTGCCCCATTGTTTTTGTAGTGATGTCATGCATATTAATGAGTAGGTGGGCTTAATATAAAAATCTTGTAATGCTCCTATTTTGACAACCACATGTCTGTTTTGTTTCAAAATTCATATTTGTTATGATAATGATGTTATCTATCTAATGTAATGTGTTCAATGTATAAAAACGTTGACATTCATTAATATGCTTAGTTGGCGGGGCTTAATATGATTTGTAAACAAAAAGCTTGTAAACACGATATCTCAAAAGCTGTGAAATGGAATCACATCATGTGTGGTACACAGATAGCTCATGGTCCGTATCTGTGTCCTAATGTTTTTGGTGGTGATTTCATGCATATTAATAAGTGGGGCAAAAAGTGATAAATCAGCAAGTGTATGTCCGTTTTGATTGGTCATGATAATATTGTTGTTATTGTGTACATGATTTGTCATCAAAAGATGTCATTAATATGCATGGTAGGCATGGCTTAATGTGAAAGTGCTTATGAATATAAACACCTCATTGTATCTCATAAACGGTATATCGAATTTATGCCATATGTCATACACAGATGGGTCATGGTCTGTACATATGTTCTAATTTTGTGGTAGTGATGTCATGAATATTAATGAGTAGGCAGGGCTTACTGACAAATTCTTGAAATAGGATAAATGAGCAACCATTTTTGCATCATACTTGCTACGATAATGTTGTTAGATATTGTGCTCTTGCTAATGTTGTCAAACAGGTTTTATTTTTAATGAGTGTGGCTTATGAATGAATATCATGCAAAAAAATATTTTATGACATGCAGTTACCTGACAGTTAATACAAAACTTGCAAATCAATCAGCATATGAAAAAAGCATCGGAACCACAAAACCTTTTGGTTCTGATTCACAAAATTAATTTTAATAATTGTAATTTCCAGTTGAAAAAGTAGTCTTGAAGACAGTGAAGTCATAAATATTGATACAGGACCAGAACATATGTGCGATGTTTATAATTTAGCACCCAAAGGGTTACAACTTTTTTAGAATTAAAAAAGACAATTTTCATGTTATCTTTGTTTAGTCGGTGAGGAAGGAATCTCTTTCCACAACACCAGTTCCAGCCCTCGCGTTCGCCCTCGCCTGCGGCATCATGGGAGTCATCACAGTCCTCGTCATAGCTGTCGTCGTTGTCCGCAAAAAGTCCAGGAGAATACCGATCAATCAGGGTTTCACGGAAATTGACCCCAACTTGACCGTGGAGCAAAGACACATTGTATCAATGCAGCAAAACGGCTACGAAAACCCGACATACAAGTACTTTGAGATGCAGTGAGCAATCAGTGGCCCGGGTGGGGGGATAAGGGTTGCATTCCTTCTTTCTGTATAATTGATGGGGTACTTGCTGCAAATATCTCAAAAAAGACAATAATTTGTACGTGCATGTGTGTTTCCCATTGTGAAAACTGTGAAGTTCTGTGTGTCCACGCACAAGGATGCCTTTCTTTCTTTGTAAATGGATATATTCATTTGGTAGACGACGTGAGTGTGTTTTTGTGAATAAAACCACTTGAAAGGGATGATGAAGTCGTCAAATATTTATTATACAATATAATTGTTATTGGTTTCTTTCAAAGGTGAAATGAGATTGCGAGCATCGTATCGAACAAATTGTGTAAAGTATAGTAAATTATAAACATGTTTGACACTTGAGTGTCTGTTGCAATTATCTGCCCCTCCACTGAATTAAAGTCTTTTTTTCAGACTTTTTTATCGTCATTTATTTTCTTTCAGTTATTGGCTTCAGGGGAGCCACTTAAAACAAATATTGCTTTCAACAATAACTTTTTAATATTTTTGAAATTTGACCAGTAAAAGGCATATTTTCGTTTTTATTTTTCTATTGTGGTCATTCTGAAGTATCTGTTTGTTTTACTTTAAGGATGAGTCATGTTGTGATCACATATATCACAGTGCTTTCTTTGAAAGTAAAACATCTCATGTCATTGAGTTAAAACTAGATTCTTTTTAGAAATATCAGGTATTCTTTAAAAAGTGTGAACAATGTTTGATGGAAAGAGGTTATTTGACACTTTACATTGCTTTTTGTTTTGGTACATCTCAAACCATATTTTTACATATCGGTGGAGCATTTCATATATTTTTCTTGTTTTCTTTCATGAAAAGTCAAATTAATACAAATGTAATCAAGCAGTGTAGCTTTCATTTTGTGAAAAATATGTCAAATGATGTTCTTCATTCTTGGGACAGAATCATAAATAATCATTGATGTTTTAGTATTGAAGTTTATGAAAATAAACTGCAGGATTTTGCTCAACTGTTGATAATCAGAATGATGATCACAGCAGTTTTGTAGTAATGTTCTGCTGCAGCACACTATAGTGTTGTGCAATTTTTTGCAGCATTACATTGTCTACTGCAGCGTAGTATCAGTTACTGCAGCACTTTACTACACCATTCAATGCAATCTGTTGCAGCACATTGTTGTCTCTGTTACAGTCAAGTGTTGTATATTGCAGTGCAATGCAGTCTGTTGCAGCACAATGCAGTCGGTTGTAGCACATTCCTGTCTGTTACAGCTCAATGCATTCTGTTGCAGCTCAATATTCTGTTGCAGCACAGCACAATGCAGTCTGTTGCAGCGTAAGACAGTCTGTTGCAGCACAATGCAGTCTGTTACAGCACAATGCAGTCTGTTGCAGCGCCATGCAGTCTGTTGCAGCACAATGAAGTCTGTTGCAGCACAATGAAGTCTGTTGCAGCACCATGCAGTCTGTTGCAGCACCATGCAGTCTGTTGCAGTGCCATGTAATCTGTTGCAGCGCCATGCAGTCTGTTGCAGCACAATGCAGTCTGTTGCAGCACAATGCAGTCTGTTGCAGCACAACGCAGTCTGTTGCAGCACCATGCAGTCTGTTGCAGAGCCATGCAGTCTGTTGCAGCACAATGCAGTATGTTGCAGCGCCATGCAGTCTGTTGCAGCACAGTGCTGTCTGCTGTAAAACACAATCTGTTGCAGCTTTAGTGTTGTATGTTGCAGTACAGTGCAGTCTGTTGCAGCCCATTTAGAATCAGTATACACTGGCACAGTTTTCATTGTGGAAATAGATTAAAGTACTTGTATATAAAATAACAAACAACCCAATATAAAGTCTTCTTGTCAATACAACAACTAACCAGAACAAGAAAGTTTCCAAAATAGATTGAAGACTTATCAGTATTGTTGTATTTGTTTGCTTCTTAAGTAAAAAGATTTTGATTTGTACATAGATGTTCAATTTATACATGTTTAAATGTCTGTGAAGTAAACTGCCGTGAAATGTTGGAATTTGTGAAATAATTCACTATTAAATGTCTCTTGTAAAACCAGCCAATTATTCCTAGATGAAAAGTATGTAGCGACAAAATGTTATAGTATGCATTACTATCATAGCATGTAACCTCATTGTGGATCCAGGGACTTTCATTTTAGTTGAGGATAGTGTAAGCTGTATTCATAGAGTAATCATGGCAATCTAAGTGATTTTGTGCAAATCAGAATTCAGTGTTCGTGTGTGTATTTAATATTTGTTTTTTAAGGATGTGTTGTATATTTAGCCGAACTAACAAAGTATTTATGGTTTTATTATGTAGATATGATCGGACTTGTATGTTATACATTAATGCTTTGTTAATGAAACATTTGCAGTAATATATTCATGTTTTTTGACGGTATAGGTGCTTTCACAGATTTTTAGTTGAAGGCATCGGTTGAAGGGAATTAAATGCATGTTTTCGGATGCCAGGTCAAGTCTACTCATAACAAGAGAATATGTACCACAAGTTTAAACTGACTCTCCAACTTTATAAGTGGAGTTGTAACTGTTTAAACTGGTTAAATTGGTTTTGAAACTGGTCAAACTGGTATTGTAAATAGTAGCCCTGGCATTGTAACTAGTTAACACATTGTAACTGGGTAACTGGCATTGTAACTGATTAAATTGGCATTATAACTGGTTAGCTAGCATCTTTTTTACTGGTTACACAATTATGAACTCGTTTGTGAAACAATTCCATAATGATTATGAACTATACGTTGTTCTGTTTCTGACTGGAATTATAAACTGGCTCTGTAAGCAGTTTTACAATAAACTGGCTCTGTAAGCAGCTTCACAATAAACTGGCTCTGTAAGCAGCTTCACAATAAACTGGCTCTGTAAGCAGTTTCACAATAAACTGGCTCTGTAAGCAATTTCAAAATAAACTGGCTCTGTAAGCAGCTTTACAATAAACTGGCTCTGTAAGCAGTTTCATTATAAACTGGCTCTGTAAGCAGTTTCATTCTAAACTGGCTCTGTAAGCAGTTTCATTCTAAACTGGCTCTGTAAGCAGTTTCACAATAAACTGGCTCTGTAAGCAGCTTCACAATAAACTGGCTCTGTAAGCAGTTTCACAATAAACTGGCTCTGTAGCAGCTTCACAATAAACTGGCTCTGTAAGCAGTTTTACAATAAACTGGCTCTGTAAGCAGCTTCACAATAAACTGGCTCTGTAAGCAGCTTCACAATAAACTGGCTCTGTAAGCAGTTTCACAATAAACTGGCTCTGTAAGCAATTTCAAAATAAACTGGCTCTGTAAGCAGCTTTACAATAAACTGGCTCTGTAAGCAGTTTCATTCTAAACTGGCTCTGTAAGCAGTTTCATTCTAAACTGGCTCTGTAAGCAGTTTCATTCTAAACTGGCTCTGTAAGCAGTTTCACAATAAACTGGCTCTGTAAGCAGCTTCACAATAAACTGGCTCTGTAAGCAGCTTCACAATAAACTGGCTCTGTAAGCAGTTTCACAATAAACTGGCTCTGTAGCAGCTTCACAATAAACTGGCTCTGTAAGCAGTTTCACAATAAACTGGCTCTGTAAGCAGTTTCTTAATTTGTACAGACTGGTCATAGGATTGGTTTGACAGAGAGAAGGAACCAGATTTGTGACAAGTTTTATGATAAAATTAGATCTGCAGTCAGTATACAGGCTAAACTAAAATATCAATTATCATAACTAATGATGTGCTTGGTTTAATGTTAATAAAGACTAGCTCTTCTGCCTCCAGTTAAAAGTAGAAAGCAGGCAGGATTAAAGGAGCTGTTGAAAAACTATCAAAGTTCCTTAACAAGCACCAGCAATATGGGGCCTTCGAACATCCGGAAAGGACTCAATCTTTTTTAACTCATGCAAAATAAACCCAACAGAAGGGATTAACTGTCAAAGTTTCATTACTTCACATCGATGAAACCAGTCAAGCAATGATTTAAGATCAGGAAGTGCCCACCTGCATAAAGGCACATTTTGCATGAAATGTACTGTACTTTAAATCTGTGAAAGCATCCATTTTAATTAGATATGTACATCGTTTACTCCACTCACTACATAATGCAACATTTTATTTTATTTTATTTTTTCTCCTGTTTTTATTGGATTTCTTATGTTTTTAATCTCTACATCAAGCTCGTTTTGGAAAGTTGGCAAGTTTATTATTCTGTGCTGGAATTCAAGCCATTAGCATCTGTTTCTTTGCAGTGCTAAAAGGAAGCAGGAAGGAAGAAAATAGTCAAACTTTATCACCAAGGCAGGCTCTTTGGTTGTCTAAAGCAAACTGCTGGGATTATATTGTTATCCAAGTATGTTTGATAGCAATGTGTTTCCTTACAAGCAAAGTTCTTTTACATCCTACTTAAAAAAGGGAATTCTCTGTGTAATGCAATTTAGGCCAGATGTCCCCTGGGGATAAAAATTGCAGGATGTTCATGGTGCGATGATAATAATAAAAACATCCTTTGTTGTTTTGTGTGTCAGATTTTGCGCTGAGAGAGTTTGAAATTGTTGTTACACAAATTCGCTGGTTGTGACCCCTTTGGCAAAAATTTCATAACCAAAACATTTGTTTGATTATAGCAATAAAAGTAATTCCTGTTCCACTTTTTCAACCCACTTCAACCACATCTTATTTAGAAAAAACATATTAGCATACAACTCACTCCCAGGGTATGTCTCACTTCAAGGGTTTTATTCCCAGGGTCTTAATCCCAGGGGTGTTTTTTCATTGTTTTAGGTATTGTATCATAATGTGTGCTTCTTTATTTTATGTTCATTTCAGCCTCTGTATTCAGCTTCAGTAATTATTGCACCATTTCCCTTCCCAATTTTTCCTTTAAAATTTTGTTATTTTTTTCGCATTGGAACAAAAAAAAAACATTTTCATTTTGACTTTTGTTTCTTTGAACAAAAATGATATACTTAATTGCCAAACCAAAATTATTAGATACTGCCAAGAACGTGAATGCAACTGGAAGGTTAACAAATAGGCTGCATGTAACTGAATGTTCAAATGTTGTCAAAGTCTCTGAAAATAAGGAAAATCGTCAAGGCAACACCTTCAAAATTGATGCAAAATCTGAAATACAATCTTTGGAGCAATCTGAACTTAAACGGATGTCACAAGTATATTCTGAAATACATCACTGGACTTGCGGAGGATGCTGTGAACAAGATATGGATTAAGTCTTGTTTTGATGTTGGCTCATTATAGAAACAAGACAAACAGAAGGTAGTCCTTGTGAAGTGCCCAAACATGATTACGCATATTTGTATATTTTTTTGTAACGAACCCGTCTATTTCAAACTATAAATAGGACTGGTATCTACTCTTTATATTTTTACAACTCAGGCTCTGCAATTGATGTCAGTTGATACAAACGTCTTGAAGATTTTAATTTTTTTTGTAATTATGTTCTGAAGATGAACCTGCTATGATAGCTTTGATGTTTCAATTTGTTCAATATTAACATAGGGAAGAAGTGGTATCTTGAAAGAAGCTATGTGATTATTTCTGGAAGGAAAACTAAAGATATTAATTCTGAAGTTTGTAGGAAAACTTGTTTGTAAACTTTTTTTTTAAATACAAAAATGGGGATAAAAAGAACAAAGATTAGCGACAAGTCCTTCTCGAGGTCACTTTGACGTAACTGTGTAAGGCTCAGTACGGTTTTGCCAAGTTGGAGGAAACTTGATCATTACAGACATAAGGATATTTTTTATGAACACTTGTGTCACCTCAGCCAGTCAGAGAAAATTAATTATACTCATATATATTGGGAACTATTATCTAATACACTACATTTGTGAAGGAAAATAGATTGTGTCGAGATTTGTTGCAAAATGACAAAAATTAGGTTTTTCTTCCATTGACTGCAATGATAAATGACTGTTTTCTTCTTTGACTAAAGTTTGAGATGGTCAAAAAAGCTTCATTACGTCGCATTGCACCACAACATTCCCGGATGTCCGACCTCCAGAATGGAAAGGAAATTAAGATGAAATATTGTTAAAACTTATGAACTTCATGTTGTATCCAATGTATCAGTTTACAAACAAGTTTTTATTATAAATGTCTAGGACATTCATTAGCTATCTGAATTGAGTTGATTTGGTTTCCCTGATTAAAACTCAACTGTTAAGAGTATTAAGTCATTGCACTTAAAATTGTCTTACAGAAAGTTGTTAATATTTATGTTTTCAAGTAAAGGTTTATTGAAGGAAGCAACATTGAACTGTTGCAGGAAATAATGATCAAATCAGGAGTTTAAATCTCATTTATTTGATGTGAATGTCCTGAGCAACTTACATATACATTATCAACTGACTGAGAATTACATCATATACTTTAAAATGTCATATAGAAATCTGATTACCTTAGAGGTGTTTTCGTATATAATTCCAAGTATTTTTTTATTGGACTGTTACATCATCATCGTCATCATCTTCATCTGTCCCCGTGGACGGAATGGTAGATTCAGCTTTGACAAAGTGGTAGTTTTATCCATCAAGAGTTGCTGGTCTTGTTTGCATGGAGTCCTGTCTTAGACAATGATGTCAGGGTAACACATTTTCCTTCTACCATGATTCCAGTGTCCACCAGAAGGTTGGCAGATGATCAAGTGAGAGATCGGTTGATCTTTTGTGCAAAAGCAATGTCCAGCAAGTTGTAGGCGTCATCGTTTTACGGTCTCTGATGACCCTGCCAACTGATGTCCAGTACTCTGCGTAAAAGTGGTGTGCAACAACCATTAACATACTTGTTGGTTATTGTCCATGTCTCAGCTCCATATAGTAGTATACTTTCAACGCATGCCCTGAAGAACTTGATTTTGGTAGTTCTGTCAAGATCAGACTTCCAGATCTGTTCTAGTTTGTTACAAGCTGACCATATGCTTGGGCTTTCCTGCATTTGAAATCATGGAATGAGTGCGGTATTGATGACCATTTCAGAGAACATAAAATAATGGTTATATCTTCACCTCCTTTAAATCTCATTTATTTTTCATTTTTTCCGTAAACAACTTAGCAACTATTTTGTTTAAACAATAAAAAATAAATTGAAAACAAAAGGTATCATGTAAGTCATTTGTGAGTATGTAATTGATGCGCAGATCAAATGGATGATCCCTATTGGCTAATTTCCATCTCTGTATTATTTGTGGAAAATAAGTAAAAATATTGATGTACATTTTAGTCCTTTGTTTTGTGTTATCTCTTTGTAGTGTGTGAAAGTATTTAGGTGACATCTTGAGGTCAGCTTTTGTGACCTTTACCCTTGTAAGTGGTCTTGAACCAAAGATATTTCCTTTAAAGGCATAGAGGGATTTCATCACGTAACTTCAACTCATCTGGAAGCCATTTTGCCGGGCAAGCGTTGTTGCATTTCACACGTCTTCACACAGCTCAGTCACATTACATGTACAACAATTATACTGCCTGCTAACCTTCCTGCCAGTTCAACGAATTTTGTTTTTGTTCGCAGCGGTGATTTTACTTCATATTTTCCTAACGTTTGATATATTCACTGGGTATACGAAGAGTAACTTTTATGAACCCCATCTGATTGTTCGTTATATGCAGTCAAAGCCTACATACCTGGCATAAAGTGCTCACTGCAATCCTATACCGAAGGTTAAAAGACGTTGCGTCGTACAGCAGAAACCCACTTCAAACGTCGATCAGGATCAGATGGAAATTGAAAAAGCGTCGTTTTATTCCCGGCACACATCTATTAGTGCAACCAATGGCACAGCAAGATTCTGGCAAAATAATTGTTTAACAAATCATTTTATATAACAACATGCAAGCGTTTGTAACTTAATTTAATTGTACAGCAAATGATCGTTCTCGCCCGACAAAATAGGCGATGTAAACAAAGTCACGTGAATTCATGACGTCAGCTGAAACACCTAATACAGACACATAGCAACAGTATGAGCTTAAAATATTTAAAATATGCTACAAACCATGTAAACATCAAAAGGTCCCATCAAAATCCATTAAGATTGCCACTGCACCCTCACAATCTATCACGTTCTCCTTGCTTGCCCCCTGTACAACCTTCCCAGAGCTTTCCTCGCTCCCCACAACTCAATTGCTGAGTTCTTCCAGAAAACCCTTTGAATAAAATTATCTCCCTCCTTCATCATGCTTCCCTCTACAACCACATTTAATTCTCCTTTTCCACCCCCTCTCTACTTTGTTTTCGTTTCACCCATGCACCTCTTCTCTCAATCACAGCTTTCTGACTTTTTGCTCTTGAATTTCTTTCATTCTCCCCGTTTCCTTTCCTTCCTACCTCTAGAATAATCTGACCTCTCAGGCACAATTTGACCCTTGTCGTGGTGCCGTTAAGCCCATCAAACAAACAAACAAACCATTAAGATTGAATTTTACAGCATTTTAAAACTAAGATACCTAATTAATATGAATTGCGCAATAATTTGTGACCTCAGAATGGGACAACTAGAAAATTACTTATGTTGAATGTCTTAAAACAGAAATGACGTAAGTACATGCCATGTACTTAACATATATAAGAGAAGCGTATATTATAGTGTGTGTATGGAGATTAGGTACATGCACGTTGTACGTACAGTATGTATGCATGTGTCGTAATATGACAGGGCCGCATTGAACAGAGCTGTTCAAATTTGTTGTTAGTTTAATAACTGAGCTATTAACTAAAATTAACTCGGTTGATGATAGCTCCAAGTTTTAATTCAAATGAGTGGAAAAAATTCTGCCTTCCCAAGATTCAAACCCATTACGTTTGGCACACAAGCAAATCGCTCTAAGCCTCGCCTCATCCATATGAATGCCCTTATGCCAATATCGCACCTTTAACTTATTGTAACCTTGACATAGTATGCCCTTGTGAGGGTATATTCTGGAGTACCCAGAATAATTCAATATTTCTCTTTCAAGCAATGGTTCTGTTAGTCCCTTAAAAGGTCTATGGACAGGTAGCAACAACTTATTGCTTGATTGGAAACAATATGCTGTAAACCATTTTGTTAAAAAGTTTCATCCAAATTATTTTAAAACTTGGACCATTTTACAGCTTTGTCAAATCGAGGCCCTATTGCGATCAATTATGCAAAATTTGATTTAAAGTGATGGCATTAGTAAGAGCCAAAGTATGACTAGTGAGGGGGGCTCGTCTCAGTTTGTACATCGTTGGTCTCTGTAAAATCGGGCATGCAGAGCTTTGATGTCACTGCCGGTTCTGGAACGCACAAGATCCCTGTCTGTATGTACATGTGCATACTACAAAGCATTGTGTGTGTGAAGATTCAAAAGTAGTGCATAGCGTTATAACAATATACAGAAAACTTGCGTTTTCAACGTAATTGTTAGAAAGAAAAAAAGTAAAAGATTAGTAAGATAATATATATATGTATATATACTATATATATATATATATATATATATATATATATATATATATATATATATATATATATATATATATATATATATATATATATATATATATATATATATATATATATATATATATATATATATATATATATATTTATATATATATAAATATATATATATATATATATATATATATATATATATATATATATATATATATATATACTATATATATATACTATATATATATATATATATATATATATATATATATATATATATATATATATATATATATATATATATATATATATATATATATATATATATATATATATATATATATATATATAATATATACTATAATAGCAGTCACCAGACGAAAATTACAATAACCGAGAAAAACAAAATTGAGTCAAATGGTTCTGGCGGGATTCCAACTTACAACTGTTGGTTCGAGAAAAAAAAATCTGAATTTCACGCCTTGCCGACTGGGCAACATCAAGCGTTAGTCTCGCTTGGGGTTTTGATTCATATATACTGTACCCAACCTGACAACTGCATTAATCCTATGGCTTTGCCTCAAATCCAAAGAAACATTGACCATAAACAGATAAAATCCAATGCTTTTTGGCTTTTTTGTTGTTAAGAGGTTGTAATTAACTTTAACTTTAAAGGTAGATGGACAGGTAGGGGCTAGGGACGTAGGAAGAATCACCTCTCGGGGGAATTCCCTGTGACAAGTGGAAACATTGCACTGGTCAATTAACTTACTTCCATCAAAGGTGATGTTCATCAGGAATTCCATTTGATTTTCTTCCATTTTCGGTAGCTCCCTACTACCAATTTTAGTGAAAAATTACTATATTTTCCTAAAATTACAATGCCCTTAATTTCAGCCAATTGCTTCTTTAAGCCATCAGTCATTCGTTCAAGAATTAGTTAGTGGTCAAGCAAGTTTATCTCCCGGATTGGGGGGGGGGCACCCATGAGCAGTTGCCTTTTTCATAATTTTGTAGTGCAGGTATCAAAAATCACCTTAACTTTTTATACAAAATCACCTATTTTTTCATACTCCAGGTATCAAAATCATAAACTGTCATAATGCAGTTACCAAACAATATGTCTCATACTGCAGTCCAATTTTAAAATTCTGGGAGGCACATTCCTACCACTTTAGTATGTAAAGCCCCCCCCCCCCTCCTCCTCCGGTTTATCTTGTGTGAAAAAGGACTTTAAAAGAAATAAAATGATGAAGAAAACCTTCAAAAATTATGTTAAGGAGATATGAAGTTGTGTATTTTCTGTGTAGAAATGACTG
>JAIGNY010001174.1:320000-590000 GCA_020152595.1 Chiridota heheva | reverse complement strand
ATAGGCCTAGGTCTAGGCCTATAAGGCGATAGGATAATATAAGTTTATAATCTCAATATCAAAACTTAGCACTGTACAGTGCTTGCCCGGTACTTATATGAACTTGTCAATTTAGAGACTCACCCCTACACCCCGGCAAGGTGAGTCATTGCACCAAAGTGGATGGTCAAAACATGTACATTGATGCACCCCTCAGTCACTTAGGTGACTGACATTTATTGTGCAAATGACTCACCCAAAATCACTCACCTCTGTACAAAGTCAATGGGTCTGCAGTAAATTGACTCACCCTTGAGTCACTCTAGTGACTGACAATTTGGTACTTTTTCATATGTCAATGACTCACCTTTGACTGATTTGCTGGGGGTAGTAGGGGTGAGTCATACAGTATAACTGACAAGTGCATTAGGCCTATACTAGTTATTATACATATCCCTCAGTACGGGTTGATATTGGGATTGCCCTACGATGATGGCCAGCCATCACCAATGGCAGCCATACTACTGTAACACAGCTGGCATCAGTCCGATGGTACTACAGGGAGTACTAGGCCTATACATGTAGCTCAAGATTCCTCTAGCTTTGATGGTGTTTATTAAAAAATATCCTTCACATGTTATCAATGTGTTTTGAGATTTGCTTTTGTTTTGAATTGAAACCATAACATTGATTCTTCTTAAACAATACATACGTATGCATGACTTAAATTTGCCTGAAAATGGGAATTTTTGCCGAAAACCTAGGACAATCTGTTAGAAACTTGTTCAATGAAAGTGGTCATATGGAAGAAAGACTTATATTGAACAAAACAGAGTTTTTTTTAGAAACTACTGTAACTCAAAATAGACGCACATTCTTGCTGAATTAATTTCATCTTACTCGAGGATGTATTCAACATCTACATGTTATATATGCCAAGTTACCAGACATACATTATTAACTGTCCTGGTTCCTGATTGGCTATACATTGATGACGTGTTTTGACAAACTACTTTCGATCACTTCCGAAAACTTCTCAGAGAACTTAATGTGGATTGGTGTCAAAATACTTTGTTTTGAGAACTTTGTTTTAAGGAAATAACTTTTATCATAAATGTTTGTATGTGGATAGGAAGTAAACATCTTTAACGTTAGGCAGACATTCATGCCAATCATCGACAAAACAGTGGAGAATCTACTAGCCATCTATAAAATTCTAATAGGCAGACTATTTAAGTATGCTGACTTGTAGGAAATATTATATTATGGAAATGATATTACCGTAACTTTGTATTTACCTTTCAAACGACATTTTGATTTGTTTTTGCCCTGACATTTTGGTCTATAACTTTTAAGTCTAAATACACAAAATAGTTTACCTGGTTAGGTACAATATGATCCTTATGAACATTACAAAATGATGCATCATAAGCGAGGGAATTCCCACATAGTTAAAGGAATATTCCCATGGATTTTCATTTCTTCATATACGATAGAGAAAATTTGTAGTAACAAAGTGGTAAAAAAAAACTATGTTAATATCGTATTCCGTTTAGAAGTTATAACAATTTAAAGAGTAGGAAAATGTTCTTAAAAACACCTCGTACAGTATGTCCTTCAGCTTGGTGATGTTATCAAGGCAATTCCAGCACAGTTTTTGTGTATTTCTTATAAATTTAATCACACTTTTTTTACGTTATTAAACAGCATGTTTGGTTCATTATAGAGATAGGGTGGAATATATAATTTACAAGAAAACATTTTGTTGTTTTCTTGGTGTACATTTACAATGAAAAAAAAACCCAAATCATTTTTTCAAGAAGTACAAAAGACTTTTTGTTGAAATTGTCTCCATGACATCACAGATGTTGCCAATCAGTCACTTTTGACCAAATTCAAAAATACTTTAATATTTCGTAACTTCTAAACCGATTAAAATATTAACATAGTTTATACACCACTTTGTTTCTAAAAATATTCTCTATCATATATGAACAAAATAAAATTTCCATGAGAATATTCCAATTAAGTCAATGTCGCGAGAAATACACAGATGATGAATAGTGTTTGCACCGGGTCAAGATATTAAACCGGGGTACCTGATCTGCATTATCGGTCGGGTATCCGATGTGCCAACAAGGCCTTATCAATATTTTTTGCGGAAGTAGTATGTGTTAAATCTAAGTGTACCGTGTAAAATCTTGTGATATTTCTTGTTCTTTCAATCGTATCTTTGTTTTTGTGAATAAAGAAATAAAATACAAATAATTCTAGTCTCTTTAATTGACCTGTCTTCATAGAATACGGTACAATGAAAATATACTCACTTCCCTAAAATTTCATGGGATGGGTGTTTTCTGGAATGATACATGATTCCAGTTCCATTATGTGCACGCTCAGTAGCACGTAACAATTTCATTTGAACACAACTTGTGATTAGTTTATAATAGGTTTTACATTTTTTTTCAGCAAATAGCAGACATGCTTTCAAAATAGTTTGGTAATGTACAACTGCAATATAACTGCTTGTTGCGCGCTGGTTTGTATATCTTTTTTACTGCGAACTTTAGAGAGTTTATGTTTTGCGCTGCTAGTACATGTAGTATTACTAGCGTACCTACGTTACTAGCCACATAGCTCATTCAGCATCATTCCTGCGATCTGCGACAATTTGTGATCGTTTTATTGCATTGCGTTGGAATAGAAAGGAAGCAAACATTTTTAAATTCTTGTAAGTTAAGATTTATTCTTTCAACATACAATTCTGAAACAGAAACAGTCTGCAATTGGTAATATTATGAACCCGGGTTGTATTTTCGGAAAACAGGGTAGCAAGACAATCGGTCGGGCAGGGGGATATTTCGGATACCCGTGCAAACACTAATAATGAATAATGCATAAGAGACAATGCATACATTTTTTAAAATGAGAGAATGAAACAGGGCGCATGGTTTATGGGTTTGTATTTCTGATCATTATACACAGTACACGAAACTGAATTAATTTTGCACAAAATGAAAGAGTGCGCATGCTATGCATTTCTATTTGTTAAAAAATGCACCGTTTTTTTGGAGCAGACACCATTTACTTCTATGCCAAAATTAATACACCTTCTTAAAATTGCAAAACCTAATGTTCACAAGATTGCAATTCAGTTGGTCTTAGAAAATTAATTCCCTTATTCATTTCAGTTTACAAAGCCAAATTTCTGAGGAAATGAGCCTTTTTCCATACTTCCTGTACTCTGCTATTTGGTTGTGTACGGCTTCAGAAATGGAACAGTAGTTAAGTATCAGTGCGTATTAGGAACATTCTTTAGGGAAATCTGTACGCTTTGTCATGTGAGCGTGTACACGTAAATGCACGAGCGTTCTCGAGTAAAGTAAAAAACAAATGCCCAAAGAAGGATGCAGGCCATCACATCGTACGCTTGCATTTTGGGATTTAAATATATTTGAATGACGCGCAATCATTAATGGACCATTTTCTGTTTTTTAGAGGGGAAATTTCATGATTTTATGGTAGACCTTAGATATTTTATTCTTTGCAGAACACTAGTAGACAAGATCAACTACTGCTTTATTAATTTTGGCAGTTTGATTTCTATGTTTCGTTCCTCATTGAACAGAAGATTTTTTAAGAGTATTTGACAAAGAATGTACATAAAATATATAATTTTCTATTCAAAATAATTATTTATTCATTTAAGAACTTATCATGTAAAAATAAAAACACCAGACAAATATCTTTGTTTAAGATACGATTGTGACTGCTTTATTTCTCCATCTGGATAGTACATGTCAACTTGACTTTTACTCATTCATACGAGAAGCAGGAAGTGCATGTTTGCACATTACATAGTGAATATAACGGTAGTGTCTTTCACGTGGTGAATTAGTGTGGGTTGCTATGGAAGGTCTATTATTAAGGACCTGGCGGAGATCTTGCGGTAAGAAAGCGGTATGCGTCCACTTATGACAACGGGCCTTACGGTTAAATGGATCGTAATGATGACAGCTGTACGTTTATGGAAAAAATGCTAACTGTCATAACCTTAGCTGCTAGTTTGGCCGATTACCGGCTAAATATGACTAATTTGTCCGTTTTGAAACATGTTTGGTCAGTAATCTTTTTTCAGTACCGGCCAATTGAAATAATTTAACACTTATGAAGATTAATGTGTAAATGTTAGAAATTTTGTTATGTTTACGAAATGTATTTTCTAACTATATGTTGTGGTGGAATTGACCTTTGACCTCGCCAACAGCAGTAATCGAGCGAGACATGATGGCAACATGCATTGAATGTCACATAGCTTTTGTTACAAGCCTAATTTTTCAGACATCGCTATGACGTGAACCTCATTGCAACCACCACAAAATTAAGTCATCACTGAGAACCAATCTGACAGTTATTCACAACTAACCTCTTTGTTGCACACGGTGCAACGAAATGGGTCAGAATTTTATTTTATTTACCAATTTTCGACACGATCTCAAGCAAATTATATTTGGACAGCCACGAGAGATTGTAAAACATAGATTGTTCATTCAATAAAAGTGTATGAATTTTCACGTATGCTAGTGTTTATTATGATACTTACGTTTTTAAGTGCCCTAATTTTTGACGATGCCTATTGTTCCCTCCTTGATGACGTGTTAAATCCCATTGACTTTTGCTTCAGCACACATTTTTATTTTTCAATGGGCGATATCCTATGCTTAAAATCAGCAAACTCTGTGGAGTGAAGCTGATGATGGGGTACAGTAGTAACTGTACTATATTGACACCAGTTCAATTTCTTTTTGGGAGGGGCGGGTAGGAGATTTCCCCCTTGTATTATTTGATGGAACGCAACAGACTGAAGCCATTGTTTTTATGGTACCAAGTTCTGACTTCCAACTTCAAATTTCTTGAGTATGTACAGTACCCTGATATATTCTGCTTGGGTATTGCTGCTCCGTTGCTAGTACCCTGATATATTCTGCTTGGATATGGCTGTTCCGTTGCTAGTACCCTGATGTATTCTGCTTGGATGTATTCTGCATCCTCACAATCCAACACGTTCTCCTTGCTTGCCCCCTGTACAACCTTCCCAGAGCTTCTCTCGCTCCCCACAACTCAATTGCTGAGTTCTTCCAAAAAAATCCTCCAGATAAAATAGTCTCCTTCCTTCAGCATGCATCCCTCTACAACCATATTTAATTCTCCTCTTCCAACCCCTCTCTACTTCGTTTTTAGTTTTACCCATGCACCTCCTCTCTCGATCACAGCTTTCTGGCTTTTGTTCTTGAATTTCTCTCATTCTTCCCTGGTCTCTTTCCTTACTACCTCTAAAATGATCTGACCTCTCAGGCACAATTTGACCTTCGTTGTCGTGGTGCCGTTAAGACCTCATCAAACAAACAAACTGCTTGGATATGGCTGCTCTTGCTAGTACCCTGATATATTCTGCTTGGTTGTGGCTGCTCTTGCTAGTCCCTTGATAAAAATAAAAACATGTCACGTTTCCAGATATTGTTTCAAGTTTCAACAACACTTCCTCACAACAAGAATAGGCCTACAAGTCAAAACACTTGATACAGACAGTGGTTTCAACTCCTGGGTCTGACATACATCATTTCGACCATTTAACAAAACAAAAATGGAATTCCCTTTCATTTACATGTACAGTGTGTGCATCGTCCCCACAACAAGGAATTCATGAACACAACACTAGGCAACTGAGGGCATAAGCTGAATGGTCAGTCTGTGGATTACATACAAGAATAATCAGACCACTAGCTTGATATAAAAAGGGGTAGGGTGTGAGACTATGGGCACATTAATGCGTGTGTGAAGTGTTGCGTCTTTTCGGCATTGAGTCCAGGGGCCCCTAAGGCTCAAGGTGTCTGGTGGCTCTGGTGTCTCTAAAGCCCTGGGATTTAAGCAATAATCATTTCTCAAAATGAAATTATTTTGATTGATAAGGACCAGTCATTATTCAAACAAGATGATTGCTTACTATGCTATCATTCTGTATTCTATATCCATGTGTTTCATTTATGAGGTTACATTAATTAAGATTATTAAGTTAAAAAATAATTGTATCTGAAAAATAAAAAAAAAAATTGTATCTAAAAAACAAAAAAAAAAATTGTACATTTTTTCCCTAATGAGGGGAGGGATGGTCACCATGGAGAAGCTGGATGTGACACCCTGTGAAACATGCAAAGCCACATGTAGGGGTCTGAATTAATCATGCCTTAAAAAACGGTTGTGAATTTCTTTTATTCTCTTTCGCAATTTTGGACATATCTATTGTAAGGAAGTCACCTCTTAATTAGATTACTCTCCAGGAAGTTGCCACAAAGGTTTATTCTATATGTATTATTCTATTTATAAATTCTAACTGTAAGCAATCCATGGGGAAAGGGTTGGGCAAGATAAAGTGTTCTGCAGCCATTCATTTGATATGGGGTATCTTTGATGGGAATATTCTTGGGTTTTTTATGTATTGCCTGAAGTTGTTTTGAATATCTAGGATCTACTTGTGTGGTCAAGCACACAATCTAGTGTCAATCTTTGTCGGATTAGCATTTCTTGTTTTAATGTTAAATTATATATTTCTTAGGAAGTGGGTTCCCCAGTAGTTTTCATAAACCATGCATGGTTTTAGGTTATGCCTTCAAGGCAATCAAGCACAGCCTTTTCAAGAGCTGGCTGTGGCTTAGTACGTCCAAAAAAAAGACTGCAAATATGTTTCGTTCGATTCCATTGCTATTTTACAATGATACGATTTTGGTTTGGCCAAATGACTAAAGTGTTTTGGGACCTAAAAAGCGAATACAGTTTAACTCTAGATGGTGTCCACATTAGTTCGGACTTTTCCAGTCCTTAAAGTTTTATCAGTAATGTCCACATTAGTTGGGACTTTTCCAGTCCTCAAAGTTTTATCAGGTCCACGCAGACTACACAATCACAAATGATATAATTAATGTTATTGTTTGGACGCTTGAAGTATACGTCAACATTTAGGAGTATGATATTCGTTGTAATATATTACAATGTAAACAAGCGAAATCTGACAACACATATTGTTCACCTTTTCTATAATGGTAGTGCCCAACTTATTTTGTAATTAGGGCTCTAAATAGAATCCCATTATGTTTTTTGATTTTTCACTTTTTTCTTGATTCCTGCTTTGAAAAATTGAATCATGCAGTATTAAGTTGTAAGATTTTTCTACATATATCAACAATTTTGAGTTTGATTTACAGATGTTTGTAATTTATTCTTAACTTTTCAAGTATATGGGTATCAAATATAGCCGATTTTGACAATACTAGTCCTGTCGCGTTCTGAGGGCCACGACAGAGATACACTGTTAAGATCGATGTTTTATTGAGAAAATTGAGTTTTAGCCCACAACTCCTTGACCGGCCAACATCTCGGCAGCATCAATACATATCTGCAGTAACTGTAATCAGCTGTGTCTTGAGTTTTTATTCTTGATTGAGTCATCAAGAGCTTTAGACAAAAGCAACGTTACAATATATACTGTATTTTGTTGCGACCAGAATTGTATTTGAGGGTGCCATAATTCTATTTGCCCTCCATTTTTTCTTTTTCTTTTAAAATGAAAACACAATGTTGACTCAGCAATATTCCAACTTTCTTCAATCATCTGAAACAATGTATGATGATCGATAATTTAGAATATGTGGTGTCGCTCTTTTAAATTTTCGGAAAAAACATATCACAATTTTGGTCAATTTGAACATTCTGCAACTTCCAGCATGTGTATCAGCAAAACGTAAAATGTCCAACTGGCGGTACTGGTTGAAATAAACTTAAATTAATTATTTATTCTAGAATTCCTTCCCAACCTTCTCTATCGTAACCCTTGCACCATGAATTTGTAACACATTGGTACATTTGACTCTGACTGTCGCAGTGCCGTTAAACATCAAGAAACCAACATTATCAATAGGTAAATTGTAATAATTTTGTCAAACTTTGCTACATGTGTGAGGTGGGTAACATCAGGGGTGGTTGAAATCAAGGCCACTGGCTATACTGTACTCATGTTTATGGCATGCAAATGGCTAAATATACTGTAGTTTTAAAATCTATGGACCTGTTGGTACCATTTATTCATGTCTTGATGTTTTTCACTTTCCATATATTCACTTATAGCCCACTGTCTGCCTATGACATTCAGTGGTGTTGCCAGAGATTTTTGTTTGGGGGCACAGCAGTTCAGAGGAGAAAAATAAGGGGACTCTATAAAACTGCCGCTTTTTTGGTGGCGCTGCGCATGGAATTAGCATGGGGCCAAGTCTTGGGGGTCTGGGGGTAAAGCCCCCGGAAGCTCTGCAGATTTTTTTAATTTTGATGCTTCAAAATGGCTTCAAATCGTACAGAGAAATTCAAATCTTAAATTGATGAAAAGAGGAAAAATCTAGATTATATGTTAACTCTCAAGTCAGATAATCATTTGGGTCACCATTTCTAAACCAGTAAACAGTCAGAAAATACTGTCCCTGAAAATTGAGACAATTCAGGCAATGAACCAGGGGTCCAGGGTCAAAGCAGCGGAAGCCCTGAAAATTTCATGGTTTTTTAAATCAACTCAGATAAGGAGGTGCAGAAGAAATTTCCTTTAAAAATTAAAAAAATGATCACCATGACGAATCATGATTGGATAATGGATAAAAACTGCATGTTTTGTTGGTAATTTGCCACCCAATTTTCTTTTTGCCAAAATGAAATAAAAATACATCAAATTTCGCAAGGAATAAGAAAATCAAGCTCATGTGTGTTTTTTGATAGTAATTGAGGGGCACTTTACATAATAAAAAAGGGACACTTTTGTCAATTGACAGTTTTGCTTGTCACTTTTGACTTTCCCACACTTTCGGTAGACAAATTTTGCCCGGTGGGTTCAAAGATTAGGGAGTCGGCCAATGTTGACAATTACTGTACCTTATTAGGTGAACAAATGAAAGGTGTCTTTTCAAAATAATTGATTAAGTTTAGGTTTACCAAGGTTTATAACGTCCCAACAGAAATCAATTGGAGTATTTACGTCAAGACGCTCACCGTGACGGCTGTGTTATTAACCCTCAAAAACGAAAAGCTAGACATGACCCTTAAAAAAGGAGAAGAAAGTTATGTATGTTTTAATTTATTCATTATAAAATAGAATAAGATACAATAAATAAAGACGATCTGCAACTTATGTTCACCTGAAATAATTTCTACACACACCGAATTTGGCAGGTGTATAAGATTACTGCAAGCCAGGTCATGCGTACCTGTATATTGCCATCTACAGGGGACTCGGCTTTATTTATTATTATTATTTTTTTTTTTTTATCAGTGAGTTATTAACACTTTGGTGATTTTAGAGCCAGAGATTCAATCACTTTATATTGTTGAAATAACCTATTTAAGCTGTTTAGCCATTCTTGGTTTTTAATAGGTTTTTAAACCCAATTTATAGCCCAAATCAGCTTAACTACAAAAGTTATACGCCAATTGGACTACTCATTGGGAGAAATCCAAAACCGGATATCATGCTCGATTAGCATATGTACAAGACAATATTTTAATGCTCCAGCCAATATAAACATAGTTTCCTTTCAATTGGAGATGATCGATGGTATTTCCTGAGACAATGTGATTATATGTATATGCCAAATCCCTTCGGATTGTGGCGAGTGAAATCCGAGTATTTTAAAGATTTTCAGTGAATTTTGGAATGCCGAATTCGTTAAAACTATGCAACAATATGAATTGTTATTGCATCAACATACCGATCTATTTAGGCCAAACATAGCAACACAGCAAAATATAAAAAAATTAGGATATGATAAATGCTGCAAAAATCTGAACATATCAGGCGAGAACCTGGCTCTTAAGTTATTCATCACATAAGCTCAAATCCCTTAAGGGATATTGAGCTAAAAGGACACAAAATGTTTGAAATTGAAGCCATCTGTGAAAATTTGTAATGCTGGTTTTTGGTTTTGTTGCGATAGCATCAGGAACCAATGCGGTCATGATAGCGTGTGTATGTACGTACAGTATGTAAGTGTGTTTGGGACACCCAGCTCGTAAACACGATTCTCAAGAACGATACACTAGATTCATGTCATATGTGCTACACAGATAGCCCATGGTCTGTAGATGTGCCCTATTGTTTTTGATGATGATTTCATCATATTATTGAGTAGGCGGGGCTTAATGTAGAAATCTCGTTTTGTTCATATATTTTTGCAAAAGCATTTCTGTTTTGTTTCATATTAGAGCTGTGACAGTTTAACTTGTACACGCTACAGGCTTGCAAATCTTGTAAACGTTTACTAAATACTTCATTGCGAGTAATCGTTTTTCCTAGTCTTGTCGTTGAAAATCGATGTGTTCATTCATGATTCAAATCACACACATTCGGCTGACAAAATTCCGATCAATGACAAACTGTGAACCCGATTAGCATAATCCTTTTTAATCACAAATGCGCAGTAATCACTAATAAATGGGGATATTATGCACTTTGATTTTGCTGAAATCTGATTAATCTAACTTGTAAAATGCACCGCGAATATGCAGCAGTAAACAGTGAGACTAACAATAGGCCTAACGTTAGGCCATAATGACACAAGGCTTTAAATCCCACGAATCAAGGCCCGTTTACAAGCTGTTAAATTGACTAAAAAACACTTGAAAAATACTTATATCGTGACAATCAGTACATTTTCATGTAAATATTACCTGATGAGTCAAATGAATTTTGCAAGAAAGAAAAAATATTGCATAATAAACAAACAGAAAATGGTTTTAGCAGAGATGAAATTCTGCATGCGTTGCAAAGATGGCAGCCATTTTTTCGAGAGGACTGATATTTCAGAACTTCCTGGTGGTGGTGGCGTAGTTTTGAAATGTTTTACGGCGAGGTATATCTTAGGCCTAGTATGCAAGATTTTCTCAGAAGAACTTTAAAAGCCGTAGCGAATAGGACAAAAAAGTTACGCGATGTTGACTTTAAAAGACATTGAAAGGAAGTAATTTTTTCTTTCTAAACTGAATTTCCATGCATATTTTCCATAAGAATGATGATTTATATTGTAAAAGTAAACTTTTTACGATTTGGAAAGTAGAACTTAGTGTCTGTTTGGTCAATGGAGTTGGTACTTTTGCCATACTGCTTGCGATTTTTTTACTTCGCCTCGTAGTTCATCAAATATGAAATAGAGCTGTGAACGTTTAGGGATTCTAGTAAATGTGTACCCACCAAAAAAAAAGTGAGCATGTATCATTTACATGCGTTTAGTACCGTAATTTTCGGAAGTACACCAAAATTTCTTCAATTTTAGTAAAAAAATTGGCAAAACTTTAAAAAAGTGAGCAAATCGTGAGAAGTTTACTTCTACAGCATACTGTAAATCATCAGTTTGAGGGGAAAATATGCATGGAAATTCAGTTTATATAGAAACAGAAAACTTCCCTTCAGTGTCATTTAATTTCAACATAATTTTGCATACTATGATACCTTCCTATAAAACATTTAAAAACTAAGCCATCACCCGGAAGGTCTGATCATATCAGTTCTCTCAAAATGGCCGCCATCTTTGTGTAGCAAACAGAATTTCAGCTCTGTTAAAACTTTTTTCTGTTTCTTTATTTTGGAATATTTTTCTTTCTTGCAAAATCGACTTTTCTTGGTCGATTTAACAGCTTGTATGAACGGGCCTTGATTAAGTGGGAGTTAAAGCCTTAGTTATGGCTTATTGTTAGTTTCACAGTTTACTGTTGCACATTTGCGGTGCATTTCACAAGTTATTCAGATTTTGGCCAAATCAAAGCGTAAAATATCCTCATTCATAGGTGATTACTGCGCATTTGTGAATCTCGCATTTAAAAAGGATTATACTAATTAGGTTTACAGTTTGTAAAAGTTATTGATTGGAATATTGTCAGCCGAATGTGTGTGTGATTTAAATCATGAATGATATTGATTTTCAACGCCAAGACCAAGGTGTTAGGAAAAACGATTACACGCAATAAGCATAAATTAGTAAACGTTTCCAAGGATTTGCGAGCATGTAGCGTGTACACACTAAACGGTCACAGCTCTAATTCATGTCGTATTTGGTACACAGATAGCCCATGGTTTATAAATGTGACCTATTGTTTTTGATGGTGATCCCCTTGCATATTAATGACTTAGGCGGGGCTTAATGTAAAAATCTTAAAATGTTCATAATTTAACAATTGCATGTCTGTTTGATTTCATATTTGGTATATATAAGATGTTAGCTAGTGTTTACAAATTCATGATGTAAAAACATTGAATTTCATTAATATGCATAGTGGGTGGGGCTTATCATGATTTTGAACTTGAAAACAAGAAAGAACAAAAACGTGATAACAAGAACGGTAAACTAGATTCATGTCATATTTGGTCCGCAGATAGCCCGTGGTCTGTATATGTGCCCTATTGTTTTTGGTGGTGATATCATGCATATTATCAAGTGGGCAGGGTTTAAAGTAAATTTTTTGAAAAAGTGATTAATGAGCAACTGTATGTCCATTTTGTGTCATATTGGGCATGATAATTTGTTGGTTATTTCGTACATGCTTACAGTGTATGTTATTATGTTATTTATATGCATGGCGGGCGTGGCTTAATGTGAATGTCCTAAATGTAAAGTAAACATACTGCCTCTCATGAACAATATATCAGATTTATGCTACAGTATATCATGGGTCATGATCTGTACATATGTTCTAATGTTGTGGTAGTGATGTCATGAATATTAATGAGTAGGCGGGTTTACTGAAAAATTCTTGAAATAGAATAAACAAGCAACTGTTTTTGCATCATACTTGCTATGATGCTAATGTTGTCAACATTTTCATTGATCTGTATGGTGGGTGTGGCTTATGAATGAATATCATGGAACAAATATTTCATGATAGGCCTATGCAATGACAAGACAGTTTTTACAGAATTTTGCAAATCAATCAGCTTATGAAAAAAAAAAAAAAAGCATAGGCACAAGAAAACCTTTTAGTTCTGGTTCATTTGGGGTGCTCAGCAAAAAACTGTTCCCTCCCTGTGCCTCCTTTAGCGACGCCTCTGATGACATTGAGAATTGTGGGAGGTACTGTACTTAAAATAACATTCCTAGGCTCTCATACAGTAGTCAGTGAGTTTGACTTTTTGTAAGTGCATATACTATATATGAAATACTTTCTTATTCTTTAATGGGTTTTATTCATATTTATCATATTAGGCAAACTCAGTTACTATTGACACGACTTACTACATTAAGTTTAATTTATAACTATTGAAAACTTAAAGTATATCACAAAATGTTTTATGCAAAAAGCAACAGGAATGTACAGTACAGTGAGAAACCATCTATTAGCAAAGTTAGCCTACAGTAGCCTGTGAGTAGATTAATTTCATTTGATCAAAATTTATTACAAAAATCTGTTTTGTTCAGAATATCTGTTCTGGTGTGAATCTTTCTTTATGTGTGTGTTTTATTGCTTGCACATGCATTTACAGCGTGACCAGGGAGCTGTTACTTTCAATGTAACAGCTCCCTGGTGTGACACTTTATCTTGTATAAGTTCATGGACATACTCACATTAGATGTACTTGACCAAAAGACATCAAAAATCACACATGTTCACATGCTCCTCTAATAATGTTTCTTATACTACTGTAAATGCATGTGAGTAATCCACCTACTGTACATTAAAAGGGCGTTCTGATATTTGAGTAGTTACAAACAAACAAGTTATTATAGTGCCATTCAACTTAGGAGGTGTATTGTTGTTGTTTGCTACAGTGTGAAAATCACTCAATGTGCATGCATGCATGCTTACAGCAGACTCTAGCCCCTTTGGGGTGCTGGTCCTATGGCCGTGTTCTCATTTATATCTGGATCATGGCGATCATGATCCCCGGACAATAACCTTGCTCAATGATTCTCTCATTCTCCTCATAGCCTCAGATTCCTCAAAGTCTTTATGTATTCTATCATATTTTGTCTGCCATTTTGTGGCTTAAAAACCATGGGATATATCAAAAAGTAGTAAAACCTAATCTAGGAAGAGTATTTATAATATACCACCTGAAGAAGGTTTGAAGAAAAATAATTTAAATAGTGACAAATTTGAATAAACTTTCTTTAAAATACATAAAGACTTTGAGGAATCTGAGGCTGTGATGTCACAACTAATCTGATTTAAGTCAGTTCTACAGAAATGATACCAAACCTTAAACTTGAATATCTCCTTAACAGAATAATATATTTAAATTCTTTCTTTACCATTGTCTTTCTTTCGAAGTCCTCTTTCATATAGATGGACATGCTTGACCACTGAACTAATCCTTAAAAGTATTTTGACTGTTTTTGGGAAGATTTAACAGCTTGTAAAATGGGTCTTGATTGAGTGGTTATGGCATATTGTTATTTCACCAGTTCACTGTTTACTGCTGGAAATTTGCAGTGAATTTAACAAGTTATTCGGATTTCGGTGAAATCAAAGTGCAAAATATCCCATTCATAGGTGATTACTGCGCATTTGTGATTCTCACATTTAAAAGGATTATGCTAATCGGGTTTACAGTTTGTGTAAGTCATTGGAATTTTGTCAGCTGAATGTGTGTGTGTGATTAAAATCATAAATGATACTGATTTTCATAATTAGTAAACGTTTAGTGCATTTGTGAATACGCTAAACGGTCACATCTCTACAAGTGACTGTGATATTGGTGGATCTGATCCCTAGCCTGCTCTGGATCAAGATCATGCCCTCCACTAAGATCAAGATCATGCCCTCCACTAAGATCAAGATCATATCCTCCACTAAGATCAAGATCATGCCCTCCACTAAGATCAAGATCATGCCCTCCACTAAGATCAAGATCATGCCCTCCACTAAGATCAAGATCATGCCCTCCACTAAGATCAAGATCATGCCCTCCACTAAGATCAAGATCAAGTGACTGATATTGGTGGATCTGATCCCTAGCCTGCTCTGGATCAAGATCATGCCCTCCACTAAGATCAAGATCATGCCCTCCACTAAGATCAAGATCATGCCCTCCACTAAGATCAAGATCATGCCCTCCACTAAGATCAAGATCATGCCCTCCACTAAGATCAAGATCATGCCTCCACTAAGATCAAGATCATGCCCTCCACTAAGATCAAGATCAAGTGACTGATATTGGTGGATCTGATCCCTAGCCTGCTCTGGATCAAGATCATGCCCTCCACTAGGTTCAAGATCAAGTGACTGTGATATTGGTTGATCTGATCCCTAGCCTGCTCTGGATCAAGATCATGCCCTCCACTAAGATCAAGATCAAGTGACTGATATTGGTGGATCTGATCCCTAGCCTGCTCTGGATCAAGATCATGCCCTCCACTAAGATCAAGATCATACCCTCCACTAAGATCAAGATCATGCCCTCCACTAAGATCAAGATCATACCCTCCACTAAGATCAAGATCATACCCTCCACTAAGATCAAGATCATACCCTCCACTAAGATCAAGATCATGCCCTCCACTAAGATCAAGATCATACCCTCCACTAAGATCAAGATCATACCCTCCACTAAGATCAAGATCATGCCCTCCACTAAGATCAAGATCATGCCCTCCACTAAGATCAAGATCAAGTGACTGATATTGGTGGATCTGATCCCTAGCCTGCTCTGGATCAAGATCATGCCCTCCACTAAGATCAAGATCATACCCTCCACTAAGATCAAGATCATACCCTCCACTAAGATCAAGATCATACCCTCCACTAAGATCAAGATCATACCCTCCACTAAGATCAAGATCATACCCTCCACTAAGATCAAGATCATACCCTCCACTAAGATCAAGATCAAGTGACTGATCGTTCCGGAGAGCATTCTGACAGTAAAAAATGGGCAGTTTATGATCACCTGCAGTGAGTCTCATTGCGAGTTTGTGCTCAACACAAGTGAGAATGTGGTCCACATCGGCAACAATGACCTTGAATGTTCAGCATTGATCAGGGATGCATTGTGTACTGTAACTGTAATCATGGAGCTAATAATAGCTGTATGCTATAAATGAAGGTGTTTTTTAGTTAGCAAAACAAAGGAATTCTGCCTTTATTATGTCCCATTGTTTTCTTAAATAGAATCAATAGCTTTTAAACAACCCAATACAAATGGCAAGGTTGTTGGAAGTAGTTTTGATCAGTGTTTACATTTAGGTGCAGGATTGTGGGATTTCTACATATAATATCAAATTTCTGCTCAAAAATAATTGTTAAGAAGGAAGGGGAAGTGGGGGGCCAAAAAAGAAAAAAAAGAAATTGCCGAAAAATGCCAAATTTACCATTTTTGGTTCCAATGCGATAGCATTAGGAACTTATGCGGTCATGATGGTGTGTGTGTATGTATGGGTGTGTACAGTATGTGTGTGTGTATATATATGATGACCAGCTGGTAAACGCGATATCTCAAGAATGGTCATGTCATGTCATATGTGGTATACAAGATAGCCCACCAAAAAGCTGATGTGCCTTATTGTTTTTGATGGTGATGTCATGCATATTACTGAGTTAGGCGGTGCTTAATGTGAAAATCTTGAAATGTTAATATTTTAACAACCACATTTCTGTTTTGTTTCATATTTGGTATAATTATGATGTTAACTGGTGTTCATGGTGTAAAAATGCTGAATTCAATTAATATGCATAGTGGGCAGGGCTTAATATGATTTTGTTAAAAAGAGCTTGAAAACACAGTATCACAAGAACGGTAAACTGGATTTATGTCATATGTGGTACACAGATAGTCCATGGTCTGTAGATGTTTCTTAGTGTTTTTGATAAATGGTGTCATGCATAATAATGAGCAGGTGGGGCTTAAGGTGAAAATCTTGTAATGTTTGTTTTTTAACAACTACATGTCTGTTTTGTTTCATGTTTGGTATAATTATGATGTTAGCTGGTGTGTACATACATACATGTTCATGATGATGTAAAAATGTTGAAAAATGTTGAATTAACAGAAAAACAAAAGAGATTTAATAAACAATGCCAAAAATGCAAAGTTGACCTTTTGGGGAAATTTGGGACAGCATTAATACAAATCACACTAGGATTTCAAATTTGAAGGGGAGGGGGTAAATGGCACACAGATGATTTTTTTAAAAATGGAATTAAAGTGAAATTTTGTAAAAGTATAAATACATATCATTTTGGGCATGATGAATTTGTTGATATCAACAACAGGTGATTTGAATGGTGGTGTGGCCAAATTGGCTCTAAAAATCTATCATGCTTTTTTTATTAGTAAATAAGAAAAAATAAAAACAATAACATTGGAAATATTACAAAAAAAAAAAGCCAAAAACAATGGAATAACCTTAAAAAAAATACATAAGCATTTGCAATGGGAATATTAAAAAAAAAACATTGATTATTATAAAAACCCATAAGAATATTAAAAAAATAAAAACAACAACATAAGAATATTACAAAAACCATGGAATATTAAAAAAAACCATGGGAATATTAAAAAAAACATTAGAATATTACAAAAAATGGAAATATTACAAAAACCCATAAGAATATTACAAAAAACCATAAGAATAACAAAAATCATGGGAATATTACAGAAAACCATGGGAAAACCATAACCATGGAATATTACAAAAGCCATGGGAATATTACAAAAAACCATGGGAATATTACAAAAGAACATAAAATATTACAAAAAACCATAGGAATATTACAAAAAACATGGGAATATTACAAAAAACCATAGGAATATTTACAAAAAAACCATGGGAATATTACAAAAACTCATTGGAATATTACAAAAAAATTATTAGAATATCACAAAAAACCATGAGAATATTACAAAAAACCATAGCAATATTACTTTAATTGTTTTGTAGAGTTAATAAGCTCCAAGATTTGTTTGATTTGTTTTTGTTTCAGTTAATGATAAAATGCATTTAACAATGTTCTTTAGTTAAGTACACATCTGTTGTTTTTGGAATTTCTTTGTAATCACCACCTTGAAACTTTCTTAAAAGAAACTTGAATGTGGTACATCTGTCTTAAATTAGAATGCTGTTTAAAGGAATATTCTTACATTTCATAAGAAAGAGATACATTTTGGAAACAATTCATTACAAAAATCATGTTGATATGTTATTCCTACCAGAAGATATTCAAATTTGAAGGTTTACAAAAAATGCCCATAAATGAATAGGAAAAGGCTCAGTATGACATCACAGCAACACATTATTCCACAAAGTTTATGTATTTCATTTAATTCTATCTTCCTTTTTTCTTAGTAAATTCTGCTAGAAAAATAAATTGATGAACGATTAGGTAATTATGTACATTGCCAAATATACCCTACTTTAATTACTTTTGTTATTAATTACTATTAGAAAAATTGTTTCTAATCATACAGAAACAACCAATCAACATTCAAAGAAATACATACAGATTTGCAATGGAATTGCCTCTATGACATCATCAAACATGAATTCATCATACTGTACAAAAACTTTAAAATGCAATTGGGAAATCTTTAAAAATCTATATCTCCTGAACGGAATATGAAATCAACCTGATTTTTGTGCCAAATTGGCTCTAAAAGTACACTCTTTTAAATAAAATTTTACAAAAAACTATGGAGATAATCCTGTAAAACAAGACATGAATTGTGGTAAAAACATTTCGAAATAGATGCAAATCGCTATTAGAAATATTCTCAGAACTTTTGAAATGTTGTTCACTTTCTGAAAAGTTGATTTCACGATATTACAAAAAAATCTTGTAGCATCTTTGTATCACACTCACAATATGTACATACAGTAGTTTTTAACTTTCCATGTACTGTTTAATTGTGTGCCAAGTGGCTAACAAGAAGTGGCAAGATTGCAGTATCTGTACATCATTACAAAATGAAAGTGAAAGAGATGTCCATTTCTCCCCACCCACAATTACCCTTGTTGCATTTCATTTTGCAGTAGTTTCTCGTTTTTATTCATCTTGATATTTTTTTAGTATAAATGTATGTTCATACAGTAGTATTACGGAAATGCGTATTGTTTTACGTTAGTAAAGTAGTGAAAGTAGAAATCAGAAGATAACTTGCTTGCTTTGTTCTTAGTTTTATTTGAACCAGGATGCATACATAATAGTATCTATGAACGTGATTGTAGTTTGGCAATAAAGAGAAATACTTATAATCTGTACGGTAGGCTAAAATTGTGTGTTGAAGGGATATTCCCATGAATTTTCATTTTTTGATATATGATAGAGAATTTTTTTAAAACAAAGTGGTGAAAAAACTTTGTAATTCTGTATCTTATTCCGTTTAGAAGTTACAAAATTTGAAAGTATTTTTTAATTTGGACAAAAGTGACTGATTGGCATCATCTGTGATGTCATAGAGACAATTTCAACAAAACTTCTTTTGTATTTCTTTAAAATTGATTTGGATTTTTTCTCTCATGAAAATGGGATGTACACCAAAAAAAAAAAAAAATGTTTTCTTGTAAATTATATATTTCACCCTATTTCTATAATGAACCAAAATGCTGTTTGATAATGTAAAGAAAGTGTGATTAAATTGATAAGAAAAACATTCAAACTGTGCTGGAATTGCCTTGATGACATCACCAAGCTGAAATACTGTACGTGGTGTCTTTAAGAACATTTTACTACTCTTTAATTGTTATAACTTCTTAAACGGTATAAGATATTAACATAGTTTTTCACCACTTTGTTTCTATAAAAATTCTCTATCATATATGAAAAACTGAAAATCCATGGGAATATTCCTTTAATGGAATAAGATATTAACATAGTTTTTTCACCACTTTGTTTCTATAAGTTTTTTCTATCATATGAAAAAAATGAAAATCTATTGGAATATTCCTTTAAAGGCTATGGTGTGTAATTATATTTGTCTTGCACAGTGTAGAAGGAGCAACATGTTGCATTATTTGCATTTATTTTTTGTGAAGTCAATGCTAAATTTTCAGTTGAAAGTACAAAGCCGCTCGTATTTGTGAAAATATGGATGTACAGTACTTATTTTGATGTTTTGTGTACTTGACAAATTTAATCCATCTAATCATCAGTTCTTGAGATATTCTAATGACAGACAAACTCATCTTAAAAAGAAACAAAATAGTGAAGAAAGCTTTCAAAGAGCTTATTCTGTTTAGGAGATATCTAAGTTTAATGTTTGGTATCATTTGTGTAGAAACGACTGAAATCAGACTGGCTCTGTTGGTACTCTAAATTAAGCTCATACTAGTTGATTTGAAAATAAACAAAAACAAAACAAAACAACTGAAGCTAAAGGCCAAACTGCCTGTGCTATTATACCTGAACTATGACAGAGGTTTTATTTATATATATATCATGGAGTAAGAGCCAAAGAATCGTGCAGTAATCGGTTAAAATTTCAACAATCAAAAAATTTGAATTGTGACGATTTCGCCTCTTTTAATGAGGAAATCAAAAATTAAATTATATTTTCCTAATTTTCAAAATAACTAGCCTATTATCTCATTATTCTTATTTGTAATGTGGAGGTTGATAATTTGGTATAAAATGAATAAATTCTAAATGAATTCACAGCTAGGTTATGCACCATAATGACAATTGAAAATCACTACGAAGTGTGATCTGTATAAAACTATTTACAGAAATGATGCAAGTTTCTGTGGAAATAATTCTCTCATGTCTTTCCTTCCATTATCCATAAGTCTTCAAGTGTCTGCTACTAACACCAAATAAGGAAGTACTGTAGTCAAATTTGGAAGCAAGTCTAAATTTCCATCCCACAAAGAAATTTCTTCTTCATTTGAAAACACCCAGGAAGTTGAAACAATGATCCTATCCTCAAAGAAGGAGGACAAAGGAGCTGAGACACAGAAGAAAGCGTACCATCTAGAACGAGTCTTCCTTTTCCTTCTTGATTAATCCTTTGTTGCCTGAACCCCACCAACCCTTGCAAAATCCTCCTCTAATCAGGATATGTTATTTGATATCCCTGCTCTAATATAGCAAGTGATGCTCATTCAAGAGAAATTTAATATGGTTTACCTGGTACTTGCCTGCCCTCGCTGCTTCAAGCGTAACATTTTAAGAAGTTTTTCATCTTTATTCACTAAGTTTAGGAAATTAGGCTTTGTTCTTTTTCCAAGAAGTCTGTTATGGGGTGTATAGAATCTCTCCAAACACCTTGTGTTTATCTGTTATGGGGTGTATAGAATCTCTCCAAACACCTTGTGTTTATCTGTTATGGGGTGTATAGAGAAACACCTTGTGTTTATCTGTTATGGGGTGTATAGAATCTCTCCAAACACCTTGTGTTTATCTGTTATGGGGTGTATAGAATGTGTTTATCTGTTATGATATCTCTCCAAACACCTTGTGTTTATCTGTCATGGGGTGTATAGAATCTCTCCAAACACCTTGTGTTTATCTGTTATGGGGTGTATAGAATCTCTCCAAACACCTTGTGTTTATCTGTTATGGGGTGTATAGAATCTCTCCAAACACCTTGTGTTTATCTGTTATGGGGTGTATAGAATCTCTCCAAACACCTTGTGTTTATGTACCATTTGGGGTGTATAGAATCTCTCCAAACACCTTGTGTTTATGTACCATTTGCCCTTTCAGCAGAGTGGGGATGAAAGATTTGATCTTAACTTTCCATACATGTAAATAAAGTTTTGACTTTCAGTGTTGACTTCATAATTGGCCTCAATGGTCACAAATTTGAAAATTTATGGAAAGTGTTTGGTTTTTGATTGGCTGTTGATGGTTGAACATGGACTTTTCATGTACTGCTAACGGCATTGAATCGTAATTTAATCAATCATTTGAAATAGTTGATACTGAATGACTTCTAGAATCTCCACAGCTGTTCATTGTTTTGTTTCATATTTGGTCTGATTATGATGTTATTTGGTTGTGTACATGTTCAAGACGTAAAAACGCTGAATTTCATTAATATGCATAGTGGGCAGGGCTTAATATGATTTTGCTGAAAAGAACTTGTAAACCAGTATCTCAAGAACAGTAAACTGGATTTATGTCATATGTGGTACACACATAGCCCATCTGTAGATGTGCCCTATTGTTTTTGGTGATGGTGTGCATATTAAGGAGTAGGTGGGGCTTAAAGTGAAAATCTTGAAATGTTCATTTTTTTAACAACCACATGTCTGTTTTCTTTCATGTTTAGAATAATTATGTTAGCTGGTGTGTACATGAATGTAAAAACATTGAATTTCAATATATAGTGGGCAGGGCTTAATATGATTTTGCTGAAAAGAACGGTAAACTGGATTCATGTGGTACACAGATAGCTCCCATGGTCTGTAGATGTGCCCTATTGCTTTTTCTTCATGATGTAAAACGTTGAATTTCATTAATATACATAGTGGGCGGGGCAGCGTTCACACTAGGATTTCAAATTTGAAGGGAAGGATGGGGGATTTCTTTTTGGAGATATAAGATAAATACCATTAGAAACCTAAGGAATAGCACCAAAATTGCCAAAGTATGGCTTAAAACCTTTTTTGAAGAAATTTGGTCTTATGGATTTTTTTGGATTTTATTGAAACTTTTTCTGTAGGAACTTCCCCACCCGTCCTCCTTCAATTATTTTTAGCGGGAATTTCATAATATATGCAGGAATCCCACAATCCTGCACCTTAATGTGATTTTTCAAAAAAGAGCTTGTAAACATGGTAATTAAAACAGTAAACTGGAGTAATGTAGTATATGGTACACAGATGGCCCATGGTCTGCAGATATGGCCTAATCTTTGTGGTAGTGATTTCATGCATATTAATAAGTGGGCGGGCTTAAAGTGATAAAGCAACTGTATGTCCCTTTTTCGTCTTATTGGGTATGATAATTTTGTTGGTTCTTGTTTACATGTAGACCCCTAGCTTTGCTGTTTGACAGCCCTGCCCTTCCGTGGGCCTGCTCTGCCCCTGGGGTCTGCCCTGCCCCTTTTTTTTATAGTATTTTTTGAACTTAAACTTAATAATCTTAATAAAGCTCATAAATGAAATACATGGATACAGAATGATAGCATAGTAAGCAATTGTCCTGTTTGGCTCATGAATGGTCCTTAACAGTCAAAATAGTTTTATTTTGAGGTATGATTATAGCTAAAATCCCAGAGTTTCTTCACCATGGGATTGAGCCCCTGGACTCCATGCCTAAATGACGCAGCCCTTTGCATGCACATTAATGTGCCCCTCAGCAAGTCTAGCACCCTGCCTCTTTTTAAATCAAGCTAAGGGTCTGTAGATGCTTATGTTATCAACAGGTGTCATTAATATGCATGGTGGGCGTGGCTTAATGTGAAAGTGCTAAATGATGTAAACACCATAAATTACACGTATATGTTTGATTTATGCTATATGTGGTACACAGATGGGTCATGGTCTGTATGTATGTTCTAATGTTGTGGTAGTACGTGATATGTCATTAATGCTAATGAGTAGGCGGGGCTTGCTAGCAAATTCTTGAAATAGTATAAATGAGCAATTGTTTTTGCATCATACTTGATGGTGTTGTTAATTATTGTGCAAATGCTAATGTTGTCAAATTTTTTATTGATCTGCATGGTGAATGTGGCTTATGAATAAATATGGCACAAATATTTCATGACATGCAATTACATGACAGTTGATACACATTTTGCAAATTAATCAGCTTATAAAAAGCATTGGAACCACAAAATCTTTTAGTTCTGGTTTTAGAATGAAAAGTGACCCTCAATTACTGTCAAAAAAAGCGCTCTCAAACTTTATTTTGTGCTCTCTCCCCCTTGCCCTTAGTTCTTTCCAACACCCCTGGGAATTTGGGTCCCTAACAAAGATATTGCAGTGTCATTGGTCAGGGCTAAACCCAAATCGATTTTGCCTAGGGCCTGTAAGGTTTACCCAACCTTCTGGGCATTCCCAGCCTTTTGTTGTGCCACTGCTAATCAAACTTGTATTCCTTTCCTAACAATCCCGGCTGTCCCAATGTAACTCCCCACCAACAAAAACAGTCTTATACCCACCCCAAAACATATATTGAGCTACTACATTAATGATGTTCTAGCATCACAATGATATTAAAGCTCCCGCTTGAATTTCCACACACAAAAAAACAAAAAAAAAACAAATCAGCATTATATTTCTTTAAATTCTTTCCTAACAACCCCAGCCTACTCGAATTAATTACCCGCCAATACAAACAGTCTTGTATCCATCCCAAAAAATATTGTGTGGTCATTCTTGAAGCTTCAATACAAATTGAAATCCACTCACTCACAAATTTTATATAATACATAGAAGTTGTTTCATACATTTAGTATTTATTTGCAACCCTCGACAATTCCTGTTGCCATGGTGATGAAAAGCTTACATCTTGGCATTACAAAATTTGAAAAATGATGATTTTATCTGCCATAGAAATAACACTTTATGTCTCACCTGGCGACCAAAATAAAAGTTTGTTTGTGTAAGAAATGAACTGAAAATATTTTGGTAGCATAAAAACCCCTTTATTTTTCTGTTATTTACACCCCCCAAATTACTGGCAGTCCTAATCTCGAATATTTACATCGCATCTTTGTACCCATAAGCTCCATGGTGCCGATATAATTTAAGTACAATATTATATCACTGAGCAACAGTATCATATGGATGCACATAGTCCTGTTAGCCAGTTAGGTCACGTAATATATGCTGAGAGGTACGAAGAGATCATATTGTTTGTTTTGCAATCAGCCAGACTTTTATTTCAATAATTGTTTTGGGTGTTTTTGAAATTAAAAAATTAGGGAAAGCATGAACTTAAATTATATTCATGCAGGAAAATCATCGGGGGAAGAAGTGTTTCTTCATTCAAAATTGTAATCCAAAACAGTTTTTGTACTGGCGAGTAACTAAACTTTTTGGCGATTAAAATTTGGGAAATGCGGGTAACATGGTCGCCAGTTTTTTCTGTGTTGGTGACCACAAAGCAAACGCAATTGTCGAGGGTCGCTTTACCAGGGGCGCCGACAACGGGGCTGTGGTGGGAGGGTGCATGCCCAACAATTTTGTAAGAAGCAATTTTTAAAAGAAGCCTTTTACCTATTCGCCCGTCTGGTAATTGTCAACATTGGTCCTGACTCCCCAATCTTGAACCCATAGACGGAATTTGTCTGCCGAAAGTGTGGGAAAGTTAAAACTGTGTGTCTGTGAGGAAGGGAGGGGGGGGGGGGTGGGGAGTATCAAAGTCATGCTAAAATACAACACATCACCGTACAAAGGTATCCATTTGGATAAAAAGTGAAGGTGGAGAAAGTTCCCCCTTGCTCCCCTCAAATCCTACCTATGCTCAAACCATTTAAGTAGGAACCATGGGGCCAGCAGGCAACATTCCTCCACTTTTTCAAAAACTGACAAAAGTGCCCCCCTTTCTAAAAGAAAAAGTGCCCCCTTTTAAAAATAAATAGCGCCCCTTTCTAAAATGAAAAGCGCCCCTTTCTAAAATGAAAAGCGCCCCTTCTAAAATGAAAATCGCCCCTTTCTAAAATAAAAAGTGCCCCTTTCTAAAATAAAGAGCGTCCCTTTCTAAAATGAAAAGCGCCCCTTTCTAGAATGAAAAACGCCCCTTTTTTTAAAATGAAAAGCGCCCCTTTCTAAAATGAAAAGCGCCCAAACTATTAACTATCCACCGACAAAAACAGGCTTATTACCCTCCCCAAAATATATGTTGAGCTACTGTACTACATCATTGATATTCTAGTTTCTTCACACTAGGGTCTTTCTGGAAAAAGGTCTTGGAAAAGACAATCACAGAGTACATTACAGTAAATCTGTGGATCAAAATAAATGAAATTTACATTGTAAGGTTAAAGGCCAAAGGTAATCAAAATGAAGGTGTTTATAAATTACTTTCTTTAGCATATACTGTCAGATATTTATCATTGTATAAGTTACATAGTGCTTGTAGTGTAAGTCCTTGATAAATCAGAAGCTGTTTATGAAGTATGCCTTTGGAGTGTAATGACCTCTAAAATGCAGTCACAGCATGATGCAGAACGAACGACCGATAGGACTATGCTTCACAGTGAGGCTTGAGTAAAGAATATCAGAGGGGAAAAAAAAATCATTTCTCCGAAAATAATCACTTACTTTTCTTGAGAAAAATTAGTCTTGAATGATTTGTTAATGAGAAGTGAATCATAGGAGATCTTGAATGAAATGTATGCCAGACAAGATAAATAAATTCATAATTATATGTTGTGTGTCATTGGAAATAAATGCACACCATGGAGCCAAGAGTGTGTGTTTTGAATACTTATAGGCCTGTTCTCACTGATCCCGGAATCCTTACAACCTTGCTCGCTGATTGTAAAAAAACAATGTCATGTGTAAACCAACACTTGGAACAACTTTATCTCTTCTCTCACCATCAACACCCCCACTAAGAAGATTTGGAGAATGGTTAACAGCTTCCACAGCAGGGTGGGCAAGTCTCCCATCTCCTATCTCTCCTGGAATGGTAACCTTCTCATTGCGAAAAAGTACATCGCTAACCACCTCGCCGCCTCTTTCAGCAACATCTCGTCCTCGGCCAACTACCACAATGCTTTCAAAACAAAAAAAGCTTGCGATGAAGCCCGGAGTATCACCTTTCTCTCTGTCAACTCCGAGAGCTACAACACCCCTCTCACCCTTTCTGAATTGAAGCTAAGCCATCCATAATGCTGGCTGCACCTCCAAGGGCCCAGATAACATCCTCTACCAGTTCCTGAAACACCTCCACTACAAGGCCACCACTACCTTACTCACCTTCCTCAACACCATTTAATCCTCTCACTCCGTTCCCCCTATCTGGAAGACAGCTATTGTCACCCCCGTCCCTAAACCGGGAAAGACGGTACCCACCCCTCCAGCTACCACCCCATTGCCCTCACTGGCTGTCTCTGTAAAGTTATGGAAAGGATCATTAACCAGAGACTAAACTGGTTCCTTGAGACTCAACAGAATCCTCTCCCCTCACCAAAGCGGCTTCCGGAAACGTCGCAATACCCTAGACCACTTAATTACGCTCGACACCGCTATCCGAGAATCCTTTGCAAAAAAGGAACACCTCATTGCCATCTTTTTCGACCTCGAGAGAGACCCACACCCACCATGCAGATCAATAAAAAGGTTGACAAACATTAGCATTTGCACAATAACTAACAACATTATCATAGCTAGTAAGATGCAAAAGCGGTTGCTCATTTATCCTATTTCAAGAGTTTGTCAGTAAGCCCTGCATAGTCATTAATATTCATGACATCACTACCACAACATTAGAACATATGTACAGACCATAACCCATCTGTACGTGTACCACATATGGTATGAATCTGATATACCATATTATATTAATTAGGCTTGGGCGATATTGAACTTTATGCAATATCGATATATCACCTGAAAAATATCGATGATATCAAAATATCGATATGCAAATTATAGGACGTCGTACTGTTCTGGGCAAGGTAATCTCGTCTCGGCTCAAAAAAAGTCAAGTAAAACTTTTTGTACAAATTAAGAGAAATCACTGTGAAATATATACATATCATTTTTAAATTAACACCCATTATGTTTAAGAATGTTCTTTACGTGGTTTCTATCTTAAAAGATCAATCACAGAAACATTGAAGAAGTTTATGCCTTAGCATATTCTTAAAAAACAACAAATGTTGTGGAACTGGTATTAGGACTACACTGTATGCCTTACAAAAATCAGCTCCTATTCTTCTTAAAATTTTATAACTCATTACTTACTTCTTATAAAAGTTGTACTGAAAAAGGCATTATTTTGGTAGCATTATATGGACTTCTAGACATTCAGAAGTCCATATATAATGCATATTATCCAATTTCTAGTCTGCTTCAATCATAGCACAAGTGTTGTCACTGAGAAGAAACAGTGGTACTGCAGATGATATGTGTGTACATAGTAAAGTACTGTACAGTGATGCTGTGTGTATGTACAGTAGTTACTGCACTGTACATTATCTGATCGATCTGGCAAGACCACTTTTACTTTAGACTTTCTGAACGAACAAAATAGTGAGAAAACCTCATAGTTTGTCAGTAATTTGTCAATTAATGACTGTTTGATATAAAAATTTAGATTCAGTATTCCTTTTGAGGAAACTTAACACGATGTTTGAGGATTCAACATCTTATGATTTTTGTTGTCTGAACATCATAAGCCATCAAGTATAAAGTTGAAGTATTGCGCAAAGCCTTTGTATTTCGCAAGTCAAGTGGTCTTTTGTTCATGGAAGGATTTTTGGTTAATTGTTATCACAATATTAAAGTTTTAATAAGTTTTATCATAACTGACTGCCTGAAACTTTGATATAAATGAAATTTATTAACTTTTTGTGGCTGTTTAAAAAAAAAATACTTGGATGTTTGATTGTCCTGTTTAACTTTTGAATAGTTCATGTATTGTGTATTATTAAAAAACCATAATATCGATATATTGATTCGACCCTTGAACTCAATATCGGCCATATCGATGTAGGTCAATAATGAAATATATCGAAATATTGATATATCGCCCAAGCCTAATATTAATATGGGGGAATTCTTGATAGTAGGGCATCGCCAGGAGACGATGGAAAATAATATATTACATATGTATGTTAAAAGAATCTCTTATAACAGGGATTAAACATACTGTAGTGTCATTTCTAAACCTCATCTGCAACCGTAGTGACCTTACAATGACCTAACTAAAATATGAATAATCGTGTTTCTATGTGCACACCTGAATGGTCAATATTTTCTTCATTTGATTATATGTCCTTCAAAAAAAAAATCGCATCCAGTGCAAATTGATATTGTTCAGTATGAAATGGTTTGGGTAAAGAAATGGAGGATTGCATAAATGGATGTCATAACCAATTAATTATTGCATGGGTGATAGTTTCTTATCAAACGTACGTACAATCTAGGAGCTTGTATGCAGTTGAATTACATGTACACCATAGAGTTATGATTATTTGTGTAGTCCTTGAAAAAATGCTCATATTGTAAACTTTGTTTACAGTAAAGGTTTATGGAAGAATGAGTATGAAAGGGGTTAGTCTTTTGTATTGACATGAATGATCGGTGGGGAACAGGAAGAAACGTACTTTATTGTAAGATTATGAAAAAGATTACACAAAAACGTTTCTGCTGTGTACACTGTTTAATGTACACAGTACATAGGATTGAGATTTGTTTAGCCCAGCACTGTTTTATTGCGTATTATACACTTGTCAGTTGTATGACTCGCCCGTACTACCCCCGGCAATGTCAGTCAAATGTGAGTTATTGAAAGTAATCTGAAACAGTGTCTCACATGTGCGTCAATGTACCAAATTGTCACTCAGCAAAGTCACTCTGGAGTGAGTCAATTGTCACCTATTGACTTTGTACAAAGGGAAGTGATTTGGGATAATCCCAATTTCTTTCGACGTGCATGTATATGGATTACTGGTAATAGTTTGATTATGTGTGTGTGTGATTGTTAGCAGCTTTGGGAGTAATTACGGAGGGTTTTTATTGGTGGTGTTTTGATGAATGGATTAGATACAAGCCTCTTGTGAGGTAAACATTATGTGATTTACATGACTTAGGTATTGAAAATGCATAATTTGGGTTAATAGTATGTATATTTTAGAGTTGTTAATGGTACTTTTCGGCAGCGCCAGTAGTAGTAACAAACTTTTTGACTTTTGATATTCGCTAGTACCGGTTCTTTGGTACCGGTACTTACGTGAGTACCGGTATACCGCCTTAGCCTAGTAGATACTGTAGGATCATGATCCGGAGCAGGCGATCTGATCCACCAATATGATTTTCAAAAAACTTGTGTGAACACAGATCAGTGAGTGACCTGCGATCATGTCATTTACACTATGTTCTGTTATAACTTCTTTATTTCACGTGAACAGTGAGCACCAAGTAAGAACACATGACATTGGTTTGTCTACAATCATTGAGCAAGGCTGTCGAGGAGGGGGGGGGGGGATCATGACCTGGGGAGAAGTGAGAATACAACCCATGACTCCATTTACCCTGAGTATTTGACAATAAAAACAATAGGTTGTATCAATGTTTTGATACATTTTTATTAGTTTATGGTTATTCTTTTAACTTTCTTTATATCATGGATAACTTTTTGGTTAATACTATCATGAGCTCCTTGATACTATGCAGTAGCTTCATGTGAGCAATTCTTTGTTTCTGTATTTCTGTACTTCAGAATCATCTAGTCATCAATGCATGTACATGTTTAAATTTACTGTTCAAATCATGTCTCTAACTGTTCACAGTGAAGAGGTTTTCCGGTGAATTTTCATACATACATATATATATAAATATATATATATATATATATATATATATATATATATATATATATATATATATATATATATATATATATATATATATATATATATATATATATATATATATATATATATATATATATATTATATATATATATATATATATATATATATATATATATATATATATATATATATATATATATATATATATATATATATATATATATATATATATATATATATATATATATATATATATATATATATATATATATATATATATATATATATATATATATATATATATACATATATACTGTATATATATACTGTATATATACGATTAAAGGAACAATTTTGTGTATAAATAATATTGATATCTTTTTCGGTTTAGGATTTATTGCATTTCAAAGATTGCACAAGTGTGTTAAAAAGTGACCTCGCAAATGTGATGTCATCAAGGCAGATCCAATACAAATATTATGTATTTCTATAAAGCCCAAAATAAATTGTTTCTTTTACTTTGAGTGCACATACGGTTCATTAGCAGATGGGTTAATCACGTTGTTATAATGTGTATGTTATACCCCATCTCAAGAAACAATAAAAAAATGCTTGCGGTAATGCTCCAGTAATACTCACCAATAAATCGGATATACTAGATTAGTGTCGTCACTTTTGCTTTGGTAATTAACCTCTCTAAGTTAGTTGATTCACATTTTTTTCAACCAATCACCAAGCTCATTTGCTTTGCAACAAAATCTGCGTAACAAAGCGGGGCAAAATGTTTATGCGGTACTGGCACAGTACAGCTAGCTAGCAGTGTGCGCTCATGCAGTCAATGCAATATACTGCACAACACAAATTTCTGCACTCACAGATTCAGTGACAACAAGGTGGTGAGCAAAACTTGCGCTTACGGGCTATGGGCTTTGTTAATCCGATTCCCCTTACCCAGAAAGGTTAGCAATTGGAATTGATTTATTCCTTTTGCTACTACTAAAAAGATTCGGAGTGCCATAAATGGATTAAATCTCAGCTGCGGCAGGCCACGTGAACATTTAAATGTCAATGCATGATTGCAGATTTGAGGTTTGTTTGCCCCACCTAGTTACCTCATTGCTATGGTGGGTGTGGTCTATTTCCTTGTTTGCCCCACCTAGTTACCTCATTGCTATGGTGGGTGTGGGCTATTTCCGTTTTGGAGAGGTTAATTGATTGGTTGTCGGGTATTGTGTAATTATATCGACAAATCAGAAATGTTGGATTGTAGTGTACATTTACACATGTATCTCTGTGTATCTTGATATCTGACCCTCAATGATTTGCAGGGCTTTTAACTACAGTACATACAGTGTGAGGATGATATTTTTTATAAACACTCATTCCAATCTGAGACATTTTGCACACTCATTCCAATCTGAGACATTTTGTACTCTCATTCCAATCAGAGACATTTTGTACTCTCATTCCAATCTGAGACATTTTGTACTCTCATTCCAATCTAAGACATTTTGTACTCTCATTCCAATCAGAGACATTTTGTACACTCATTCCAATCAGAGACATTTTGTACACTCATTCCAATCTGAGACATTTTGTGCACTCATTTCAATCTGCGACATTTTGTACTTTGGGTGGTTACTAAATCAAATAGAGTATCCTCTCAAGTTTGTCTTTCATGTTTTTGTTTATTAAGATTTCTTGGTGATCAAAGCTTAGGATGTGAGCTTTGGATGTTCTTTAGGCTGTTGGGGTTCTTTGTGGGAATTTCCCACATTTCTTTTGAATACTTTATCTTATAATTCCTGACTCTTAAGGGAAAAGATTTCAGTGATTATAGAGCTTATTACAGGATATTGAGATACCAACCTGATTTTTTGTGAATCTTATGGGTGGATCTGATTGCCTGCTCTGGATCAATCATGATCCAACCTTTGACTAGGATCAAGATCCAGTGACTTATCCAGTGTGCATTCTTACAGTGGAAAATTGCAGGATCTGATTGCCTGCAGTGGGTATGATCCGGTGCTCACAGTAAGGTTCAACTCTTTTTTTGGGGGAGGGGGAAGGGGGAGATTTCCCCCTTGCGTAATTTTGGATGGATTTGAAAAAGGGGATTTCTTTTTGGAAAAATTACAAAAAGACCTGAAATACTCAAAATGCCACAAATCCCCCCTCCCCCCCATCCCTAAAAAAAGCTTTGGCATTTTTGGTCAATTTTTTTGGCGTGAATTCTCCCCCTCCCCTCTTTTAAAGTATTTTTGAGCGGGAATTTGATATGTTCAGGAATCTCACACCTTAATGTGAATACTGGTCTGATTGCCAGCTCGTTCTTAAGTGAGATTATGCTTTAAAACTTTAATCTTAGCATTCTTAGGTCAGAAATCCGAGTATCAATGACATAACAATAAAATTCACGCATGGCAACCAGCTGCAAAGGGGAAAAGAAACCTACGCTCCTGTACATTTTCAGTTAAATTAATCATTTGGCTCTTCAAAAACATAGATTTTAGCTTATTTTGACACACTTTTTCATTGAAAAGTTGCTGGGGAGTTCTTGTGTTGTTTGCCACTCGATTGAATAGAATAAGTGCTCAAATCTTAATCTTATTTGATATTTATTCGGATTTTATTTTTAGTGAAGTGAACCGTCCTACTGTATCACAAAGGGAAAAACAAACCTAGTTTTTAGTGCAATTGCATACGGACGAATCATTTGTGTGGCGAAAACTGTTATAGCTCATTTTCAACTTGTAAAGGCAAATTTTATTTTAAACATTTTATTCTGTTAACTTGGTTCACAATTTACTGAGACAAAGTGTCCATATTTTAGAATTATTTGATTTTTTTCGATCAGATTTTGCGTACGCATTCCCCTTTACTAAGTTTGAGCTGATGTGCGAAGTCCATGATGACACCATGCCGACCTTGAGAATTGTTCAGATTGAACTTGCTTAGTTTTGAGCTCTTTGCACCAGGTGTTAATGCACTTGTCAGTTGTATGACTGACCCCTACTACTCCTGGCAATGTCAGTCAAATGTGAGTCATTGACATCTGAAACAATGACTCGCATGTGCGTCAATGTACCAAATTGTCAGTCACCAGAGTGACTCTGGGGTGATTCAATTTACTTCAGACCCATTGACTTTCTACAGAGGCGAGTGATTTGGGGTAAGTCATTTCAGAAGAAATGTCAGTCACCTATGTGACTGAGTGGTGCATCAATGTACATGTGTTGGTCACCCACTTTGGTGCAATGACTCGCCGTATTCTGGGGTATAGAGGTGAGACACACAATTGTCAATTGCATAACACATACTGCACAGTCCTGTATTTACATGTGTTAATTCACATATTCACTGATGCTTAATTTTGGTAAAAAACAGGAACTAAGCCAGTATAACCATGGAGCTAGTCTATGGTATAACATGGTACAGTGTTTGTTGGTATTGTTCATGGATGTGCTGGGTTAGTAATGGTGGATATGAATGGGATCATTTGATGTATTTGTCTTTTTATAGTGTTTGAAATCAATTCTGGATCACGGACTGAGGTGCCCATTCATGTTAGAATTGGCAATTGTTCATTTGTAAATTCAGCTTGAAATACTGAATTACTAACATTCAATTACTCTTGTGGTTAAATTCGTCTGAAGATGAAAGCGCTTTGCAAAGTTATAGCCAGACAAGTACAATGGAATAAAATACAGCCAACATTTGTCACAGAAATTAATGCTTAATGAATTCTCTGAATGAACGCTTTAATTTTCTTCTTTAAAAGTTGAGGTGGATGATGATTTTGTCGATTGATCTTGACGGCTATTCATGATTTTGTAGATTGATCTCGGCAGCGGCTGTTCCCTTTTGGAGGTTCGATCATAAAGACAAACCTTTTGTGAGACACGGATGAACACCCTGTTGTTTTTGTCTTGATGCTGGCAGGTGAGGGAAGACATGGTATTGTTTTGGCAGCTGTCTCTCTCTCTGCAAAAGAAGAAAGAAAAGAGGCAATCGCCTTGAGAAAATTAGTTTACCCAACACCACTTATCCAATATATTTAACATACTAGTGATGTCACTTCTGCCGTGGTAATTGATTGGCTTGTTGGTGATTGTGTAAATATTTCGACCAATCAGAAACAGTGCATTTTAGTGTATTTTAATTTTTTTCTCTCCATGTTAACAATATAGTACTGTATATCTTGCCTTTAAACTCTTTGCATATATACAGTATTTTGATCTCATTTTCTGCCCTTTTGTATTATGGCTGTTTGTTATCTGTTCTGGTATAATATCTATCTATCTATCTATATATATATATATATATATATATATATATATATATATATATATATATATATATATATATATATATATATATATATATATATATATATATATATATATATATATATATATATATATATATATATATATATATATATATATATATATATATATATATATATATATACATATATATATATATATATATATATATATATATATATATATATATATATATATATATATATATATATATATATATATATATATATATATACATATACATATATATACATATACATATATATATATATATATATATATATATATATATATATATATATATATATATATATATATATATATATATATATACAGATATACATATATACATATACATATACATATACAGATACAGATATACATATACAGGTACAGATATATATACATATACAGATACATATAAACATATATAGATATACATATATATACAGATATACAGATACAGTTTACATATATATACATATATATATATATATATATATATATATATATATATATATATATTATATATATATATATATATATATATATATATATATATATATATATATATATATATATATATATATATATATATATATATATATATTTTTTTATAATTGATTCTAATTATTTATTTATTTATTTCTTCAAATCAAGTAAAAATGTCAAAAGCAAGTGTGCAGCAATTTTTCTTGGTTTTTTGATAGACTTTTTGTATCATGACATAAATTTGTTAAAAAATTAGGTTCGAAGTTGCTACAGGGGTAACAAAAGAAGCAAAAGTAATCATAAAGAGACTACTGGGGATTTAGTCTGCATTTCAATTGAGGGCTTTTGGGGTGGGGGAATTTAATAAACTGCTTGGCGGCTAAATTTAACAAATACAAGAACAAAAAGAAAGAATAAAGTGCTCCTTGCTGCAAAATCTTTACTTTCAGTACTAGCCAGAGTACTTAATAGTGTTTCCTGAAGTGTACAGTATCGCAGTGTGATGCATTTTTGTGTTTTATCTGGGAAAGTACTGAAATGGTTAGTTCAGGGGTCAAGCAAGTTCATCTTATATGGAAGATTTACTACATACAGTAAGTCATACACAGGAAAGACAGCTTTAAACTTGAAGATCTCTATAACAGAATAAGATGATATTGTAGTTCCTTCACCATTTTGTTTATTTTAAAGTCCTCTTTCATATAAGACAAACTTGCTTGACCCCTGAACTAATAATCCTTTAATCATTTGTTTTACTGGAAGGAGGAGGTAGGGAGGAGCGAATGCAGTGATACCCCAAATTAAATGTACAGGGGTATAAGCAAACAAAGCATACTGTGACCTGTGATGATCATGTTTTACCATTTCTCTGTTTCCTGGATTTTGTATTCTCTAGAGACAAGTGCCTTAGATTTGATGAAGTTTTTATTTTTTGTCATGTATATTATACATTCATAACCACAAAGTTTTAAAAATGTATCGTTTTTTTGTATTTTTGACCTATTTTGCAACTTGATCATGCCTTCAATCAGAGGGTTACTGGAAAAGAGAACCCAAGGGACAAAACATTATCAAAAATAAAAAAATAGGTAACTGTATCGAAGAGAATTGTGGTCCTTTATGAAATCTCATTTTTTGGGTTTCTTAACATTATATTTCTGCTTTGAATTTTTGAAACTCTGTAAGGACAGATACCAGACGGAACAAAATAAACTTTCAATTAAATGTGAGATGTATTGTACTGTGTTGGAGATAAATGTATAACCCCCAAAATGTGAATCTTTTAAACTATTTTGTAAACTTCTTCTATTTCTTTGTTTGCCCTTTTCCAGTAGAAGGATTTAAACCATTGGTTCTGCAGATCATGTATACCACAAACTTGAAACCCTTGTATTATAAATGAATAACTTCATATCTTTATATGTTTTTGTGAATAATTTTCTTGTTGGGTACACATGGTCTACCGGGTGTTTCAACACCCTGGAACATTTTCAACACCCTGCATTGTTCTCAACCTGTTTCTTCATTCTTTACTTGGACTGTTACTTCATAGGAAAGCTGAAAACTCCTATCCCTCTCCTATCCTTTACCCTACCCATCTTGCTCTCTTTTCCTATCCTTCACCCTACCCATCATGCTCTCTCTTATCCTTCACCATACCCATCATGCTCTCTCTTCCTATCCTTCACCATACCCATCGTGCTCTCTCTTCCTATCCTTTACCCCACCCATCGTGCTCTCTCTTCCTATCCTGCACCCTACCCATCGTGCTCTCTCTTCCCATCCTTCACCCTACCCATCGTGCTCTCTTTTGCTATCCGTTACCTTACCCACCATGCTCTCTTTTCCTATCCTTCACCCTACCCATCGTGCTCTCTCTTCCTATCCTTCACCCTACCCATCTTATCCTGCACCCTACCCATCGTGCTCTCTCTTCCTATCCTTCACCCTACCCATCGCTCTCTCTTTTCCTATCCTTCACCCTACCCATTGTGCTCTCTCTTCCTATCCTTCACCCTACCCATCGTGCTCTCTCTTCCTATCCTTCACCCTACCCATCGTTCTCTCTTTTCCTATCCTTCACCCTACCCATTGTGCTCTCTTTTCCTATACTTCACCCTACCCATTGTGCTCTCTCTTCCTATCCTTCACCCTACCCATCTTATCCTGCACCCTACCCATCGTGCTCTCTCTTCCTATCCTTCACCCTACCCATCGTGCTCTCTTTTCCTATCCTTCACCCTACCCATTGTGCTCTCTCTTCCTATCCTTCACCCTACCCATCGTGCTTTCTCTTCCTATCCTTCACCCTACCCATCGTGCTCTCTCTTCCTATCCTTTACCCTACCCATCGTGCTCTCTTTTCCTATCCTTCACCCTACCCATTGTGCTCTCTCTTCCTATCCTTCACCTTACCCATCGTGCTCTCTCTTCCTATCCTTCACCCTACCCCATCGTGCTCTCTCTTCCTATCCTTCACCCTACCCATCGTGCTCTCTCTTCCTATCCTTCACCCTACCCCATCGTGCTCTCCTTTCCTATCCTTCACCCTACCCCATCGTGCTCTATCTTCCTATCCTTCACCCTACCCCATTGTGCTCTCTCTTCCTATCCTTCACCCTGACCATCGTACTCTCTCCTTTTCTTCACCCTGCTCATCGTACTGTGTACCGCAAGAATACTCAAAATCTCCTACTACTACACACCATGTGAGCATCATTGAAGCTCTATGCAACCCGTAATGAGCAACACTCGATGTAGTTAATGAATACTCGACAGGTTCCTGGGACTGTCTGAAGTAGTCTGCGTCGTATGAACAAACACTGGCTGATAATTTTGTTTATTTCCAGCCTTCATGATTTGGTTTGTGTTCATAACTGTTTTATCTGTTCTTCTTGAAAGGTGCAGTGTCCTTAATTGATAGAGGAGATATTCCGTGTCTGTATTAAGGTGTTACTTCTTTACGTTGGAGATCAAACTAATATCCATCAGGAGATTATTCACAGAACGGTTAGTTTTGACATGTTACAGTGTAAATGTTTTTTCATGTGGCTTTTTACTCTCTTAATCAAATTTATTTTCCTGCAAATTAAAATCGGGTCTATCTTCCACCGCTTATTGTGAAAGAATCAGTTTGTGGTCAGATATCACCATTTTGTAGGACTAATGGCAGTAAAGGAAATCATTGGTGTCACTAGGTGGTGCCACTAGGTGGTACACGTGTGGGTGTACTGCTGTTCCCACCACACCTCAAAACCCCTACGACGCCATTGAAAGAAATAGAATCGTGGAAAATGAGTTGAAAAAGCATGCCACTAAAGTTATCAAAACCATAAAGAAAAAAAAACAACAGCATTTCAAACCACCGCTAAAAAAAAAAAAATACTTACTATGCAACCCACCCCTTCCCTTCCCCTCCTGGTCTCCTCTTGCTGTCACAAAATATCAATTAGCCTCTCCGACACAACTTGATCTACTTTTTGAGACATGGTTAAACCCCACTAACCAGTCTGATGGCCTATACTTGAGGATTACTGTATTCAAAGAATATCAATACATTTTAAGGCAATGCTCATTCTATTCCTACAAAAAAAAAAGTCTTTTACAAAACATGAACCAAAATTGCCCTCTGACCTTAATCAACCTGAAAGATCAAAAAGGAAATTGATGCAGTTTTTCTAAAACAATGATACCCTTTTAACAAATGCAGATTGTTGGGATGTTCAGGGGTCGAATTAAAAAAAAATCACCACTGTTTTACGGTACAGTGCCCTAAAAATGAAAAAATAAACGTTCGGATCAAATTTCACTGTTCCAACATTTTCGTTAACAAAAACAAAAAAATATAAAGAAATCCTTGTTTTCAATTCGACTATACACCATTTTTGTCATACGATATACTTGTATAAAGAGAAACAAATAAATAATAGTCACAAGGCTGCTGCGCACGTGTCAAAACTCTTAAAACCAAGTAGAGGCTGTAACATGCAAATACAGTATCGGGGATGTGAGTGAGACATACATTTTTTTGTTGAAGATTATTAATATGTAGCACAAATTATTATGTCTTCTGCAAATGGCGTGGGGGAGGGGTGGGGTCAATTTGACCATACCACATGCCGGAAAATATATTTTCCCAACAAACAAAAACTTCAAAGCCAGTGTGGAGAAAAATTAATTCATGGGGATATTTGAGCAAAAAATTATAAGCTTCAAACAAAAGTTTTCAGCCAGCTGTTTTGTATGAATCATGTGTGGGTCAATGGGTAATTCTAACCTCTTCTGACCTATTATCGACGTTATACGAGTGACACGGTCAATTTGATTAGACCATTATATTTTGTCAAAAAACAAAATTAATTGGGTTCACGCAAAAAGTTAAAAAAAAAAAAACCTTTCTGAAATTCCTATCACGCAAGGATAAAACCATTAATTCGCCGTTTACATTAAAAGATATTGGGATTCCCCACCTGCACTAGCGCTGCAGACCTGAGCCTACATAAATTATGTTCTACGCAAGTTAGTCCATTATTTTGCAGTCTGGCAACCCACCACAAAAAGGTTTTTCTGAATGAAACTTATTGCAGTCACGGCCATTTTTTACTGTTCAAGGCCAATACACTGCTCTTACCCTAATGACTAGTCCCACTGCACATTGTACTAAACATACAGTGTATATCACGTAACGTTGTGTATATACATTGCATTGTTAAGGCCTTCACCATTCATGTGCACATGTTCAGAGCTTGCAAAATTTGCCATGTTTTAATCGATTGCAGAAATTTTAAAACTTAAACTTGCGGTTCTACACGATCCTTTCTGCCATTTTCAGCAAATATTGCTGTAACAAAATAAAGATAGAACTCCATTTTTACTAATTATTATAGACTGGAGATGTTTTTGAAACATTCTGAAAGGTGTTTAATGCTGTGTGAATCATTGAACTTGGGCCTAGGACCTAGTGTTAGAAATAGTGTATACATCGTGAGTTCAAAATTAGATATGAATAAGCAAGTGAACTAACTTGTGTGCTTGCCAAATACTGAAATTTACTTGAATTTTGTTAGAATGAGTTGTTTTTGTATGAAATATTAAATAAAGAAAGAAGACAAAAAACATGATTTTTGACATTTATTCACTTAAATTTTCTTTAAAAAACACCTGGAAAGATTTTTTTTCAACAGTTTTTATCACTCCCGAATTACCCGGTTGTAGTTATGAATCCTTATGTTGTCGGGATTGGGCAATACAGGGATCGGGATACCATGACTTACGTGACTACTGGGATGCTGCACAACGCTATCAGTTGTGCCGGCAATTGTGGGAAAAGAAAGGTTTTTCATACTATTTTTCATAATATTTGTTCTGAGGGACTTTACTCTTAGAACATGTTTTATGTCTGAGCAGAAAGCAATATATTTGAAGATAATGCTATATGTTTAAGAAAAAAAAACACTGTCCACGGAACAGTGATATTTGAAAATTCACTGTTCCTGCTTAAAAAACAGACTTCCATATTTGCTGACCTACTTTTGCCTTAAGTTCAGCTGTAAACAAGGAAGTTATAAATGTACAATTGTATCGGTTGTTATTGAGCAGAAATACAACACTGGTAATAACAATGCAGTGAAGTTATTTGGGTATGCCATTTCCTCCATGGGTTTACACTCACGGTTGCAGGGAGGAAATTCAGAGGAAAGAATAGGGTTCGATAAATCAACCTGAAGGTAAATTGTCAACATGGCATTAACCAGTGCTCACCCTAAGGTTCAAAATTGGGGTGTGGGGGGGGGGAAAGATTTGTTTTCCCTTTGTACATTTTTGGGGGGATGGAATAAAAAAATATATAAGAAAAAGATGTGCCCTATTGTTTTTGGTGGTGATGTCATGCATATTAATGAGTAGGCATGGCTGAATGTAAACATCTTGAAATGCTCATATTTAAACAACCACATGTCTATTTTGTTTCATGTTTGGGATAATTATGATGTTAGCTGCTGTGTTCATTAGAGCTGTGACCGTTTAGCATGTACATGCTACACGCTCGCAAATCTTGTAAACGTTTACTAAATACTTCATTGCGAGTAATCGTTTTTCATACATCCTAATGTCTTGCCGTTAAAAATCAATATTCATGATTCAAATCACACACACATTCGGCTGACAAAATCCCAATCAATGATGACTTTTTACAAACTGTAAACCCGATTAGCATACTCCCATTTAAATGTGTGAATCACAAATGCGCAGTAATCACCAATGAATGGGGATATTATGCACTTTGATTTCGCTGAAATCTGAGTAATCCTAACTTGTAAAATGCACAGCGAATGTGCAGCAGTAAACTGTGAAACTAACAATAGGCCTAACGTTAGGCCATAAGACTTTAAATCCCCACAATCAAGACCTGTCTTATCGACCAAAAAACACTTGAATCGTGACAATCAGTACATTTACATGGGAATATTACCTGACGAGTCAAATAAATTTTGCAAGAAAGAAAAAATATTGCATAATAAATAAACAGAAAAAGGTTTTAACAGAGCTGAAACTCTGCATGCTTCGCAAAGATGGCGGCCATTTTTTCGAGGGGACTGATATTTCAGAACTTCCTGGCGGTGGTGTTGTAGTTTTGAAATGTTTTACGGCGAGGTATATCATAGGCATCAGTATGCAAGATTTTCACAGAACTTTGAAAGCCGTAGCGAATAGGACAAAAAGTTACGCGATGTTGAGTTAAAATGACATTGAAAGGAAGTAATCTGTTCTTTCTGAACTGAATTTCCATGCATATTTTCCACAAAAATGATAATTTATACTGTAGAAGTAAGCTTTTTAGATTTGGAAAGCAAAACTCAGCATTTATTTGGGGATGCAGTCAGTTCTTTTGCCATAATGGTTGCGCGATTTTTTTACTTCGCCTCATAGTTTTGGAGCAATTTGGGTGTATTTCCGAAAATCACGGTACTAAACTTGTGTACACGATACACGCTCGCTTTTTTTGGCGTGTACACGTTTACTAAAATCCCTAAACGTTCACAGCAACATGTTCATGATGTACACTGTGAAAATGTTATATTTCTTTAATATGCATAGTGGATGGTGCTTAATCTGGTTTTGGTGAAAAGAACTTGTAAACACGGTTTCTTAAGAACGGTATTCTGGATTCATGTCATATTTGGTACACAGCTACATGTATCCCTTGGTCTGTAGATGTGCCCTACCGTTTGTGTTAGTGATGCCTTGCATATTAATGAGTAGGCGGGGCTTAATGCAAAAATCTTGAAATGTTCATATTTTAACAACCACTTCTTGTTTTGTTTCATATGTGGTATAATTATAATATTAGCTGATGTTCATAACATTGAATTTCATTAATATGTGTAGTGGGCGGGGCATCATTTACTGCAGTCCATTTTAGTCACGGTTGGACTGATCTCACCCACTGGGGTCGTCATTGTACTGCTCACCTTAAATAGAGTGGTTGGAACATTAACATGTAGCTTGTTTGCGACTCAGTCGATCAAAGTTGCATATTGAACCTATTACTATTTTTACACCACCTTAAAATATTTGTTTTTTTTGCATTTTATTTACCTTTCATCAAGCTTCATGACTAATACATCATTACAGTCATTGCATTTGGCAATGCAACAACAATGCAGAAATATAAATAATTGTCTAGGCCTGGCCAAATACTTTCCTCACCTTAAAATGAATCCAAAAATATTTAATAAAATCATTATCAGGTGTTAAAGATTAAGCTTGAATCTATTTGACTTGATGGAATTACAGGTAAGATGCATTCAATGAGGCATCTACATTCCTCCTAACACAGTCTAGTCTAGCAGGTTTATCATATGGTCAGTAATGTATTACATTACTGTTTAAACTCACCCCTTTCAATTCCCAGTCTGTTTAGTAAAACGCCTATGGTTAGTAATGTATTACATGTACATTACTGTTTGAACTCACCCCTTTTAATTCCCAGTCTGTTTAGTCAAACACCTCCTACATGGATTTGCGACTATTTACAATGCTTATTTTATAACCTGATCCAGTAACTGTAGGATGGGATAACTTCAGTATAATACCTGTATACAGTATGTAAAATTTGCTTTCAAGTAGGAACGGTTTGTGAAACAAAGTTAGTATTTCCTTGAAAATAATCCTAGGTATTTAACTGATCACAAAAGGTCACATAAATGATTATGACCTTCTATTAGTTAAAAAATGCTGCCTACACAAAAAACAATTCCAAGGCGTAACCTTAGCAATTGAATGATATAGTATTATCACTAGCATTATCAATTTATGTTGCTGATTATTGAAAAGTGATATGAGGAAGAGGGTTGTTGGTGGCAGACTGTTAGTTTCGAATCCGTGAGCTTACTAACTTGGAAAACATCTGGTCCTGTTGTTGTTTCATCTTTTGTACTCTGTGGCTATTAAAGACCTTTTGGTGTTCATGTCTGTGGCCAGGACTCTCAGATCTGAACCAAGATTGACTGATAAGGCTGCTAAGCGACCTACTGTAGTGTTAAGCTACACTCAATTACTTGGAGAAAAGTACGCTCATTTACTCGGAGAAAAGTAATGGCTATTAAATAAATGAAAGTCAGCATGTCAGGGACAATGTTTTCACTCTATTTAAGCCTAAGCATGGGATAGTAAACAATTTGCAGTGTATCTGATCAACTGTAAATGCTGACCATTCTCACACTGTATTATGGCTTTGTTAGGAGGATCAACTGTAAATGCTGACCATTCTCACACTGTATTTTGACTTTTTTAGTAGGATCAACTGTAAATGCTGACCATTCTCGCACTGTATTTTGAATTTGTTAGGAGGATCAACTGTAAATGCTGACCATTCTCGCACTGTATTTTGACTTTGTTAGGAGTTTTAAAATCAAGTAAAACACCAAGACTAGTATTGAAGAGACAAAATTGTCATTATGCACTTGTTAATTGCATGACTCACCCCTAACACCCCTGGACAATGTGAATCATTGTACCAAAGTGGGTCGACAAAACGTGTACATTGACGCACCCCTCAGACTCAGCAACTGCATTTTTTGTGAAATGACTTCAGATCAATCGAATCACCTCTGTACAAAGCCAATGGGTCTGAAGCATTCCGGCGACTGACAATTTGGTACAATGACGCTCATGTGAGTCACTATTTCATGTGTCAATGACTCACCTTTAACTGACATTGCCGGGGGTAGTAGGGGTGAGTCATACAACTGATAAGTGCATTAAACACAATAAATATAGTTGAATTTAGGGTTGAAGTTTCAACCAATTGCGGCACATTTCCTCGGCTCTTATTTCTTCATACATTATAAATAAAACCTCTGCCACAGTTTAGATATAATACAGTAGTACAGTGCAGTTTGGCCATTAGCTTAAAAGATGATCTTAAACCAACAAGTATGGGTTCGAGTACCGACAGAGCCATTTCTCTTTATTTTTTATTTTTTGCTTCCCTTTTTTTTTTTTTTTATCTCATTGTAATTTTTGTCTAGTGACTATTGTAGGATTATCTTACCAATCTCTCACTTTTACTTTTTTCTTTCTGTCAAACATGTTGGAAAAAAACAAACAAAAAAACTTTCCCCATATCGTTATAACATCATGCACTATCCATGAAACTTCACCCCCACAATGTAGTGTATGCACTGCATAAACATCAGATCTTGTACGTTTCACAACTGGAAGGAAGTGAGGTACAAGTTCTCATCACATAATTTTACTGAGACGAGGCTCCCTCATGGCGTATATACCTGTTAAACCATAGCATATCATCATGTACAGTATCCATAAAATTGCAGTAAAACATAGTTCTAAAGGCATGCTCTTTAAAATTTAAGGATCACTGTATATTATTTGTCAAGCATGTCCTTATTAAGGACTTCAAAAGAAACACAGTGGGGAAGAAATCGAGAAATCTTATTCCGTTAAGGAGATACTGTATTTAAATTTAGGCTATCATCTTATCTGTGTAGAAGTGATTGGTGTAGTAAGTCTACTATGGAAAGTTGGCGTCTTCATCCTCACATTCTTAACAAGTGTTAATGTGTTTTTAAGAATGCTTATTGAAAATTTTCACTATTTTAGTTATTTTCCCTCAAACTTTTTTCAGGTGTATTTAGGAATGCAGAACCGGAACTTGCCGGAACTCAAAAGTAAAGTTCTGGCCTGAACCGGAACTTAGCAAAGTTTCGGCCGGAACTGGAATTTTACATTCAGCATTTTCATCCATGAAAACAATATCTATGTATGCATATTTGGTAACAAATAATTTCAGCTTTAAAGGTTCATGGACATGTACAGTAGATGCAACATTAGCTAAATTGTTTTAAAATCTATTAAAAAGTAGTATAGTTGCAAAAAAGTAATCAAAATCAGTTCAACATTGACCATTTTACAGCAGTTTTATATCTCACTTTACATATTTTTCCACCACATAAATCCCCCCCCCCCCCATCCTTCCTTTCTACACTTAACCTTACACAACACTTTCTTTTCACCTAAATGTTTCTCCCACATTCAGCCTTTTCCCCTTTATCTCCCTTACAAACTTTCCATCTCCTCACTATCCTAACTCTTACACCATTATTTATCAACACCCTCTTGGCACATTTGACTCTGACTGTTGCGGTGCCTTTAAGCATCAACCAACCAAATCAACATATTTTATGCAAATTTTGTGAGGTATTACAGGGCAACCTTGGCATTTTCTTTTGTAAATCCTTTGATTTCTAAATGTCTATATTTATCACTCTAAGAAGTGGTGCAGCAAATTCTGACCAGAAGATTTTGAGCCTTTGCCATACCCCTAATCAAATACTAGCAGGAAAAGACTTTCCCATCATTTTCAGTGACTGAGATTCAGGAATGAAATTGAAAGAATCACATACAGATTTTGATCTGTTTGTCATACATTACAACTTTTGCATAAATTAAAAACTAATCCATTATTGAGCAGCCATAATTCAAAACTGTACATAACATTGCTTGTTGTTGTAATTGTTTGTTTCTTGAATCTCAATAATTATTGGTATTTCCATTTACCACGGATTTACACCTGTTGTTGTCACTAGAGCTGTGACCGTTTAGCGTGTACACTCTACACACTCACAAATCCGTGCCATTAAAAATCAATATCATTCATGATGCAATCATACACACACACACTCGGCTGACAATATCAATGACTTTTACAAACTGTAAACCTGATTAGCGTACTGTAGTCCTTTTTAAATGCGAGAATTACAAATGCGCAGTAATCATCTATGAATGGGGATATTTTTCACTTTGATTTCGCCGAAATCTGAGTAACTCAAGAAATGCACTGCAAATGTGCAACAGTAAACAGTGAAACTAACAACAGGCCATAGCGTTTTTAATGGTTTCTTCACTATTTTTTTTTTTTTTTTTGAAGTCTTCTTTCATATGCTGTAACATAGACTTGCTTGATCACTGAACTAATCCTTTAACATGAATAGAAAATTATCATTTATACTACTTATAAACCAAGGATGTTGTAAGGTTGTTGTAACGTATCAATAAACCACAAATTATTCTTTAGCAAAAGTTATATACAGTACAGTACCTTTTAAGATCTTCTATTGTATGTGGCATTTTTTTGTATACTTTATTTATCTTTCTTAATTTTGCTTAGGATTTATTCTGGATTTTACTCATTTAAGGTTTCAGTTTTTGTTTAGTTTTTTTTTTATTGCTACTTGATTTGTCTTTTTGTTTTATATATTACTTGGCTGATGCTCGTTAGTGTTGGTTCTGTTTTGTGTGCATGGGTTAATTTGCTTGTAAATTGTTAAGTGATTGGTTGTAGGATACTGATGATAACAAATTATAACAACATCAATTTATGTAGCTTTTTTGTTTGTTTGCTCAAGGCCTCGAAGCACTGAACCTTTGCGCCATTGTCTCACAAACTGAAACTCGTCAAATCTCAAGTCCCTGGGAATTAATTCACAACAATGCAGCCGTCATGGCGCAGCAGCAGTAATATGACATGATGTTCTGTATGAAGTGTTCCTAGATATGTGCTGTGAAATAATGAAAAACTACCTTCATTGAAACATCCAGGGCTGTAGATTTTCAATTAAAAAAAATCAATATTTGATATTTCAAACAGTTTTGCAATGAATAGATTGATTTTTACAATGATAAACATTGTGTTCAGATCGATTGCTAGTCCAGTTTGTACACTGTAGCTCATTGCAGAAGTATTTATAATTGGGGCCCTTAGTATCTGAAGGAGTTTTTCTTGTTGAACATTTATTTTATGACCAATGCAATGCAGTTTATACTGTATGACTTTTAAAATCTTTTGTACTTGCTTTTAATTTCTGATGTCACATACATGATGCGAAATGTTCCCACAGTAGGAGAATCTTGGGGTCATTTTGTGTGACAGTCTGTCGTGATATGAAATGCCCCAACTGGAGAGATAACTTGAGTTATTCCCGTTGTCATTTATGGCATGCAACATCCATACAGGAGCCCTGGGTCATGTCCTATGGGTCACCCTGGGTCGTGTTCTAAGACTCACCCTATGTCATGTCCAAAGGATCATCCAGGGTCATGTTCTAAGGGTTACCCTGGGTCATGTCCTAAGAGTCACACTAGGTCATGTCCTAAGAGTCACTCTGTGTCGTGTCCTAAGAGTCACACTAGGTCATGTCCTAAGGGTTACCCTGGGGCATGTCCTAAGAGTCATTCAGGGTCATGCCCTAATAAGAGTCCCTCTGGGTCGTGTCCTAAGAGTCGCACTAGGTCATGTCCTAAAGGTTACCCCGGGTCATGTCCTAAAGGTTACCCTGAGTCATGTCCTAATGGTCACTCTGGGTCATGTTCTAAGGGTTACCTTGGATTATGTCATAAGAGTCACACTAGGTCATGTCCTAAGAGTCACCCTGGGTTGTGTCCTAAGAGTCACACTAGGTCATGTTCTAAAGGTTACCCTGGGTCATGTCATAAGTCACACTAGGTTATGTCCTAAGGTCACCTAGGGTCATGTCCTAAGAGTCACTCTGTGCCGTGTCCTAAGAGTCACACTAGGTTATGTCCTAAGGGTTACCCTGGGGCATGTCCTAAGAGTCATTCAGGGTCATGTCCTAAGAGTCATTCAGGGTCATGTTCTAATAAGAGTCCCTCTGGGTCATGTCCTAAGAGTCACACTAGGTCATGTCCTAAGGCTTACCCTGGGTCATGTCCAAATGGTCACTCTGGGTCATGTTCTAAGGGTCACCTTGGATTATGTCATAAGAGTCACACTAGGTCATGTCCTAAGAGCCACCCTGGTTCATGTCCGATTACCCTGGGTCATGTCCTAAGAGTCACCCTGGGTCATGTCCTAAAAGTCACACTACATGGGTCATGTCCCTAGAGTCACTCTGGGTCATGTCCTAAGAGTCACACTAGGTCATGTCCTAAGAGTCACCCTGGGTCATGTCCTAAGAGTTACCCTGGGTCATGTCCTAAGGGTCACCCTGGGTCATGTCCCAAGAGTCACACTAGGTCATGTCTTAAGAGTCACCCTGGGTCATATCCTAAGAGTCACCCTGGGTCATATCCTAAGAGTCACTCTGGGTCATGTCCTAAGAGTCACTCTGGGTCATGTCCTAAGAGTCACACTAGGTCAAGTCCTAAGGGTCACCCAGCATCATGTCCTAAGGGCCATCCAATGTCATGTCCTAAGTCACCCTTGGTCATGTCTTACTGGAACCCTATTACAGTAGACTTTCCACAACAGTATTTCTACATAATTGAGTCAGGACTTAACGGAGCTCTCAGTCGAAAAGTGAGGGCGATAGTTTTTGCTAATTTCATGGATATATTTTATATCTGGCTAATTTATGTAGATTTTAACTAATAGAAGTCGCATCACACGGTCTGCTTTATACAGAAATTGTCACCCATTGTACGCAAGTGAACAAATTCTAAAAAAATCAATAAGAAAACATGTACTAATTTCGAGTTACTCAGGTCAGGATTTAGTTATGTTTATGATATTCTGTACCACAAAGGTAATTGATTTAGTGTGAGATTTGCACTAAATTCACTCTCACTTTTTAGCCGAGAGCACCTTTTAAACTTGAATATCCCTTAACAGGATAAAATATTGAACCAGGGTTGCAAAATTACAAAAAAAGTCACTCTCCAATCTTGGCAAGGCTTAATTAAGTGTGGCGAGTACCACAGTATCTTATCTGTAATATTTGTTTTTTGCTCGCCTATGGCATGCAGGCGAGTGGTTTTTCCAACCCTGTGTTTAACCAATATCTTCATGTATCATTTTGTTTCTTTCAAAGTACTCTTTCATATGGTATAAGAGGAACTTGCTCGACCATTGAACTAATATGGAAGACTATCTTACTCAGAATCTAGCTCTTTTCCCAAAAAAGCACTTGAGCAATAAATTAATTTCTAGGTGTCACCAAAATTTAACAACAAAGACTGGCTATAAATACCACTCTCAAGGTCAGCTCGGAAATAGTGAAACTAATATTTCCAAAGAGGTGACAATGCAGATATGAAAGTACTATCGAATCATATATCAACACGTTCTTGCAGAGTCCTGCTATAAATGTGTATCGCTCATTAACTTTTGCTTTCATTGATTACAAACAAGTTCAGCGCTGTTCTTTTAATCAGTGACAAGACAATGTAAAATGAAATGAAATCAATTTTTGAAAGAAAGGCAAGGATTACCAAAGCAAAGTAAAAACACATTACAAAAGGTCGTTGAACGGGATTAATTGTCCCTGAAGTGCAGCTTCTACAAGTAACGGGGGCGTGGAGTTTTAATATCCTTTAATGTACAGTGAAATTTATGCTTCATTGTATTACAGTGGAAATCTGACAATATTGTGCACAGTAGAGTGATTGAAAACTAACAAATATCACATTTACATGTATAGTAAGTAGCATTGGTATAACAAATGAGTGATGAAAATAGCCTGCCAGGCTGCCATATCATAGGGGCAATTCTGTGAGAGTAAAATCCATCAAATTATTTATAAAAGATAACATTTTTACCATTTAAATTATTTTTCCTCAACCTTTCTTCAGGTGGTAAGTCTATCCATACTAGATTTTGTTTTACTACCTTCTTGACAAATCCAATGGGTTTATAAGACAAAACTACAGGACAGAATATGATATAAAGACTGAGGAACCTGAGGTTATGACATCACAACTAGTCTGATTTCAGTCGTTTCTATACAAATGATACCAAACTTTAAAGTATATATCTCCTTAACGGAATAAGATTTTTGAATGCTTTCTTCTTAATTTTGTTTCTTTTGAAGTTCTCTTTCACATAAGATGAAAATGCTTGACCACTGAACTAATCCTTTAAATTCAGAGTTTAATATAAATTTGGTAAATACTGTGTAGTTTTCATGTTATGAGTAATCTAAAGTTTGAATTTGAATATATTGAAGAAAAAAATTTGATGTATGAACACTTCAAAATGCTTTTGTTTTTCCTTATATTTCACCCCTTAATTTCAGACCTTGAAAATGATTAACATGCTTCCTCCATGCGTTAGGTTAATTGGGGTATGCATAAGGATCAAATCTTCTTCATTGGAATTATCTTCCCTTTTTCAAAGAGAAATGGCAGAAGATTAAAAAACATTGGATTTACATAAGAAAAAAAAGACTGTCCAGTGGATACATCACAACAGTACTGTAATAGAACACTTTGCATATTTGCACAAAAATCCTCTAAAAGCTGTAAAATGGGCAATTATTAACCGATTGTGATGAATTTTTTTGCTCTCTTGAAGTTTTTTAGTGAATTTTGAAATCAATTTAGCTAATGCTGCCTCTACGTGTCCACATACGTTCAATTGTTTATCATAATTTGTTGAAGGGGTGCAGAAAATTCTGACCAAATATTTTGTTATACCTATCAAATTTTTTTGTTCTTTTTAGTGACTAAAGTTTAAAGATTTTGATTAAATTTTCAAATTTTCATTTAACATATTTGATAATTGATTGTATTAACCTCGTTAAATATCTATATTAATACAAAATCAACTGCATTTAAAGAGTAATTCATGGCAAGTTGGATCCAAACCTTAGATTTGTTTGAATGTAAATATAGCTTGCATTTTTCTTTGAAGTACTTGACAGATTTGTTTTCTTTTAATTGGGCATTTTTAATCTTTATGTAAGTTATGTTCATTGTTCACTTATGGCAAATAACTTGCATTACATTAATTCATTTTTTATTAGCTCGACTATTCAAAGAATAGTAGAGCTATTCTACTACCTCTGTATCGCCGTCCGGTAAAGTTTTGGTTAAATTTTCATAACTTAAGTTATGAATGGTGTACATTCATGTGACCTGGCATAGGGGTAGAAGGCATGGGTACTGATCAAATTAGCATGATTGGAAGGTTGTGTGTGCATACTAATTAGCTTATTTGCATAACAATGATTTTTTTTGTCAGGTTAAAGTTTTGGTTAAAGTTTTTATAACTTAAGTTATGAATGGTGTACATTCATGTAACTTGGCATAGGAGTACTGTTCAAGTTAGCATGACTAGGGATTTTGTGTGCATACTAATTAGCTTATTTGCATAACAATGAAAATAATCGTATGTATGATATCTCTTAAATTAAAGTGGATGTGGAGATTTTGTGTGCACAAATGATCATATATGTGAAGATCATTGTCTACACTTAATGTTGAGGTGAAGTGTGTATAATAATTATGTTATTTGCATAACAATATACTTTCGTACAAAATGTTTAACATTCCTGAGTGCATAACTGAAGTTAGGAATGATGTACATTTATGTCACTTTGCACAGGGTTACAGGATATGGGTACTGTTCAAATGAGCAAGATTGTGGGGTTGTGTGTGCATACTAATTAGCTTTTTTGCATAATAATAACAATATTTGTATCTATGATATCTCTTAAATTAAAGTGGGAGTGGGGATTTTCTTTTACACAAATGATCATATATGAAGAGCATTGTCTACATTTAATGGTGAGGTGTAATGTGCATACTAAGTAGGCTATTTGCATAACAGTAGACTTGCATACAAAATATTTAACCTGAGATAATAACTTGCTATTTGGCTCAGTGGTAGAGGGCATTGGTACTGTTCAATTAAGCATAATTGGGGGATTGTGTGTGCATAATAATTAGTCTATTGCATAGCAGTGAAAATATTTGTATATGTGTATCTTTTGAATTATAGTGGGTATGATGATTTTGCTTAAACAAATGATCATACAGTATATGTGAAGAGCATTGTTCACACTTAATGGTGAGGTATAGTGTGCATATCAATTAGGTTATTTACCTAACAATAGACTTTGCTGCAAAATGTTTGACCTAAGATCAAAAATATATGGCTTATGACTTATAACTTCACATTTCTAGTTTTATTATGATATTGACATTCCTGACATAAATAGCAATCAAAATGTTTGTCTTGCCCTGAATAAAGAAGCAAATAAAAGTTTCCAGCTTCTAAAGAATGTTAAAGTAAGGGTTTGGGAAATATAAACAATAAGCAGAATGTGGGGTTAAAGATGACATGATGATAAATAGGCTTGGGCGATATATCGATATTTCGATATATTTCGATATTGACCTATATCGATATGGCCGATATTGAGTTCAAGGGTCGTATCGACATATCGATATTATGTTTTTTCAATAATACACAATACATGAACTATTACAAAAGTAAACATGACTATCAAACATCCAAGTAATTTTTATTAGGCAGCCACAAAAAGTTAATAAATTTCATTTATATCAAAGTTTCAGGCAGTCAGTTATGATAAAACTTTATTAAAACATTAATATTGTGATAACAATTACCCAAAAATCCTTCCATGAACAAAAACCACTTGACTCATGGAGTACAGAGGCATTGCGCAATACTTCAATTTTATACTTGATGGCTTACGATGTTCAGACAACAAAAATCATAAGATGTTGAATCCTCAAACATCGTGTTAAGTTTCCATAAAAGGAATACTGAATCTGAATTTTTGAATCAAACAGTCATTAATTGACAAATTACTGACAAAATTATGAGGTTTTTCTCACTATTTTGTTCGTTCAGAAAGTCTAAAGTAAAAGTGACTAACTGGTCTTGCCAGATCGATCAGATAATGTACAGTGCAGTAACTACATACACACACAGTATCACTACTGTACAGTACTTTATTATGTACACACATACCATCTACCACTGTTTCTTCTTAGTGACAACACTCGTGCGATGATAGAAGCAGACTAGAAATTCAATAATATGCATCATATATGGACTTCTGAATTTCTAGAAGTCCATATAATGCTACCAAAATAATGCCTCTTTAGTACAACTTTCATAAGAAGTAAGTGAGTTATAAAATTTTAAGAAGAATTGGAGCCGATTTTTGTAAGGCATACAGTGTAGGCCTAATACCAGTTCCACAACATTTTTTTTTTTTTTTAAGAATATGCCGAGGCCTAAACTTTTTCAAAGTTTCTGTGATTGATCTTTTGAGATAGAAACCATGTAAAGAACATTTTTAAACATAATGGGTGTTTATTTGAAGATCATATGTATATATTTTGCAGTGATTTCTGTTAATTTGTACAAAAAGTTTTACTTGACATTTTTTGAGCCGAGACAAAATTACCTTGCCCAGAACAGTACATACAGCTTACGTTTGATGTCCTATAAATTGCATATCGATATTTCGATATTATCGGTATTTTTCAGGCGATATATCGATATTGCATTATGTTCAATATCGCCCAAGCCTAATGATAAAGTAGCTGAAGGAATTAGGATGAGATCATGTGGGACAGGGTGGAAGTGTATGTAGGGCAGGGTGCAGTGGGATGTTTGTCAGTATGTGTTGGCGTGTTTGACAGGGTAGGTCGGCATGTGGAATAGGATGGGTCGGCATGTGGAACAGGGTGGGTCAACATGTGGGACAGGGTAGAATGGCATGTGGTGGGATGTCATCTGAATTTCAGTTGTGATGGCATGTGGGTCATGGAAGTGGTGGAATGACATGCAGTATCTGGTTTTTAGGTGTGATTGCATGGATTTAGACCTGTGATAACATTTGGGACAGGTTGGGATGGAGCGTGGGACAGTCTGAAAGCATTACTAGCGGTGAGAGGATTTGTATCGTTTCCAATGTCTAGTTTGTCATATGTCAAGTAATATTGTTTCGCAAAGTTTGCTTTAATGTTATTGTACGTTTTTCATGCTGCTTGACTTTGCTTGACACACATATTTTCTTAAATTGGAAGTTGTATCACAATCCAGGATGTACTGTAGTTCTGGGAATGTGTAGGGCTGGGGGAGGGCACAGGTTGGAAAGGTGGTTGACTGGCATTCTTTCATTGACATTGACAAATCAGGGCCTCTCCTTTCTTTGTTATTCAATTGATAGAACTGAAAGAGGTGTTGTAGTTATAAAGACTGCTAGCTTTTACATGTTTTCTGAGTTACTTGAGCTTTTTTTGTATTAAAATATCCCGGAAAACTCAAAGATATATTGAAGCATGTAGTGCAAATGAAAATGTAAATACATTTTTCAAAGCTCAAGTAATTTAAAATCATCTGCCCCTGCTACCCTATTTCTGTATATACTTCCCTCCTATAAACCCATTCTCTATAGTGTAGGATACTGACTGTCCTTCTGACACTTATAGTTATTATTTTAAGCTTACAAATAAGTGTTTTGGGTATGAACTTTATTTGCCATAGATATTTCTCTGGTTGTAAATACAGCCTGTATATGATTGACACAAAAAAAATTCAATAGATATAATATAATTTTCATGAATGATAGTAGCGCTGTGTTTTCATGAAGTGAAACAATTATTAACTTACATGAGTAACACAAGATGAAATCAGTGGTGTTCAAATGTTAATTATGCATGACATAGTTAGCCCAACCCTTATGTACAGTACCATAGGCATGTACTGTATGATGGTAAATACAGCTTGCACACTGTAGCTTGATGATTAATAGGTTTTATTGGTTCTGATGCAATAGCATCACGAACCTATCAATCATGATGGCATGTGTGTGTATATGTATGTGTGTGTAGATGTGTGCATGTATGTATGTATGTATGTATGTGCGTATGTACGTATATACGTATGTATGTATGTGTGTGTGTGTGTGTGTATGTGTGACAGCCAGCTCTTAAACGCGTTATCTCCAGAACGATACATTGGATTCATGTCATATGTGGTACACAGATAGCCCATGGTCCGTAGATGTGCCCTATTGTTTTTAATGATGATGTGATGCAAATTACAAGTAGGCCCAATGTACAAATTTTGATATGTTCATATTTGAACAATGACATGTCTGTTTCGTTTCATATGTGGTATAATTATGATGTAAGCTGGTGTGTACATGTTCTTCATGTCAAAATGTTGAAATTCATTAATATGCATAGTGGGCAGGGCTTAATATGAATTTGCTGAAAAGAGCTTGTAAACACAGTATCTCTGAACGGTTAACTGGAATCATGTCATGTGTGGTACACAGATTGCCAATGGTCTGTAGATGTGCCCTATTGATTTTGGTGGTGGTGACGTGCATATTATTGAGTAGGTGGGGCTTAATGTAAGAATTTTGAAATATTCATTTTTTAACAAGCACATGTCTGTTTTGTTTGATATTTGTGATAATAATGGTGTTAGCTAGTGTGTATGTTTTCATGGTGTAAAAATGTTGAATTTCATTAATATGCGTAGTGGGCGGGGCTTTATATGATTTTGTAAACAAAAAGCACAAGTAAACACGATATCTTAAAAACTATGAACTGAATTTACATCATGTGTGGTAGACAAATAGCTCATGGTCTGCAGATGTGACCTAATGTTTGTGGTGGTGATTCATGCATATTAATAAATGGGCGGGACTTTTAAAAGAAAATTTAAAAAAAATGATAATTTTGAAAAAGGGATAAATTTGAAAAAGTGATAAATGAGCAATTGTATGTCGGTTTTGCAACATATTGGGCATGATAATTTTGTTGGTTATTGTGTACATGCTTATGTTATCAACCGATGCCATTAACAATATACATGGTGGGCGTGGCTTAATGTGAAAGGGCTAAATGATATAAATAACCAATTTATCAGATTTATGCTACAGTATATGTGGTATACAGATGGGTCATGGTCTACATGTATGTTCTAATATTGTGATAGTGATGTCATGAATGCTAATAAGTAGGCGGGGCTTACTGTCAAATTCTTGAAATAGTATAAATGAGCAGTCATTTTTGCATCATAATGTACTTGCTTTGATGTTGTTAATTGTTGTGTAAATGCTAATGTTGTCAACATGTTTATAGATCTGCATAGTGGGTGTGGCTTACGAATAACTATTATGGAACAATTGTTTCATGATAGGCAATGACATATGAATAAACTTCCTGCATTTATTAGACAATCTTCCTCCACCCAAAATTTCAAGAAATCTATCAAAGCTTATTTATTCCCATGAATAATCTTCATTTTTGTTTGAGGTATTTTAAGTTTCATTGTAAGCGCTATGAGCTTGTCACAAGGAATAGTGCATCAAATGCTTGCTGTATGTATGTATGTAATGACATGACAGTTAATACACATTTTGCAAATCAATCAGCTTATGAAAAAGCATTGGAACCCAAACCTTTTGGTTCTGGTTATGTTTATTGATACTCTGATATCACTCCTGTGCATGTGGTACATACTTTGGTGTAAATAAGTATTAATGCCAATATATATTCCTACAACTCCCTATGATTGAGAAACAAATATCCCCAACAGAGGAGATAGGGAGAGGGGGGGGGGGAGAAAGCTTGGACCTTTGTCTGACTGCTTTATTTCCTTTTGGTAATATTTTGTTGTTGGTACTATCAAACATTTTATTATGTTCCTGGTTACACTCTACGCTGCTCTACCAAACTTCTTACTTGAACGACGCACCTGCACCAGAGCTGGACCTTAGTTGAACAGCCCACCTGCACCAGAGCTGGACATTAGTTGAACGGCCCACCTTGCACCTGAGCTGGACCTTACTTGAACAGCCCACCTGCACCAGAGCTGGACCTTTTCTGCAGTGGCTCCAATTGTTTGGAATTCTTTCCCTTCGGATGTGCATTGTGCTCTTATTAGACATTCTAAAAGACTGCTTAAATCCCACTTTTTTTTTCTGTGAACTTGACGTTATTCTTTACTCTATATATCTTTTGTTTTCTTGATTTGCAACCTCCTTGAGAGCTTTGCAACCTTTGGAAAAGGCGCTATATAAATGTACATACACACCTACATGTATTCATAACGGTTTTGGACCCTCTCCCAATCATGTACAATTTTTTTTGTATTGGTTAAAATCAAAATCACCCCTCCTCCCTTTTCCAAATGGCAAAAGAAATCAAAGACTTTTCTACTGCTTATTCAAAGCTGAGATCTATATGGCAGTTTTCCACCACATATAATCTCCCCCCTCCTCCCTTTCTTCACCTTACCTTACATACCCCTTTCTTTTCACCTAAATTTTTCTCCCACATTCAGCCTCTCCCCTTTATCTCCCTTACAAACCTTTCATCTCCTCACTATCGTAACTCTTACACCATTATTTATTAACACCCTCTTGGCACATTTGACTCCGACTGTCCCAGTGCCGTTAAACATCAACAAACCAAACATGAGATCTATACTCCTTTCGCCCAACCTCTGCAGGAAAAGTATTCTTTTCTTCTGGGTACCCAGCCATGTTGGCATCCCTGGCAATGACAGGGCTCATGCAGCCGCTAAGCTTGCCCTAAACCTTCCCCTACCCCATTTTCCAAAACCGTTTCTGACATCAAACCGCTTATCGCTTCCCTTGTTCGTGACCGCTGGCAAACCTCATGAGACTCCCAAATTGATAACAAACTTCACGTCATACAACCCACCATTCCTATCAAACCCACCATCAACAACCTCTCTCGTGTTGACAATGTTTATATTACTCGTCTTAGAAAAGGTCACACCCACCTCACTTACTCCCACCTCATTGGCTCCCCCTCCCAACCCCTCTGCAACAATTGCCATTGCACCCTCACAGTCCATCACGTTCTCCTTGCTTGCCCCCTGTACATCCTTCCCAGAGCTTCCCTCGCTCCCCACAACTCAATTGCCGAGTTCTTCCAGAAAAACCCTCTGGATAAAATTATCTCCTTCCTTCATCAAGCTTCCCTCTACAACCACATTAGTCCTCCTCTCCCACCCCACCCTCTCTCTACTTGTTTTTTCCCTTTCTTTTTCACCCATGCACCTTCTCTCTCGATCCCAGCTTTCTGACTGTTAGTTCTTGTATTTCTCCCCCTTTTCTTTCCTTCCAACCTCTGGAATGATCTAACCTCTCAGGCACAATTTGACCCTCATTGTTGTGGTGCCGTTAAGCCCTCATCAAATAAACAAACTATACCGCAGTGTTGTCCATTTCCATTTCAAATTTCGATTTATTTTTAGTATTAGTAAAAAAAAATTGCATCTCAGTAAATATTCCAGCATCAGCTTTAACTGAAGTCAGCATGTTTTGCCCTTTCTTAACAACTCAGTTTGTCAGCCCCTGTTTATACTGTACTTAATCATTCTCACCATGTTATCCAGTTGATGAACAATGTTGCCAGCTGTTCAGTTTGATATCACTAAAGCCTCTTCATTTTATTTTCACATTGCACATGTCATGTTGCTCCACCCTCATGTCATTGCACATGTTATCTTGCTCCACCCTCATGTTATGTTGCTCCACCCACATTGTATGTTGCTCCACCCACATTGTACAGTATGTTGCTCCACCCACATTGTATGTTGCTCCACCCACACTGTATATTGCTCCACTCGCATGGTATATGGAAGAAGTTTCCTTCAAAGTTTTAGATAATGACAGATATGTATTTTGTTGTTTTGTAAAATATAATTTGTGGTGATAATTGACTCCTGGGGTTGTTTATGTAGCATCAATTGAAGTCAGCAAGGAAGGGAAAGAATGTCCGAGGTACTTCCTTTCTATATTTCTTTGTGATATGGGTTGCAGCTGGGCTGTGTTGAAAGGAGTGCAGCTCATTTTAATGTTGTGTTTACTGAGAAGCTTTTTAATGGTATGGTACCTATAATTCTTTTGTATTTCCTTGTGTGTGGTTGGATGTTTTCTCTAATTTTTATTATTTTTGATTATTTTTGATTATTTATTGTTACAAGTACATTACTGTAATTAATACATCTGCTTGTAACCTAGTTTTTCCCCTTTTCTTTTGTATCCTGTTGTCTGTCAATCCATGGTCCTTTTATTTGTATAGTTCTTTTTAGATCTTGTATTTCCATGTGTGTGGTTGGATGTGTTTTTTTTTTACCTTATTGCAACATATAGTATACAGTATATGGCGATAAGGTTTTGCACTCACTTTTGTGTGTGTGGTGGTGTGTGTGGGTGTACAAAATTGTGTGTGGCATGTGTGTTAGAAAACCCTACAAGCTATCATGTTGAAACTTGTTGGAGGCTTTTGGGAGAGGTGAACTCTTATTGGTCATGGTCCTTACAGGTCAAAGGTCAGAGGTTAAATAATTGATTGAAACTTGAAAATTAATTTTTTTGTTGCGCTTCCTGGGATAATCATAAGTGATATTGGGTTGGTACATGTAGGTTGGTGGAAAGTGATGCAGGGTTGTATCCTGCACAAAATGGAACATGTCACTCAAAGGTCAAGGTTAAAGGCCAATAGATCATTTGAAATGATAAATGGTGGTCGATCACGTATTATGGAAAACCTAAGTGCAATTGGGTTGCTACTTGGTGGGTTGATGGAGGAGGATGAGAGGTGTCTCTGGAAAGTTCTGACATGTCGCTTAAAAGTCTGAGGTCAAAGGTGCATTTCTTTCAAAAAATGTTATTGCTATTGCATTGATCCTCAATGGGTTTTGGGTCCTGTGTTTGTTACTTGGTGGGTTGGTGATAAATAATTGATATAATTAATAATTGATTTAAAAATGGTAAATTTTGTGTTACCCTTCCCGGGATAACCGTACGTGATATTGGGTTGCTACTTGGTGGGTTGATGAAAGGTGATGTAGGGTTATGTTCCTTGCAAATGGGATAGGTCATTTAAAGGTCAAAGGTCAGAGGTCTGTAGTTAAGGAAAATGGTAAATATTACAAGTGCAATTGGATTATAAGTTTGTGGGTTGATGAACGATGATGAGAGGTTGTGTCTCAGGAAAGATGTAACGCGTCGCTTAAAGGTCAAAAGTCAGTGGTGACTAGTTGGGTAATTGGCACCTGGTGGTAATATTACTTGCTGGGTTGGTGGAAGGTGATGTAGTGTTCTGTCTCGCACATAATGTCATTTAAAGGTCAAACGTTAGAGTTGAAGTAATTGATATGAAATATTATATTTTATGTCAGTTTTTTGGAAAAACATTTGATCATTTTACAAATTTGATGTGGCAGAGACAATAAGGTCAGCAACTCCGTGGATCACCATCTTGTTTAAATTATTTTTGATTATCAATTGTTACATGCACAGTACTGTAATTGTTGCATGTACAGTACTGTAATTGTTACATGTACAGTACTGTAATTGTTACATGTACAGTACTGTAATTGTTACATGTACAGTACTGTAATTGTTACATGTACAGTACTGTAATTGTTACATGTACAGTACTGTAATTGTTACATGTACAGTACTGTAATTGTTACATGTACAGTACTGTAATTGTTACATGCACAGTACTGTAATTGTTGCACAGTACTGTAATTGTTACATGTACAGTACTGTAATTGTTACATGTACAGTACTGTAATTGTTACATGTACAGTACTGTAATTGTTACATGTACAATACTGTAATTGTTACATGTACAGTACTGTAATTGTTACATGTACAGTACTGTAATTGTTACATGTACAGTACTGTAATTGTTACATCTGCTTGTAACCTAGTTTTTAGCACAACTTTTAGGGATTTTGAGCTTAAGCAAGCTGGCCCAAAATCCAGATTTCATTCGGATACATTCAGATTTTTGCAGGTTTATCTATTGTTTATTCGACATTGTGCGGTCTTAAATAGATTGATCCATGGATTCAACAACAATTTGTATAAGTGCGTAGTTTTAAAGAATTTTGCATTCCAAAATTCGCTAAAAATGATTCAATTAATCTGATTTCGCTCGGCGCATACTGAATGATTTTAGCATATATAATAGCATTGGCTTTGGAATTACCCACATGTTCTATTTCCTTCCATGTTGTATACTAATCCTATATTCTGTCAGTCCATTGTCCATTTATTTGTACAGTACTTCTTAGATCTCTGTATTTCCTTGTGTGTGTGTGTGTTTTTTTTTTTTTAGTTCTTTTTTTTTAGCTCCACCCATTACACAGAGTGTAATGGGTGGAGCTTATCAAATTGTACGTTTTTTTTCTTTCTTCTTTTTTCCTCTGATCATTTATTGTCACATGTACATTATTGTAATTGTTACATCTGCTTGTAACCTAGTTTTTTCCCCCGTTTGTTTTGTATCTTATTGTCCATCAATCCATTGTTCCTTCATTGTGCTGTACCTCTTAGATCTGTATGTGTGATTGGATGTGGAAATAAAAAAATTTGTTTCTGATCTTTCATTGTAACAGCATCTGTGCAGTAATATTTACAGATCTGCTTCCTAACCTTCAAATAGTTTTTTTTTTGTTTTGTTACTTTGTGATGTTTTTAGCTCAACCAATGCAGAGTGTTGGGTTGAGGTTATAAAATTCGTACAGATTTCTCACTTTTTGTCTAATAGAATGTTTCACCTCCTACTGTAAGTTTGAACACTTTTGGTCTTGTAATTTTGGCTCATGCAAGATGTTTTCATGCATATTAAAGCTTGTAATTTGTTCATATTTTTAGTGTCATCATGAAGATTCTTCATGGTGTCATGTTTCACACTCAGTTAGCACAGGCTCTCCTGAGGCATTTTCTTTCATGACCAAACTGCCCATCATGCATGAATAGACATCAGGTATTTACTTCCAGTTAACCAGTAGACCACTATGATATATGATCCAAACATGGAGATACAATTTGGGAATTCCTTAAATTCCTTATTGCAAGTGATTTATAAATATATATATATATATATATATATATATATATATATATATATATATATATATATATATATATATATATATATATATATATATATATATATATATATATATATATATATATATATATATATATGTATATATGTCTGGGTGACCTTAATGCATGTCTGGGTGACCTTGATGCATGTCTGGGGACCTTGATGCATGTCTGGGGGACCCTGATGCATGTCTGGGTGACCCTGATGCATGATTGGGTGACCTTGATGTATGTCTAGGTAACCTTGATGTATGTCTAGGTAACCTTGATGTATGCCTGGGTGACCTTGATGCATGCCTGGGTGACCTTGATGCATGCCTGGGTGACCTTGATGCATGCCTGAATGACCTTGATGCATGCCTGAATGACCTTGATGCATGCCTGGGTGACCTTGATGCATGCCTGGGTGACCTTGATGCATGTCTGGGTGACCTTGATGTATATTTTTACACAAATCATTTGTTTTTGATTGACATGATTCGTTGTACATAACAAACAGTTTTGGTTCTATATCAGGAACAGTCTTTTCCACCATTTTCAGTGACTGTAATCTACAGTAGGAAAGGAATTAAACAAAATTAATAAGATTTAGAGCTGTCTGCCTAGTCAAATTGTGCATCACAAATTTGCGTATTGAACTTCGGAATTGTGCATTTCAATTTCTCTACATTTCCTGTTTATGTCTCCACTTAATTTTCTTGGTGTTGTTTCTCAGGACATTTTTTGCTGGCTTCAATTTTTGCCAAAAAAAAAAAAACCTTTAGAAATTTTTATCATAGAATTTGAAACCAGTGTGCTTGGAAATATTAGGGTGTTCTTAACAACTCCCTGGAAAATATTAGAGTGTTCTTAACAACTCCCTGGAAATATCTCAACTATCATCACCACTGCATGCCTCACAGTGGGCAGGAAGATAAAAAGCACTACAAGAAAGAAGTTGATGTTGGAACTCCTATCCAAACATGTACAGGTTCAAGGTCAGGATATTAAAGTTGTGTTTAAATTTTTTCTGCTGGAGCTCTTAGTCTGTGATCGTGTTCACACTTAATCTTAGGATCATGATCACCAGACACTGATTGTAGAAAAAAACTATTTCATGTGTTTTTACTTGGGTGAGATTTCAGGACAATGTTCACATTAGGGTGCGGCATTGCCGCACATATTATCAAATTCCCACTCAAAAGTAATTGGAAGAGAGAGAGGGGGGGGGGGGGTGGAATTCCTGGGGTATTTATGTTTTTGGTATTTTTCTGAAAATAACCCCCCCCTCCCCTCTCTAGTAATAAGCACTAAAAGATGTATGTACACAATTTAAAGGTCTTCAATCAGCATACACCATGTTGAAAAACAAAAGACTCCATTTTGTAAATGATTAGTTAAGGGTTCAACCATGTTTATTTTACATGAAAGAGGACTTCAAAAGAAACAAAATAGTGAAGAAACCGTTAAAAATTTTATTCCGTAAGGAAATATTTAAGTTTAGAGTTTGGTATCATTTGTGTAGAAACGACTGAAATCCGACTGCTTGTGATGTCATAGCCTCAGATTCCTCATATTCTTTATGTATTCTATCATATTTTGTCCTACGATTTTGTGGCTTAAAAACCATGGGATATGTCAAAAAAGTAGTCAAACTGAATCTAGGAGGGGTATTAATGATATACCACCTGAAGAAAGTTTGAGGAAAATAATTTAAATAGTGAAAAAATTAAATAAACTTTCTATAAAATACATAAAGACTGAGGAATCTGAAGCTGCGACATCGCAACTAGTCTGATTTCAGTCGTTTCTACAGAAATTACACCAAACTTTAAACTTCAATCTCCTTAAAGTGGTCCTGCCATGGGGGTCAGCACTTACGTTAAATATGTTGATTGGTTTAATTGATTTGCAAAAATATATAACTTTTTCTGCACAAAACCCAATCGATTGCGAGAAAATCCCTAAAGAAAAATGCATTTTTTGTCACATTGACAAAAAAACAAACAGATTAAGGCTTATTACGCAATGGCGTCATTTTAGGAACGCCATCGATGCCACGTATAACGTGTGTCCGCCATTGAAATTTCACAACTAGTATCGATAGCATATTTGTTTGTTCTTCTAAAATATTGCATTTTCCAAGCAAATATTAAACAAAATGCAGCAACGTGTGTAGTTGGAGAAGGCAGTAATATAAATTCTCAAACTAAAGATCGTTTATCAATGGCAAAGGGCAACAAAAGGAGACAATTCTGGACGTGTTTTGTGCAATTAACATGAACTATAATTTTCGGGGCTTATCGGGTACAGTATCGTATTCAGCTCACGCCAGATTATTACCCCTGTTCTATCCGATTCAAACAGTAGCTTGACAGCAGTCTCTGACATGAAATTTGTAGTTTCGCGAGTAAAGAAACAGGAGGAAAAAAAAAAAGATTGGACTCTGTGAGATTCGAACTCATAACCTCTCACTCAAAAGAGGAAGCCTTAGCCAACTGGGCTACCTATAAATCAGTTGAACAATTTGTATGATTTATGTTATTTAAATATAGTGTGGAATATTGAAGGACGAAAAATTAATAAAAAATAACTGAATTGTAAATATTGTATCCATATGCGAAGCCATTAAAAAGTAAACTAACAAAATGTTCACCATTTCCTCAAAAGCTTTCAATTTGGGTGCAAAAACACAAACAGATTGGGTGAATATGCTATTTATTCAGTTCATGTAGGCCAAAACATCAAACGACAGAGACTTTAACATTAATAAATAAAACTTTGTATTTCCATTATACGTTTACAAAAAAAGTAGATGTTGTTACAAGCACTTAAATTTGATGATGTTTAACAAAATTTTACTTGCGAAACAGTAAGGATTCATGCCGACTACTCAAGCAAGCTTTGTACTGTAGGAATGTGTAAAGGCCCTTGTATTAAGGGTAGTAAGCCTGATCTTTCTTTCTTGTCTGCAAGTGGTTCAAATTCAAAAGTAACATCATTCTTTTATTATGAGAATGTTCCTCATTTGTTTCCAAATCATTTTTATCATAGCTTGAGCTTGAAGATGACAAATTAAGATCTGAACAGCCAGAAAAACTTTTGCAATCAGACGCTATTTGTACGTGGTTAGTATGTGTGTGATGCATTGTTCACAATCAGCAATCCCTAAGATGATGTAGCCAACTATAACGTCATAAATCCCTTTTAACTTTTTTTCTCGAAGTAAGCAATAAATGATCAATTTCTGGGTTCTTTTTCATCATGAAAATGGACTTTATTTCCAGGATTTTTTGATGGATTTTTGAATGTAGGGATATGAAAAACCTTAAAGGTCAAATCTCAATTTTTTTAGAAGGCATGGTAGGACAACTTTACCGGAATAAGATTTTGCAATGCTTTCTTCGCCATTTTGTTTCTTTTTAGGTCCTCTTTCATATAAGATAGGCTTGCTTGACCCCTGAACTAATCCTTTAAATTCAGTTGTAGGAGTAAACAGTATACAATGTCACACCTGAGGTAGCTGTCGTGAGAGCATACAGTATACAATGTCACACCTGAGGTAGCTGCCGTGAGAGCATACAGTATACAATGTCACACCTGAGGTAGCTGCCGTGAGAGCATACAGTATACAATGTCACACCTCAGGTAGCTGTCGTGAGAGCATACAGTATACAATGTCACACTTGAGGTAGCTGTCGTGAGAGCACACAGTATACAATGTCACACCTGAGGTAGCTGCTGTGAGAGCATACAGTATACAATGTCACACCTGAGGTAACTGCCGTGAGAGCACACAGTATACAATGTCACACCTGAGGTAGCTGCCGTGAGAGCACACAGTATACAATGTCACACCTGAGGTAGCTGCCGTGAGAGCATACAGTATACAATGTCACACCTGAGGTAGCTATCGTGAGAGCATACAGTATACAATGTCACACCTGAGGTAGCTGCCGTGAGAGCATACAGTATACAATGTCACACCTGAGGTAGCTGCCGTGAGAGCATACAGTATACAATGTCACACCTCAGGTAGCTGTTGTGAGAGCATACAGTATACAATGTCACACCTCAGGTAGCTGCCGTGAGAGCATACAGTATACAATGTCACACCTCAGGTAGCTGCCGTGAGAGCATACAGTATACAATGTCACACCTGAGATAGCTGTTGTGAGAGCATACAGTATACAATGTGACTCCTCAGGTAGCTGTCGTGAGAGCATACAGTATACAATGTCACATTGAGGTAGTTGTCGTGAGAGCATACAGTATACAATGTCACACCTCAGGTAGCTGTTGTGAGAGCATACAGTATACAATGTCACACCTCAGGTAGCTGTTGTGAGAGCATACAGTATACAATGTCACACCTCAGGTAGCTGTCGTGAGAGCATACAGTATACAATATCACACCTGAGATAACTGTCGTGAGAGCATACAGTATACAATGTCACACCTGAGGTAGCTGTCGTGAGAGCATACAGTATACAATGTCACACCTCAGGTAGCTGTCGTGAGAGCATACAGTATACAATGTGACACCTGAGGTAGCTGTCATGAGAGCATACATTATACAATGTCACACCTCCGGTAGCTTTCGTGAGAGCATACAGTATACAATGTCACACCTGAGGTAGCTGTCGTGAGAGCATACAGTATACAATGTCACACCTAAAGTAGCTGTCGTGAGAGCATACAGTATACAATGTCACACCTGAGATAGCTATCGCGAGAGTATACATTATACAATGTCACACCTGAGGTAGCTGTCGCGAGAGCATACAGTATACAATGTCACACCTGAAGTAGCTGTCATGAGAACATACAGTATACAATGTCACACCTGAGGTAGCTGTCGTGAGAGCATACAGTATACAATGTCACACCTGAGGTAGCTGTGGTGGGAGCATACAGTATACAATGTTACACCTGAGGTAGCTGTCTTGAGAGCATACAGTATACAATGTCACACCTCAGGTAGCTGTCGTGAGAACATATAGTATACAATGTCACACCTCAGGTAGCTGTCTTGAGAACATACAGTATACAATGTCACACCTCAGGTAGCTGTTGTGAGAACATATAGTATACACTATCACACCTCAGGTAGCTGTCATGAGAACATACAGTGTACAATGTCACACCTCAGGTAGCTGTCTTGAGAGCATACAGTATACAATGTCACACCTCAGGTAGCTGTCGCCAGAGCATACAGTATACAATGTCACACCTGAGATAGCTGTCGTGAGAGCATACAGTATGCAATGTCACACCTGAGGTACTGTAGCTGTCATGAGAGCACCCATACCAAAGTGTGGTTATGAATTTGCAATTACTTCATATAATGTTTTATAGTCAATAAAATAGCAATTGAAATTCCCCAAAATATTTTTCTCTTTTAACTGTCCGGGACTAGTACCACATACTGGAAACTTCGGTATTGTTTGAATAACATTAGGACTGTTTGACTGATGCTCCAGTACAAACAGTCGTGATTTAGTGTTTGATATATGTTCCGTATGTTGAGATTGCACAAGAACAGTAACAGAGTTCATGGCCTGTATTCTTTGCAAAGTTGATTTTTGCTTTGTGCTGCTGGGTGATAATATTGTTGCCTGTGTTCATAGTGTTTGAGATTGACTGTAGAATCGCATGCATTATCGCATTGTTATTACCATCGCCAATGAAGCTGGACTGAGGTTATGGTTTCACCTCTGTTTGTCTGTTTGTCTGTTTTTTGTTTTGTTTGTTTGTCATCAAGATATCTCAAGAACTGATGATTATTGGATTTGTATTAGGTTTTGTGAGTGGTTTTATTACTGCTTAAGGAAGAAGTGATTAAATTGTGAGACATGGAACAGGGGAGGGTGCAAATGGAGGAGTGGGGACATTTTAAGATGAGTTTGCCTGTCATTAGAATATTTCAAGAACTGATGATTGGAATTGGACTAAATTTGATGTATGGTTTTATCATTGCTTAAGTAACAAGTAATTTACATTTGAAACGTATTGAAACAAAGGAAGGGCAGAAATTGAGGGCGGGGATGTTTAGGGTAAGGGTCTGTTGAGACACAATTACAACTTTCCGATGGATTGTGATGAAAAATAAATTCACGCCATGATAAGAATCCAACAATCAATTTTCTGGACTCATTGAAATAAAATCAAGTGGCCTCTACTATCAATGTAATAAGAACAATTGGTTTTGACCATGAATGAAAAATGATGGAATATGAATCCTAACTCAATTGAACTCGAACAATGAATGCTTAGCCTGAATGAAACTGAAAACAATGATATGGCCTTGGGAAGAAATCAGTCAAAAGATAATCTGTAAGTGTTCATGAACACCTCCAAGGCCTTAATTCTCATCCAGAAAGTATGTGGGGTGAAGGGGGGTGAGGGGGGGGGGATTGGGAGGGGGAATACCTTCTGAACCCAAAAAATAAGGAAGGGGCAAGAGGCAAATTTCCTCGTAAAAAGTGGGCAGGCAGTGTCATGCTCCACCCCTTCCCCCCCCCCCTCTCCGTCCAGAGGAATTTCAGCCTTGCATTAGACAACTATGTAAAATATTTTGTTTTTTATTTGTTTTTCAAAAGAGTGTCAAATTTTGATGTAAACTTGTCTTGTGTGAAAAGACAGATCTCTCTATTATATAAAATCATGTTTTCAACATCTACCACATGTTTTGAGGAGAAATATAGGGCCATTCCGAAATGTGTGATTTACGTGTCAGCTATACCCCTGACCCTGGCAGACCCTGATTGTGGCAGACCCTGATTGTGGCTTACCCTGACTCTAGCAGACCCTGACTCTAGCAGACCCTGACCCTGCATGGCAAATCCTAACCCTGGCAGATCATGACCCTGGCAGATCATGACCCAGCAAATCCTGACCCTAGCAGTTCCTGACCCTGACAGACCCTGACGGACCCTGACCCTGGCAGACCCTCACACTACTGTAGTTTCTAGTTTTCTGTCATTTTAACCTCCACCATCCAAGATTGGTATTTTTGGCTGCTAATCATTTGAAAGGAACAAAAGACTGAAAAGTGAGAGAATATTTTTATCTCCCCCCCCCTCCTTCCCCTCCAAATTAAATACTTATCTAGCACGCAACATTATATCAATTTTCTGGTTAATTTGAATATCCAAGTGACCTTTGCCCTCACGTCATCTGTGAGCTATGGAGGCATGAAGTTTATCAATCTTTTGTCAATAATTAGTTTTGTGAAATTCACAATAACGAGCACCGTCACTTTTCGGTCTAGTGCTTCTTTAATTTGCGAGTAAGGTGTAATTTGTGATGATTATCTTCTAGGGAACTGTATTGAACATCTTATCTCTTCTTTGGGTAATTCGCTGTGCGCTAACTCATCATTTGGTAACTTAAGTACGTTTGCAAAACATCTTAATCTTGACGCTCCGTTTTGATATCTTGTTTCTACTGTTTAAAGGCCAATAGACAGGTACAAATGTTTTCTGTTCTAGCACGTGCCGAAAAGGTCATGAGTTGCATAGTCTTTGAATGTTGAAAATAGCGTGTATACATGTGTAGTTTGTAAGTGATTGAGTACAATGAAAATGTTCAATATGCCATCTCCAGCTTGGGTGGTATAAAAGATCAAATCCTCTTCCGTAGAATTATCTTCCAAAGAAAAATATGGCAGAGGGTTAAAACACAATGGACATGTATAAGAAATTAGAGTCTATGTCCAGTAGTGCTGTCATGACATGGCTCTATTACGTATCAATTATCGTGGAGAAAATATTGCGATATATTGGTATATCGCGATACCTTTTAAGGAAACTCTCTACACAAATTGCTAATATCACTAACGTTACTTCTTTTATGATGAACGCAAGAAAAAGTTATTTGCAGATCTAGCAGATGACATGATCGCGTGACTATCACGTTCATCAGGCATCACGCACGTGTTTGGTAATTTAGTTAACATGACCGTAAATCTTCGAAGTAAGAGCCTGAGAGGCACATTCTGGGCCATTTTTTGTTCTTTTTGCCAATTTACATCGGAATGTGCCAGTGTGGGGTGAAGGAGCACCACTTTTAATTTGTTTTTTATGTTTCACAATATTTTTGCACAATTTTAATGGCCTAAACTGGACTTTTAGATTTAATACCGTAGCATTAAAATTGTTACGTACTAAGTAGCCTAGCCTAGTTGCGCGAAGATTTCTTAGTTAAATTTTAGTTTTTGGTATTGCAATATGTCGCGAGAGATTTATTTCATGTCTTGGGAAAAGAGTTAATTGCAATAATCGACATGTCGTGACAGCACTTATGTCCAGTTCATACATGACAAAAGGAACACAAAAATTTGCATATAAATTCCCCGTAATTGCACAAAAATTTGCATATAAATTCCCCGTAATTGCACAAAAATTTGTATGTAAATTTCCCGTAATTGCACAAAAATCTTCAAAAGCTGTAAATACCTCAATTTTTAACAGATTTTCTTCATGTGTTTCTAAGTGGATTGTAAATCAATTCAGCTAATGTTGCCACGTCCTGTCCATAATCCTTTAACTCCCTATTTATCTTTCCCTGTAAAATTCCATAAAATTGCTGTTAGTCTTGATTAGGAGTAAAATTCCATAAAACTGCTGTTAGTCTTGACTAGGGGTGTAAATTTCCATTAAACTGTTGTTAGCCTTGACTAAGGGTGTAAAATTTCATTAAACTGCTGTTACATCTTGCCTAGGAGTAAAATTCCATAAAACTGCTGTTAGTCTTGACTAGGGGTGTAAAATTCCATAAAACTGCTGTTGGTCTTGACTAGGGGTGTGAAATTCCATAAAGCTGCTGTTGGTCTTGACTATGTGTGTGAAATTCCATAAAACTGCTGTAAGTCTTGACGAGGAGTAAAATTCCATAAACTGCTGTTAGTCTTGACTAGGGGTAAAATTCCATAAAACTGCTGTTAGTCTTGACTAGGAGTAAAATTCCATAAAACTGCTGTTAGTCTTGACTAGGAGTAAAATTCTATAAAACTGCTGTTAGTCTTGACTAGGGGTGTAAATTTCCATAAATCTGCTGTTAGTCTTGACTAGGGGTGTAAAATTGTATAAAATTGCTGTTAGTCTTGACTAGGGGTATAAAATTGTATAAAACTGCTGTAAGTCCTTGACTATATAGAGACACGCCTGACAATCACATTGAATGTTGCCTTCAAGGCTTCACAACTAAGGGCCGATAAAAATGTTTTAAACTGGAAATCAACGCATCCATTTAGTCTTAAAAAACATTGACCAGAGAAATTATAACTAACTGCTATTGGGAAAAATAACCTAATGATAAAGACTCCTGGAGATTGACTATGGGGGTCTGAGTTATTCTAATGCTCCTTAATGCTCCTTAATGCTCCTTAACTTCTACATTAAGAATAAGGATTGTCTTTGTATGCATCCTTGTAACCGATTGTAATTTCATTTTAAAGGGGCACTAGACCGAAAAGTGACAGTGTTCAGTTTTTGCAAATTTCACAGATATATCATCCGCAACATAGGGATAAACTTCTTAGCCACAATACGATATTGAGGGCAAAGGTTACTGGAATATTTATATTAACCAGAAAATTGATATACCTCTTCATGCTAGATAAGCATTTGACTTTTTATGGGACCCCGTAAAAGTGATTTTTGTACGGGACCCCGTAAAAGTATGCCCTCACTTTTGGACTAGTGCTCTGAGAGCATACATGTAACTGAGTATAAACTTGCGATCAAACCCACTGCAGGTAATCAGATCCGCCAATTTTTTTTACTGAGAACGATTTACGGTTTGATCGTAAGTGCCTGATCTCAATCCTATTCATGAGTAGGTTCACTACCTAGTGCAGGCAATCAGATCCACCAAAGAGATTTTCAGCAAAAGTGTGTAAACGCAGATCAGTTCTGTGATCAGTTAGTTATGCAATAGCCTGTTAAAACTTATTTATTTTGTGCGATAAATTTGCCTGCTCAGTGAAATTTTGCAGGCTGTTCAATGACCCACATTTTGACTTGTTATTTCATGCCCGCTATCAGATAGCTTACATTAGGTCCGATCACAAGCTCGCACTGTAGTGAGAACACTTACTAGAGCTGTGACCGTGTAGCGTGTACACGCTCGCGAATCCTTGTAAACGTTTACTAAATACTTCATTGCGAGTAATTGTTCTTCATAGTCAGTCTTGCCGTTGAAAATCAATATTGTCATTCATGATTCAAATCACACCCATCGGCTGACAAAATTCCAATCAATGACTTTTTACAAACTGTAAACCCGATTAGTATAATCTTTTTTAAATGTGCGAATCACAATTGCGCAGTAATCACCAATGAATGGGGATATTATGCACTTTGATTTCGCCGAAATCTGAGTAGGCTAACTTGTAAAATGCACCGCGAATGTGCAGCAGTAAACAGTGAATCTAACAGTAGGCCTAACGTTAGGCCATAAGGCTTTAAATCCCATGCAATCAAGGCCTGTTTTACAAGCTGTTAAATCCACCAAAAAGCACTTGAAAAATACATGAATCGTGACAATCAGTACATTTACATGTAAATATTACCTGATGAGTCAAATAAATTTTGCAAGAAAGAAAAAAATGTTGCAAAATAAACAAACAGAAAAAGGTTTTTACAGAGCTGAAATTCTACATGCGTCGCAAAGATGGCGGCCATTTTTTCGAGAGGACTGATATTTCAGAACTTTCTGGTGGCGGCAGCGTAGTTTTGAAATGTTTTACGGCGAGGTATATCATAGGCATAGTATGCAAGATTTTCACAGAAGAACTTTGAAAGCCGTAGCGAATAGGACAAAAAGTTATGCAATGTTGAGTTTAAATGACATTGAAAGGAAGTTATCTGTTCTTTCTAAACTGAAATTTCCATGCATATTTTCCATAAAAATGATGATTTATACTGTAGAAGTAAACTTTTTATGATTTGTTAAGCAAAACTCAGCGTCTATTTAGGCAACGGAGTCAGTACTTTTGCCATACTGGTAGCGCAATTTTTTTACTTGGCCTTGTAGTTTTGGAGCAATTTTGGTGTATTTCCGAAAATTACGGTACTAAAGGCGTGTACACGATACACGCTTTCTTTTTTTGGCGTGTACATGTTTACTAAAATCTCTAAACGTCTACAGCTCTAACACATACCATTGTTTTTTCTCTACAATAATTATCCTCTCTGAGTAAAATGATTGACAACTTTTTTAACCAATCACTACATGTATTTCTCCAGCAACAAAATCTGTATAACTGAGTGGAGCAAATATCCCACTCCGTTTTGGTACAATACAGCTAGCTAGCGGCACAGACTGGGTGATGACAAAATGGTGAACAAAAATTGCACGTAAGGGCCCACTGTTTGCTGTTACCCAGAATGGTTAGCAAACGGAATTTGTGTTTATTCCTTTTGCTAAAATCTCTAAAGATCCTGAGAAGTGCCATAAATGGATCAAAGCTTGCAGCAGGCCACACAAACATCTAAATTTCAGTGCATTGGTCATACATGATTGCATATTTGCGATTTGTTTTCCCCACTTACTTCCTGTGTTGTTGGAAAGTGGGGGGGAGGGGGGTGGTATTTCCTTATCGGAGAGGTTAATTGAGTTAGGATCGTGATCCGGAGATTTGTAGTGAGAACATGTCCTGAGAATATCAATCTTGGTATCCATAATTATGTACAGTACAGTCGGGAATAACCGTACACGCTAAGTGCGGGGCGTTAGTGCACTTACCACCATGATGAATGGAGCTGCCCAAGTGCAAAATCGCGTTAAACGTGGGTTACCGCGCTAACATCACCGAGCTTGCAGCCCTGCAGATTCTATTCATCTGTGACTTAACGCGCTAAAAATCGATAACACATTGTATGCTTTATGTCAATCAAGATCGAAGTGCATGTGCTTTGTAAAGGGACTTCTAACGTTGCACAGTTAGAATAATCTGCTTATCGGATTAGGCCTGACAGACTTTTTTTTTTAGCAAAATGTTTTAACGCGAGGCCTAGAGGAATTAAAAACTTTCATAAAATATAATTTTGTTTTCATTCAGTTTCACGTTGAACTCTGGGATATAAATATTTTTTTAATTCAGTCAGCATCGCAACGTTCAGAATCACAGTACACAGTACATAGGCCCTACTTGCAATGTTAAACTACGAAACGAGGCAATGTCTTCATTTGCATTGCATTTTTTCGGACGGAATTTTCAATAAAAATACTTATCAAATCCATTAGGGAAAAAAATTTGATGTGAAAATTGAATCAATTCTTCGATTAAATTTTTTTTTTTTACAGTTTTTGGACAAACAAAATGAATTTCGGGCAAACAAAAACTGATTCTGGCGATGTTTTTGATTGAATTTAGCTATCCTATCACACAGTCACATTAAAAAGCCTAGCGTTAGGCTACATGGTTTAATCGATGTGTAATGGTGTTCTGCTTTTGTTATACAATTAGAATTGGGACATAAGAGCTAATATTTTTAAGTTTTGCTGATATTGGTAGGAGGGTTCTGTTAAATATTAATGACTAAATATTTCGTTTGATATTTTCCACGGTTATACAGTAGATCTACTGTTAGGCCAAATGTTGAGGATGGGAAATGAATAATTTTGAACTGATGTTGACATGTTAGTCTTATATTTTTTCCACAGCTTCCAAACTTCTGAGCCTTTGTCAGTTTTGCAGATTAGACAAGATACATTGAAAAATCCCTGGGCCAGTATGGATGCTTATTAATTGCTTTGTCAGTCTAAGTCAACAAGAATTTACAAAAAACCTAAAACTTTAAAGAGCCTTTTTTCCCCCCCTTTTTTTTGTTTTTTGCATGAATAATTATTTTTATAGTAACGTTTCTACGCCATTCTGTCAGCAATCCAATATCAAGGACATCCGGCTTCAGCCAGTATGAAGAAAAACAGCTACAGCATTTGGCCGTGAAAAAAGAAGCAGAAGTCAATAGGGTCTATAAACTCGTGTCACGTTGAACCTTTCTTTCTTACTATTAGGCCTACTTGATACAGTAAATAAAATTTTCCTGTGCCTGTGTCAAGTAATGTTGGGCGTAATGAAATGTTCTTACTGCTTTTTCTTCCTCTTGTGTAGAGTACTTCTTTTTATATTCCAGTTTATGTTCAAAACAGAGTGAGTGATATTAGAAAAAAGTGTAGGCCTAAATTAACTAAGCTCAATTGGGTAAAATAAAAAAAAGTGAAATTTAGTGCTGTCAAAACTGCACATAAAATAGGTAAGCCTGCATTGCTCCATCACTTGAGAATTGCAATATCAGAGTGGTAGAAGGCATTGAATATCAGGGCCTCCGACATAGAGAAGGGCATAGCCCCCCCCCTCCCGAATAATGTTCCCCCTTCCCGAATAATGTTCCCCCCTTCCCGAATAATGTTCCCCCTTCCAGAATAATGTTCCCCCTTCCCGAATAATGTTCCCCCCTTCCCAAATAATCTTTCCCCTTCCCGAATAATCTTTTCCCTTCCCGAATGTTCAAAGCAATGGTTTTCAAATTGGTCTTGTGTTGATTATAAAAGCAATGGTTTTGAAATTGGTCTTGTGTTATTTATCCACAACAAAATTAATTGACAACATTTATCTTCCCCCCCCCTCACCTGCCATATGAAACCTGTGTCAGGGGCCCTGAATATTGGTATGATCATATTTATGTAGATCCTATTTTTAAAATATGATACAGGACTTGGGTCTTTGATAGGATTTTCTCCACAGATGACCGATGGTGGTAAAAGGTGAAGCCTGGTCCAATTCATAATTATCATTTTACCTGCTTACTTTTTTTTTTTTTTTTACCCAATGTCTTGTTTTTAAAATATATATATTCCGCAAAGTTATTTTCTGTCGGAACTTACCTCCACTCTTGACAAATGACTTGGTTTTACTTCACTTCATTTCAAATGTTTCGATCGATGCTTCTTTGTGAAGTGGTACGAGAAAATTTAAACGAATATTTCCGCTGCCATCAAGTAATATACAGTACAACATCCCGTCACAGACCTGGTTATAACAGAGTTTACCTCAGCAGGTACAAGTGTTGCTGCCGCATAAGACTTCACATTTCCCAGGAATCAAAAACAGAAGATTTCCATTATGCCTAATTAAGCATCTTAACATTTTCTTAAAATTTTGGCAGATATAATATATCATTATTAACTAGCATGCTTGTTCGGCATAACGACACATTAAAGGAGGCATAAAGTCTGATACAATCATTATTTCATATGATAGAGAATACAAAATCTCAACCAACTGCCAAAAACATCAGAGTCAAATTCCTATTTCAAGTTATTCATGTTTGAAATCGACACAGGGGGGCTGCCATTTTGTTCAATTCTGTATTGAAATATTGTGCATTGATGACATAGAAGATTCTTCAATAGGGACATAAAGATTATAATGTAATTCTTTACATATGTGATTAAAGTTTTTTATTTCAAAATGATGTGACACAAAGTTTTATCAGCATGTTTTGATTTTTCAATTTCATGTATACACAAAATTTTCCTTCACCCTTACAAAATAAAAACACTTGTTCATAAGCTAGAAAACTTGAGGTACATTTTAAAGAAATACAAAGTATTCCAAGATCCTGCTGGGCAGATGACATAATCTGCATGTTTTGCAATCAAAATGGCAGCTACCATGGTACTATAAAGTAGTAGCATTAAAGTTTTTAACAATTAAACAAAAAATATGTTAGATTGCTTCGGGAGTTATGGAACTTGGTCAGAAAATTAGTTATTTTCAATTCTATTATATGAAATAAAGAATTATGTCAGACTGCCTCCTTTAACAGTAAAGTCATTTGTGCCAAAAGAGGTTATATATGAATGATTATTGCTTTAGATTGACTAACATTTAACATTATGTAATGTTTTAATCAGCAAACTATATATTCCAGCTTATAAATACCTCTGCTTTTAAATGCAATCAATGGTGAAACTCATATTGAGTATAGTTCAAAGAAACGACCATTTTTAACAGCTGTGGTTATGATACACATTACTCAGTATGGTTGACATTGGGATTGTGGAAGCAAGTTGTTAAGAACAAATAAACTAATAGTCGTTAAGAACAAATGGGACTCACCACGAAATACAATCATTATTTCTATATAATTCCTTCAAGGAAGGGGGATCCCCTTCCTGCAGTACTTTAATGATGAAGTAAGGAATTGTAAATGAAGGCCCAAGCAGTACTCAGGCATGTGAGAGACACTTGATAAAAAAAGCTGAAAGTAGCTTATTAAAAATAAATGTTGAAAAAATTGAAAGCAGTTTATTGCTGGCGCCAAAGCGGCGGCGAGCGCAATGCGCGAAACACTTTTGAGCGTGGGGCCAGGGGCCCACTTAAGGGCCCCTGGTGGGGTCCAAGGAAACAGAAAATTTGATTTTCTATGATTAGGAAAAAGGTCTCCTGAAAGAAATTTTTTATTTTAAAGAAGCTGATTTTCTTAATAAATCACTACCCCCTTAACCTTCAAAAAAAAAAAAAATGGAATTTCTATCAACTTTTCATTCAGAGCAGAATATAGTTCAGGCATGTCAGCAGCATTGAAAGAAAAGTCATTAATGATGTGATCTGCCGTCATGTTTTGATGTTTATCAATCAGTGGAAAATGAAAATAACTGCATCACAATTGCCACAAACCCCATTAGCAATATCATGGCACCCTTAAGGGTAGAGTTGGTTCTCTATTCCCTTCTACCATAGCACCACAGTGGACATAGGTTGGGCCAAGTCCGGGGTGACATAATGGCGGGGCCACTCCATAAATGTTGCCAATAAGGGTTTAAGGAACCATTAACTGACATCCATGTACCAATATTCCATTTTCACAAGTACATAGTCGGGCGGATGCCAACAGTCGGGGAAATGGCAGTGACAAGTTAAATGCGTTTTAACAATTATCTGAACTTTTTATTCTTATTGTGAGTTAAGTCTTCACTTCACTCAAAAATTTCCAGTAAATTCTTGCATTTGCATTTCCAAAAGGGGCTGAAATTTACCTAAAATGAATGATTTATCTTATTGATACATCTCAATGACAGCAATTAACGTTTTTAAAACTATTTTCGATCAAATTTAACCTCTGGGTTGTCTCCCTATGAATTATCACGGTTAGGCCTAACATTAGGCCTTTCACTCAGTTTTACTATAAGATGGCAACTAGCCTAACATACTAGTTTAAACTTCGAAGGAATAAAGAAAAGTCTGGCGAAATCGTATTAACATTAGACTCTTGTCTAATAAATTACAGTCTCAAAGTATGTGAGAAATCTACGCTACACACAGGTTTTACGGCATAATTTTTTTTGTTTATCTCGCAAAAGAAGACAAAAAGTTTCGCTTAAATAAATTTCTAGAACACTCGTGCTAAGTGCAGTGATGCATGTACACAGATTGGGATCACACTCAGTGCAGTTACGTTACGTATGCGCTAACAAGCTTAGCGCAATGAGATGTTTACTCCTGTAATACTATTACCGCGCTAACCTCTTTGAGGGAGGAGCAGATTAAAATGGGATTATCGGACGCGCTTAGCGCAGAGTTGGGGCAAGTGCCATCGGTGCATGAAAGACACGAATACAATGGCGGCGGTAAGGGCATTAATCGCGGTAAATAATCCGCGCTAACTGCGATATTGGTGCGCTTATTCCCGACTGTACTGTAGTCGTGTCCTTGACATTGTCTACAAAGTCTGTACAATAGGGAATAGTTACTGGGGGTGAGGGGGGTGGGAGGGGGAATAGAGGGTATTGTGGAGGAAATGTGAGGTGTAGCCAGTGAGAGAAAAAAGGAATTATTATGAGGGTGATATTATAGAGATCAGGGTGGATGATGGGCAGACAAGATTGAAAAAACAAGGGGTAGAATGAGGGAAATAAAGGGTAAGATGGGGGAAATAAGGTGTAGGTTGGTGGAAATGAGGGGTAGGTTGGGCGAAATATGGGGTAGGTTGGGAGCAATAAGGGATAAGATTGGAGCAATTAGGGGTAAGATGGGAGGAAAATAAGGGGTAAGATGCCATAAATAAGGGGTAGGATGGTAAAAATGTGTAATGTAAGGGGTAGGATGGGGAAATAAGGGTAGGATGGGGAAATAAGGGTAGGATGGGAAAATAGGGCATAGGATGGGAAATAAGGGGTAGGATGGGAAATAAGGGGTAGGATGGGAAATAAGAGGTATTATTGAGAGAATAAGGTCTTAGGATGAAGGAAATAAATGACAAGATGGAGGAACTTAAAGGCAAAATGAACAAATGTAAGAAATCGAGGACAGCATGGGAAGAATAAAGGGCATGAAAAGAGCGACAGGTGATCCCCTCTGAAAAGACAAAGCTAAGGATCTAAAAGGATCAGGTGATCCCCTCTGAAAAGACAAAAGCTAAGGATCTGAAAGGATCAGGTGATCTTCTCTGAAAAGACAAAGCTAAGGATCTGAAAGGATCAGGTGATCCCCTCTGAAAAGACAAAACTAAGGATCTGAAAGGATCAGGTGATCCCCTCTGAAAAGACAAAAGCTAAGGATCTGAAAGGATCAGGTGATCTTCTCTGAAAAGACAAAGCTAAGGATCTGAAAGGATCAGGTGATCCCCTCTGAAAAGACAAAAGCTAAGGATCTGAAAGGATCAGGTGATCTTCTCTGAAAAGACAAAGCTAAGGATCTGAAAGGATCAGGTGATCCCTCTGAAAAGACAAAAGCTAAGGATCTGAAAGGATCAGGTGATCTTCTCTGAAAAGACAAAGCTAAGGATCTGAAAGGATCAGGTGATCCCCTCTGAAAAGACAAAAGCTAAGGATCTGAAAGGATCAGGTGATCCCCTCTGAAAAGACAAAGCTAAGGATCTGAAAGGATCAGGTGATCCCCTCTGAAAAGACAAAAGCTAAGGATCTGAAAGAGAATGGGGAAGACCTTTCACTCTCTGCAATATCTATCTCCCTCCCAACACCAACATTCAACCAACCAGCCTTTACAACCTCATCTCTCAGCTTCCCACCCCCTTCATCCTTCTTGGTGACTTCAACGCTCACAACCCTCTGTGGGGCTCTAATACCACCACCCCTAGAGGCAAGTTCATCGAAACGCTCTCCGTCAGCACAGCCTGTCCTTACTGAACACTAACTCCCGACCTACCTTCATCCTGCCACAGGCTCTCTCACCTGTATTGACCTGTCTATCTGTTCCCTAACCTCCTCCCTGACTTTAGTTGGAGAGTCACTGCTGACCTCTGTGGTAGTGATCATTACCCTTTTCTTATTCACTCCAATCTTCAAATCCCCACTGAGCACACCCCAACTGGAACCTCGACAAGGCTGACTGGTCCCTTTTGAAACCCTCTGTGACTCACACCTCCCCCCATCTTCTCGAGGATGAGGACCCCATGTCTAACTTCAGTAATATCCTTATCAACATCGCCACCTGCTCAATTCCCAAAACCTCCAAACCCCCAAATCATCCCCAACCCCTGGTTCTCAGATGACTGCAAAACCGCCATCAAGAACAGGAAAAGAGCCCTCAGGAACTTTAAAACTAACCCGACCACCCATAACCTTAACCTCTTTCGTGATCAGCCGTGCAAGGCCAGACGCACTATCAAGGACAGTAAAACCAACACTTGGAACAACTTTATCTCTTCTCTCACCACCAACACCCCCACTAAGAAGATTTGGAGAATGGTTAACAGCTTCCACGGCAGAGTAGGCAAATCTTCCATCTCCCATCTCTCTTGGAATGGAGACCTTCTCACCGCAAAAAGACATCGTTGACCACCTCGCCGCCTCTTTCAGCAACATCTCGGCCTCGACCAACTACTCCAATGCTTTCAAAATCAAAAAGCTTGCGATGAAGCCCGGAGAATCACTTTTCCCTCTGACAACTCCGAAAGCTACAACACCCCTCTTACTCTTTCTGAATTAAACCAAGCCATCAGCGACGCTGGCTGCACCTCAAGGGCCCAGATAACATCCCCTATCAGTTTCTGAAACACCTCCCATCAAAGCCACCACTACCCTACTCACCATCTTCAACCACATTTGGTCCTCACACTCCTTTCCCCTATCTGGAGGACAGCTATTGTCATCCCGTCCTTAAACCGGGAAGGATAGCACCGTCCCCACCAGCTACCGACCCATCGCCCTTACTTGCTGTCTCTGTAAAATTATGGAAAAGATCATTAATCAGAGACTAAACTGGTTCCTCGAGACCAACAGAATCCTCTCTCCTCACCAAAGCGGCTTCAAAACGCCGCAATACCCTAGACCAGTTAATTACGCCGACACCGCTATCCGGGAATCCTTTGCAAGAAAGGAACACCTCATTGCCATATTTTTTGACCTCGAAAAGCTTTCACACTACTTGGAAATACGGCATTACCCGAAACTTCACACCATTGGCCTCAGAGGCCACCTCCCATCTTTATTCAAAACTTCCTCTCACCCAGGCAGTTCCAAGTTCGTATTGGCCACACCCTCTCCAAGCCGTACCCCAAGAAGAGGGCCCCCCAAGGCAGCATCCTCTCCCCACTCTCTTCAACCTGAGCATTAATGACATCGGGAATGACCTTGGCCCCAGCATCAAACGTACCCTCTCGTGGATGACTTCACCATCTTCTACTCCTCCCCTAGCTTTCCTATTGTTGAAAATAGGCTTCAAACCAGCCTCAATCAGCTGCAAGTCTGGAGCAACAATAACGGTTTTAGATTCTCCAAAGACAAGACAGTCTGCATGCACTTTTGTCATTTCAACAACCTCCACCCCAACCCGAACTTTGTGCTCAATGGGAATCGCATCCCTAAAGTTGAAAACACAAAGTTCCTTGGTCTAACTCTAGACCCCAAGCTCACCTACAAGCCACACATCACCAACCTGAAACTAAAATGCAATAGCTCCCTCAACCTCCTCCGTCTGCTCTCCAACACTACTTGGGGAGCGAACCGCCATGCTCTCCTCAAAATTTTCAGGCTCACCATTCGTGCCAAGCTTGACTATGGCAATATTGTTTACTGTGTCGCTCACAACTCATACCTCAACCACATTAACACCATCCAAAATGAAGCCCTCAGGCTTTGTCTAGGAGCCTACAGGACCTCCCCAATCACTAGCCTTCATGTTGAAGCCAACGAACCCCCTTTCTACTTAGATGTAAAAAGCTTAGCCTCTCCTATGCTTTTAGAGTCCTCACCAACACCCAGAACCCTGTTTACAACCTCATTAGGTACCCCAATTTCTCCTCCCTCTTTGATAGGACTAAAACCCTATCGCCCCCTTCAGCTTACGATTAAATCAGACCTCTTTCAACTTGGCATCAACCCCGCCACTCTCGGCACCTATTCCTGGCCCACTTTTCCGCCTTTGGGCCACCCCCTTCCTTCTGTCCACCTAGACCTCTCCACTTATAACAAATCTCAAACTCACCCTAATCTCTTCATCAATCTCCACAACCAAATCAAAGACCAACTCTCAAATTACACCTCCATCTATACTGATGGCTCCAAGGAAGGCAACAAGACAGCTGCTGCTGCCATCATCCAAGACATCACCCTCAGTAGCAGACTTCCTGACCACTCATCCATCTTTTCAGCCGAGGCTAAGGCCATTCTCCTCGCCCTCAACTTTATTGAGTACTCTCCTCTTAGTCACTTTGCCATTTTCTCTGACTCAAAGGCTGTTCTTACTTCATTACTCAATCTTAAATGGGATAACCTCACCTGCCACCTCCTCCTCCGGAAACTCTTTTCTCCCACCCTCTGCAGGAAAAGTGTTCTTTTCTTCTGGATACCCAGCCATGTTGGCATCCCTGGCAATGACAGGGCTGATGCAGCCGCTAAGCTTGCCCTTAACCTCCTCCCTTCCCCTTTTCCCAAAACCCTCTCTGACATCAAACCGCTTATCGCTTCTCTTGTTCGTGACCGCTGGCAAACCTTATGGAACTTCCAAATTGATAACAAACTCCATGTTATCCAGCCCACAATCCCGATCAAATCCACCATTAACAACCTTTCTCAGACGACAATGTTCATATTACCCGTCTTAGAATTGGTCACACCCACCTCACTCACTCCCACCTCCTTATTGGTTCCCCCAACCCCTCTGTAACAATTGCCACTGCATCCTTACAATCCATCACGTTCTCCTTGCTTGCCCCTGTACAACCTTCCCAGAGCTTCTCTCGCTCCCCACAACTCAATTGCTGAGTTCTTCCAAAAAAATCCTCCAGATAAAATAGTCTCCTTCCTCCAGCATGCATCCCTCTACAATCATATTTAATCCTCCTCTTCCACCCCCTCTCTACTCTGTTTTTAGTTTTACCCATGCACCTCCTCTCTCGATCACAGCTTTCTGGCTTTTGTTCTTGAATTTCTCTCATTCTTCCCCTGGTCTCTTTCCTTACTACCTCTAAAATGATCTGACCTCTCAGGCACAATTTGACCTTCGTTGTCGTGGTGCCGTTAAGACCTCATCAAACAAACAAACAAACCTTTAATTAAACTACTTGGATCTTAAATTAATTATTTATTAACAATAACGTAAGCTCATTGCCATGTGTGTAATGTACATCATGGGTTTACCTTCTTTAATTGTATAAAAACCCAGTATATTATATTTCACGACGCTGATTTCTGCTGGTCATATTTAGTATTATTTCTTGGACTTTGTTTTTCATTTGTTTTGTCTACTCATTGGCTCATACCAGCTGTTTTTTTCTTCTTTTTCTGATAATGATGATTTGATCGAGCTTGCCATTTCCAGGGTCTTTAGTATTAATATGTTTGTATTTTTTAGGTGTTTTTCTTCTTGTTGGAGACCAATTGGGCAATTGAAACATGTTATGCTGTGTAGAGGTCCTGCCAGTAGAAATGTCAAGAAATCTCCTAAGGAGTATAAAAGTTCATTGACTCCCAGAAGTCAAAATTACCATCTAATGGTAACTTAACTTTTTAAGCATGACTTTTGGAAAGACAGTAACTGACGCAATTATAATTACTACAAAAATTGATTGGAAAGTAACGTGCATATTTGCAGAGTAAGCATTTGCTTTGTTAGTTGATGAATATCATATATGAGTATTGTAAATCCCCTATTCAGTTTTACGCCTACAGAATGCTGTATTTTACAATAAATATACCCAGAATAATAGTCCTGTTCAATTGCATCATTTTTTGGAAACATGACTTAAATCCAAAACTGTAAATACTCCTAGCTCTAGATTTGGGTAGTTTTTGTTGGAAAAAACCAAACTATTCACAGCATTAGTAGGGTGTAATATTTGTTGTACCACCTACAGAAACATATTCCGGGTTGTACAACAGGATATATATCGATGCTGTAATAATATTTATTTTGTTATTGTATTGTGTGAGCTATATTGTACAAGTTTTCTTACAAATTTGAGGGCGAAAATGTGGCAGGTAAGTAATGTATTATCATTTTGGATTGATTTTTAGCTAGATTATTCAAAGATTAGTCGAGCTCTTCTACTACCTTTGGCGTTCGGTACAGTTTTGGTTAAAGTTTTCATAACTTCAGTTAAGAATGGCGTACATTCATGTGACTTGGCATAGGGGTAGAGGACATAGGTACTGATCAAATGAGTATGATTGGAGGGTTGTGTGTGCATACAAATTAGCTTATTTGCATAACAATGACAATTTTTGGCAGGTCAAAGTTTTGGTTTAAGTTTTCAAAACGTAATTTATTAATGGTGTACTGTTCAAGTGAACATGATTAGGGGTTGTGTGTGCATTCTAATTAGCTTATTTGCATAACAATAAAAGTATTGGTATCTATGATATCTCTTAAATTAAAGTGGATGTGGGAATTTTGTTTGCACAAATGATTATATGTGAAGAGCATTGTCTACACTTAATGTTGAGGTGAAGTGTGCATATTAATTAGGTTATTTGCATAACAATAGACTTGTACAAAATGTTTAACATTCATGAGCGCAAAACTTAAGTTAAGAACGATGTACATTTATGTAGCTTGGCACAGGGGTAGAGGACATGTGTACTGTTCAAATATGTATGATGGGGGGGGGGGTTGTTTGCATACTAATTAGCTTATTTGCATAACAATGAAAATATTTGTAGGATGATATCTCCTAAATTAAGGTGGGAGTGGAGATTTTGTTTACACAAATAATCATATATGAGAAGACCATTGTCTACACTTAATTGTGAGGTGTGGTGTGCATATTTAGTTAATTTATGTCTTACAATATGATTGTATAATATTTCAGAAAAATGCATGCACAAATCATACTTTAGCCAGGAAAGTGTTATTGTGCCCATGTACACCAGGTTTTTTTAATGGGGAGGGGGTGAAAAGGGAACATATGAATAGAAACTTGGAGGCACATAGACTAATAAGATCCAAGTTAATTAATTAAGTCAACAGTTCATTTGTCCGGGAAGCACACAGACTGAAATGTATTTTGGTATCAGCCTTGGAGCAAACTCAATCTGACAAGGGTCAAACAATCAATTAAGGTTTTTTCCTTATGTCCAAACATCTAACCCCAAAATAACTGCTTGTTCAAATGTAGATTATCCTTTAATAGCTATGTTTACTTACCTTCCATGTCAGTGCCATGTAATGTTTGAGAATTGAAGCTTATAAGCCTAACCCTAACCTGTACAGGGTTAGGGTTATACTTCAAATCATTCTTGCATTCTCGAGGTCGGAGTCGACCTAGCCGTGTACGGGCTCAGTACGGTTTTGCCAAGTTGGAGGGGAAACTTTATCATAACAGTCAATAGGATATTTTTTTTATGAATGCTTGTGTCGCCTCAGCCAGTCAGCGAAAATTAATGGTACTCATATATATTAGAAACTATTATCTAATACACAATATTTGTGAAGAAAAATAAATTATGTCCAGTAAATTGTTGAAAATGACAAAAAATAGGTTTTTCTCCTATTGACTGCAATGATAAGTGACTGTTTTCCCCTTCATCTGAAGTTTGAGATTGTCAAAAAAGCATGTTACGTGTCGTTGCCGTGCACCACAACATTCCTGGATGTCTGACCTCTAAAATGGTAGGCAATTAATTACTTTCCATAATGTAACCTCTTGGCACAATTTCTCCTTTGCTGTTGACATGCTGAACAAGTGTCATGAATTAACCCCTATGGATTTATAGAGTAAGACCAGATAAATTTTCTTTCTTGTAAAATCTCTTTTGCCATTCATAGAGAAGAAATCAAATGGCCTTCTTCCTTATAAAATCATTTTGGCCAATTGGACCCGAGAAGAGATATACGATTTTATAATGTGTGAACTCATTTTGTCAAAAACCAATTAAAGTAGGATGGATGATATTCATGAAATGACTGGATCAAAAAGTGAAATCCATTTAATTTCCCTTCCTCGTTCAAGTCCTGGTGTCATTAAGATTTTAAAACTAGCTGTAAATCAATTCAGGATTTTCACTGTCATTCTATATCCTGCTTTGGGAGGAATTTCCATAGAGTTTATAATATCTGTTTTGCTCTCAAAGGCTTTCTTTTTTATAAGCTGAACAGTGAGAGCCATCCACTTATTGAGCTATGTAAGTGGGAGGCAGGTACAACGAAGTAAACACCATTTCATCGAGTTAATTTTGTAGTTCACAATATTGAAGTTGAGATTTTAATAATTTACATGGCTGATTGAGTTCATAGTTTGATTATGTGAATGATGTCACCCACTTGTGACAAAGATCACGTAAGTGATGTCTGTTGGGGAGTGGTAATTTCTCTATTGAGGCAAGCAACGTTTGTTAGAACGCCTTCAAGAGATTTGATAAACAAGGTGTCATTAACTTGTTAACCTCATTAAGTATATAGCTCATCAACTGTTTGATAAACTCAATTAAGGAAATACTCCAGGGTTGACAAATCATATGGGAGGGGGGGGGGGGCACTTTCATACTAAAGTGGTAGGTATGTGCCGCCCAGAATTTCAAATTTGGACTGCAGTATGAGATATTTTTTTGGTAACTGCAGTATGACAATTTATGATTTTGATACCTGCAGTATGAAAATAAGTGATTTTTTGTTACCTGCATCACGAAAATAAGTGATTTTTGATACCTGCAGTATGAAAATATGCAATTCTTTTGAGACCAGCAGTATGGGAGATTAGAATTTTTATACCTGCACTACGAAAATTCTGAAAAAAAAAAAACTAAGGCAACTGTTCGGGCGGCACATGTATATATATATATACCTCACATATGGAGTGTCCCCTTCCCTCAGGAATCATACGTCTCACTGCCCGCGAGACTGCTAACTATCAGGCATGCAGCCTTGATATTTACTTGACCTGCCTGGGCGGATAACTTAGATTTCAACAAATTGTGTTTTGCGTGTATACAAAAAAATAACACGGGCAACCTTACTTATCTTTCAGGACAATTTCAAATGGCTATTTCTCTATCCTATCAAATCGATTAAACGTTGTCCATTTTGCAGTATTTTAACATTTAAATACTCAATGACAGACGCATCAATTGTGCAATATTTTTTGACCTTAGAATTGGACATCTAAAAAATGGCTTATGTTAACTTATTTGTTTTTTGATTTCTACTCCAAAATATTTTGAATGAGAGAAGTTGGCTATAGTGAACAGGATTTTACACTGTTTTAACTTTGACCCAGATTTAACGGTAGAACCCAATTTGAGAACCTTTAGAATTTGGGAAGAAATATAAAGAACTACCATTAAATCCATTTTTCTGTATTCCTTTTTATACATACATGTATGCCTGCTGAAACGTTATGCAAACTTGTGGTTTCTCCTAAAGGTTGCTATTGCAACTATTTGAATATACACCTTTTCAAACTTGAATCGGCAATTTCCAGATAACTGATTTTAATAATGTCACATGGCGGAAATTCACGTGTCCAAAATGGACCAAACGTATACTGGAGGAATCTTACTGACTAATAAAATGCTGGAGGAATCTTGGCCTTCTGCACAATTCATGCACGGTATGGACCGAGCGTATGAAAGCATCTTTCAAGCGCACGTATCATACTCGTGTTATACATGAAGGAAAAAAGGCGCATATTGCTGCTTGTATTTTTTCCTCAAACATGCACCTGATTGGTTGGGAAGCAAAGGAGAAGTTTCCCCAGCATTTGATTGGTCGAAGTACTGAAAAAATCACGTTCGGTTAAACTCAGTTTGAAAAGGTCTAGTCTTCTGCTCAAAATTGTGTGCTCTTTAATCTCTATAGAGATTCAAACTGCTTTTGATAGCATTGATTTGGTGTGGAATGTATTGTATGCAATTTAGCTGTTGTTGTTACCTGTCCACAATAGCGGCACCATGAAGGGGAGGGGGGAAGGGGGAAGTTACAAGACCCCTGACTTCTCTGCAAGATCAAATTTGTAATTTGTTTTAATCTGAGGAGAAACTTGTCTTGCGGGTGGGGGGTGGGGAGGGTACATTTACCACTGAATGGTTATTGCAGAATCACCTGTTCTGTGGACAGGGACACAATTCAATCAGTTTACTTTTGTATAAAAAAAGGTGTGATCCCACGAAACGTTTTGGGCCAATTGTCCCCCTCCCTCCCAATTGGTGGTGCCTGGCTCTGCAACTGCCTGCCCATACATCTTTAGATAGTAATTTGATTTTGGAGCACAAATTATTCAATAAAATGATATCTTTGTTTCATGCTCAGATATCAAATCACTGTGTTTTCACGCTCTGCCACAATGTATACAAATAAATTGTAAAATAATTGATACGTCCATACTGTATATGGAAATGAATTCGAATTAGTTTTTATTTTGACATTTATAACATCTTGTGGGTGTTAGTGCTCCCACTAGATATAATCTTTGAGACGGCCCTTTTTATACATTTCATACGCTCAGCGTTCAATATTCCACCCTTGTAATTCATTATCGGGATTTTTGAAAACAACCTTTAGAAGTGCTTGGTTGTGTATACATTTGCTGTTGAGGCTTTGATTTTTATCAAATGTATGTACAGTATGTTTACAATTGAGGACCATTGATCTAAGAGTTCAGAATGTCATAACCAGAAGAAACACATTAATGTGTTTACATTTAAAATGAATATTAATATACATATATATATATATAAATATATATATATATATATATATATATATATATATATATATATATATATATATATATATATATATATATATATATATATATATATATATATATATATATATATATATATACATATATACATATATATATATATATTATATATATATATTATATGTGGTAGAGACAATTAAAGAAACATGGTGAAAAACCTATGGTAATTTGAGCTTTCCTTACAGAAATATTAGCTTGCAGCTTGCGACAAGCTAACAATTTTTAGCTTGCGCAAGCATGCTGCAAGCTTGCAGCAAACATGCTGCAAGCTAGTATTTAGAACAAGTTAGTTTGTGCGAGCTAGCAAATGCTATGCAAGTTTGTGCAGGCTAGCAAAATATTCTGCAAGCTAATAGATATTTTATGCTACTTTGCGCAAGCTAGTGTTACCTTGCGCAAGCTAGTATTTGTTGCAAATACTATGCTGCAAGCTTGCAACATGCTTGCGCAAGTTTGCAGCATGCTTGCACAAGCTTGCAGCATGCTTGCACAAGCTTGCAGCATGCTTGCACAAGCTTGCAGCGTGCTTGCAGCGTGCTTGCGCAAGCTTGCAGCGTGCTTGTACAAGTTTGCAGCATGTTTGCACAAGCTTGCAGCGTGCTTGCACAAGCTTGTGCAAGCTTTTAGTGTAAGGGTTCTGTGCACAAGATATTGAATTTCAAAATCCCAAAAATATCTTTAAAAGTAACTGGTGTCATAAGTCTAACAACATTAGTGGGATATCATAGAGGCACAATTTTATACAATAATGATTTGTTTTAATTGTTGATATAGGTTGCAACAAAATACTTTATAATATCTTATCTTTCTGTATTACAAGGATTAGTCTAGGGGTCAAGCAAGTTCACCTTACAATAGATGTAAAAAGACTTTAAAAAATAGTGAAGAAAGCATTCAAAAATCTTATTCTATTAAAGAAATATATTTTAAGTTTAAAGTTTGGTATCATTTGTGTAGAAATGACTGAAATCATGCACACTATTTTTGATGCCACATCCTCAGATGGTTGAGTAAAAACGTTGAATACATTTTTCTTTAAAATACATTATTAATTTCCAAGAATGTGGATGAGGGCGCCAACCTTCCATAGTATATTTACAGCACCAGTTATTTCTTCACAGATGATGAGACTTCACCATCTTGTTTCTATTATTGTTACTGTAAACTTGCTTGACCACTAAACTAATCTTTTGCTACTGTACCTTCAAGGCACTGTATTTCCAAGGCACTGTATTTCCAAGGCACTGTATTTCCAAGGCACTGTATTTCCAAGGCACTGTATTTCCAAGGCATATCCTCCTGTATTTACACATGCATAGTACAATAGTATGGGATCTGGAGTGTTGTATAAGCCACACTTGAAACATTGGCTCCGTCAGGATTCAAAATTGAGGGGGTGACACAAACCTTTTGGCATGGGACTCATTTGGGGCCCCTTGTGGAGTCCAGTGGCAAAGCCCTGGACTCCACAAGGGTGGGGGTCGAAACCTCACAAGTTTTAGATGCTCCAAAAAGATTGTGTGCAATATTTTAAAGTACCAAATTTACACCTCAATGGTACGATCTAATATAGCATCATGTAATTTAACAATGATATAGACTACCCACCCCCACTCCTAATAAAAAGAGTCAAAAATAACCATTTTGGACAATAATGTTTTTTTATTTTTCAGACATTGGGGAAAAGGGAGGGGGGGGGGAAGTAAGTAGGAACATGCTCGGCGCCACTGACTTGAAAAGGCAACCAAAGTGGTCATTAGTGTTGGGCTGCATATGAAAAACCACAAATTTTCTTGAATTTTTGTGTTCTTATTTGAAAACTTTTGTATTCCTAGTCATGAACTTTTAGAAATGGTAAGATAAATTCTTTAGCAATCCATTCCCTACAAAAAAAATGTTCAAAAACATTCCTCCTTAGAGGCTGATGTTGATAGCCAAAGAGTGTGGGGGTCTAAGGGACCTGGATAACATTATTTATCAAAGTTGTGGTCATATCTGCCATTCCCCTCCCTCCCCGTTGTTAAATTCATTATAAAATTTCCTGCGGTTCTGAATAAAGGTGTTGAAAATCTTCCAACTACAAATCATGACAGAAATGATATTAATGTAATGAAAATCTTTATATGCTGCCCTCTATTACAATTTAATATACTGTACTTTTCATGGCAGGATTACATGAGAGACATTTTTAGAGCACATATGTACTACATATACTGTCCTTAAAAAAAATATTTAAAAACCCCAAATACTTTCTACAAATTTCTGATTTTTCCGAGGTTATTACCACTGGAACCATAGATTTTTTCCTGCTCTGCCCCTTCCATGTGGCTACACCACTACACCCTCCTACACCTTCCAAATGGCTACACCACCACACCCTCCTACACTTTCCATATGGCTACACCACTACACTCGCCTACACCTTTCCATATGGCTACACCACTACACCTTCCAAATAGCTACACCACTAAACCTTCCAAATGGCTACACCACTACACCCTCCTACACTTTCCATATGGCTACACCACTACACCCTCCTACACCTTCCATATGGCTACACCACTACACTCTGCTACACCTTCCATATGGCTACACCACCACACTCTCCTACACCTTCCATATGGCTACACCACTACACCCTCCTACACCCTCCATATGGCTACACCCTCCATATGGCTACACCTTCCATATGGCTACACCACTACACTCTCCTACACCTTCCATATGGCTACACCACTACACCCTCCTACACCCCCTGTTTCGGGAGGAAAAGTGTGTTAGTCTACAATATACTTGGACTGAAGTCCATATTTATTCACTCTCAAGTTTTGGCTTAGTGCTAGATTTTACAAGTGATTTAAATGTCATCTACCTATCCACAGACCATTAAGTTCACACAAAGTGCTAAGTAGAAGCGATAATGTTTAAGATGTGCATTTAATGGAGTCGACAGCTATTTATGTCCTGGATTGTGGAAACGATGAGAGGCACTCCGGCACGGTTTTGAAACAGAGGATGAATGAGGCACTCCAGCATGAAAAAACAACAAACAAAACGTTTTGTGATAAGGGAAGAATCAACAGGAAGCCATAAGGAAATGAGTCGATGCCTTTTATTGATATGGACAAAGATTAAGTGCGCTGCAAATAATGCCTGAGTGTAATTTTGCCTTTTGATTTAGATTACCTGAATTGTACAATCCAAGCTATTGTGGATATGAATACCTCAGTATTAATTTTTATTACAGAAGAATCAAAATGAAATATATGTGATATCTATGTATTTATGGTATTTTGAATTTAAAGGGGCTCACGGCAGTGGCAGCATCAGGATTTTGGTCATGGGGGGCAAGCGAGGGGCAAATTTCTTTCATGGGTGGGAAAATCTTATAAATCGGACAAAATATGTTACTTTACAAAATTTTCTGGGTGGGGGAAGAGTGGGGTGGGTGGAAAGTGGGGAAAGGCGATCTCGTGCAGGGGGATTGTCCCCGTAGCACAACCACTGGCTCTCGACCAAAAACTGAGGGCGTTTTTTTGGGCGTTTTTTTGTGTGTGTAAATGCATGGGAATTTTAAAATAAGAGGTCTTGGGTTTAATATTAGTTCAGTTATAATATTCCTACGAAACAATCCGATTAATTTATTTTAGATTTCACAAAACTGGTATGTTTCGTGTTACACTAAAATTACAGTAATTTCACAAACTTGGACCAAAAATAAACTCAAGAAATCACTAAAACATTTTGGTACAAATTAGTGTAGTTACCATGATTTTAGTGTTAGTCTAATAACATACAAATTCCGTGAAAATTGAAGGACTGGTTTAATTTTTTGGGGGATCAGAAACAGGTAACAGTAACGGATACCTGGTTCCAAATTTTTGCTACTCGACTCAGGCCTAGCTGTAATACATATCTAAGTTTGTAACTAACCCTTGGGTGGAAGAAACATGCATTCCAATATTCCAGAAACTCCAGACTAATACACCTTTTGCAGCACGCTTGCAGCAAGTTTGCAGCACAATTGCAGCACGTTTGCAGCACACTTGCAGCACACTTGCAGCAAGCTACTGCAAGCTAGTAATTGGAACTAATTAGCTTGCGCAAGCTAGCAAATACTATTGGCAAGCTTGTGCAAACTAGCAAAACTTTCTGCAAGCTTGCGCGAGCTAACAAATATCTTACGCTAGCCTGCACAAGCTAATGTTAGCTTGTGCAAGCTAGTACTTGTTCCAAATATAAGCTTGCACAAGCTTGCAGCATGCTTGCACAAGCTAAAAATCTTAGCTTCTCGCAAGCGTGCTGCAAGCTAAAATTTCTGTAAGGGTTGTTATTTACACTACAAACTTACAAAACATAACTTTCAACCTTAAAATAGGAAATTCTTTCTTTACTTTGGCTGTTGACCTTATCATATTAAGAGTTGAATCACCATGCAACAAGTTTGGTATGAGTAGGCAGATGCTTTTCTATCTGTATGAAGACTATTGTGTCATAATAGGAAGTAAGCTACTAATAATGTACACTAGGTGGTTTCATCAAAACTCAAAAGAAAAGGTCGGTAGGAAATATGACAAATCTTTCCAAGGTTTGCTGGATAGGTCCGTGGATAAGTGCATCTGTAAATAGGTTTATCTGTGAAAAGGTTCATATGTGAATAGGTTCAGACAGGGCTAGAATATGGTCTGGAAATTAAAAGTATAATCGTGCTCATTGTATTAAAAAATGCCTAAAACAATAAAAACCAGGAAAAATCTAAGATTTTAATTGTATTTTAAGGGAATATAGACATACAAAGGATATGAATTAATTTATTGTTGATTTTTTGTATGTGTCATTGTAGATGATTTGTCAACAGTGCATGCAGGGTACATGATTGACATTGTAACAGGATTGTGTGTGTGGGGTCTCACATATACCCCCCCCCCCCCTCCCTTAAATGCTTATCATCAGGGGTGGACTGGCCGTATGGTCCACCGGTCCTTGATTGGTGCACCGCTGGGGTTAGGCGCCGCAGGCTTCGATTTATCAACATAACTAATGCTAAAAATGTTAAATGATTAGTTTATGTTGTTGGTCACTCCACTTGAACCGGTAGATTTCTATGTGCCAGTTCGCCCATGTATGTCACCCAGGTTATGTCCCAAGGTATGGTTGCAATACATTGCTGCAAAAAAGTACATATAGTGTCAGTGTGACTCATATTAGGGCATATTGGTAAAACAAATGTTTGGCATGATTCTGACTGCAAAGTAGAACACTTGTTATGAATTTTTATAGGTATGTCATAGTTTTTCATAATTTTGCACTCATAAAGTAGTATTCCACACTCAGACCTCCATCTTTCCATCTCCAACTACATCAACAAAACCTGGCAAAACTCCTGGAATCATGAAATCAGTAATAAACTTCACACTATCAAACCCTATGTCGAACCAACACCCCTCTGCATAGTCGCAACCGCAGGGAAGACATCGTTGTCACCCACATCCGCCTCTTAACCTGTCCCCTATACCAGAACTCCAGATCTCTTCTATTCTCACTCTGCTCAATTTCGGACCTATTTGAAAACAATTCTTCCTCAAACATCAACTTTCTCCACAACAGCCTCTTCCACCACATATAATCTCCTCCTCTCCTCCCCTTCTACACCTAACCTCACACACCTCTTTCTTTTCACCTATATTTTTCTCCCACATTCAGCCTTTCCCCTTTATCTCCCTTACAAACCTTCCATCTCTTCACTATCCTTACTCTTACACCATTATTTATTAACTAACACCCTCTTGGCACATTTGACTGACTGTTGTGGTGCCGTTAAACATCAACAAACCAACCCAAACCATACAGTAGGCTTTTTCCTTCTTCATAACTTACTTGCATATTGCTAAATTCAGATCTCTAAATGAGTTGAACCAACAGTTTTATATTTACCTACTTCCCATTAAAGGATTAGTTCAGTGGTCAAGCATGTCCATCTTATATGAAAGAGGACTTCAAAAGAAACAAAATAGTGAAGAAAGCGTTGCAAAATCTTATTCAGTTAAGGAGATATCCAAGTTTTAAGTTTGGTATAACTTCTGTAGTAACGACTGAAATCAGACTAATTGTGATGTCACAGCCTCAATGTCTTTATGTATTTTAAGGAAAGTTTATTTAATTTTGTCACTAATTAAATTAGTTTTCCTTAAACTTTGTTCAGGTGGTATATTATAAATACCCTTCCTACAGTAGGTTCAGTTTTGGTACTTTTTTACATGTCCCATGGTTTTTAAGCCACAAAATTGCAGGACAAAATATGATGGAATACATAAAGACTGAGGAATCTGAGGCTATGACATCACAACTAGTCTGATTTCCATCGTTTCTACACACACGATACCAAACTTTAAACTTAAATATCTTTTTAATGGAATAAGATTTTTGAATGCTTTTTTTACCATTTTGTTTCTTTTGCAGTCCTCTTTCATATAAGATAAACATACTTGACCACTGAACTAATTCTTTAAGAATACCAGCACCATAATTATGAGCAAACAATTTAAACTTTGGAAGGTACGTTGTTACTGTATGTATTTACTCTCAAATTATGAATGATCTCCTTCTGTCTGTGTACTTTAATCCAAGACTTATCATGCAAACATCACTTGATATTTTGCACCTTCATCTTTACAATCACAAAAGTATGTAACTAAATAGTTCCCTGCATTGATTAGCACAGGAATTTGGGAGTGTGATAATTATTCAGACTGCCCCATTTTTTCTAAAACTTTCCAGCTTTTATAGCTAAATTGACCATGTTTAATTGATCTTCCAAAGATTGATCAAACTAAGGTTGTGATTGGTAGAATTCAGTGCCAGATGAAAGTGTTCTATTATCCCATCCAGATATCTAACTTGCACAAATGTTGAAACCATTCACTCAGTTGGAAAAACCACTAAGCGCCAAAAAAATAATTGGGACGAGTAGAAATATTAAAATATTCTGTGGTACTCTAATTTACTTGCCAAATTCTGTCTACCCCTGGTCACTGTCAATATTCAAAGGCATCTGTCTACCCTGGTCACTGTCAATATTCAAAGGCATCTGTCTACCCCTGGTCACCGTCAATATTCAAAGGCATCTGTCTACCCCTGGTCACTCAATATTTAAAGGCATCTGTCTACCCCTGGTCACTGTCAATATTCAAAGGCATCTGTCTACCCCTGGTCACAGTCAATATTCAAAGGCATCTGTCTACCCCTGGTCACCATCAATATTCAAAGGCATCTGTCTACCCCTGGTCACCGTCAATATTCAAAGGCATCTGTCTACCCCTGGTCACCGTCAATATTCAAAGGCATCTGTCTACCCCTGGTCACTGTCAATATTCAAAGGCGTCTGTCTACCCCTGGTCACCGTCAATATTCAAAGGCATCTGTCTACCCCTGGTCACAGTCAATATTCAAAGGCATCTGTCTACCCCTGGTCACCATCAATATTCAAAGGCATCTGTCTACCCCTGGTCACTGTCAATATTTAAAGGCATCTGTCTACCCCTGGTCACTGTCAATATTCAAAGGCATCTGTCTACCCCTGGTCACCATCAATATTCAAAGGCATCTGTCTACCCCTGGTCACTGTCAATATTCAAAGGCATCTGTCTACCCTGGTCACTGTCAATATTCAAAGTTGTCTACCCCTGGTCACCATCAATATTCAAAGGCATCTGTCTACCCCTGGTCACTGTCAATATTCAAAGGCATCTGTCCATCCTGTTGGTCATCTCTTTTCCACCAGTTTGATTACAGGGAAGTTTTCTGGCATTATTGACCTTCAGGATATGCTGACATTCCACCAAACTCCCTGAACCTGAAAAGTATGTTGTGGTGCATGTACAGAAGGATTGGAGAATGAGGACGCCAACGTTCCTTTTACCATGGAGTTAAAAAAAACTCCATACTCTTACTACTACCTGATTACCACTTATCTCTCTCAAGCCATTTCACAACTTTCCCTGGTCATATTAATTGATTAATCAATTTAATTAATCAAAGCCAATCTGCCCATCGGTTTTTTCAACCTTCTTACACTTTCTTGTTTTGTTTGCAGCCTCAATTTTGTAAGATTTGATTTGAGATATATAAAAAAAAGCCTCAATTGACCTACAGTAAGAAGCTGACCTCCCATCATGTCAGGGAAATATTTGGACCTTTTAGCAAATTCCTGGACCTCTGTAGCATTATTATTTTACTTTTATTGGGGGGGGAGGGGTGTGTGTGTGTGTCATACGACCCTGTCCACCCCCTCCTCCTCCTCCCCGGCTACACCTATGCAGACATTGTTTTTAAATTACCTCTCATTTTTTGTTGAGCTTAAACATAAGTGCTGCTCTATTACATATACTTGTATGTACTTCTTTCAACTTTCAACTTTAATATAAAGTTATTTAATGTTTTTCACAAAATATATTGGTGGCATAAATCAGGCGGGCAGGTTGTTTGCTGAATTCACCAAGGCATACCACCAGTATAAAGCTTGTAAGAAAAAACATTCTCCAAGAGATTCATTCAGGTAATAAATTTTAATTGTCACATTTAAACTGTTTTATCTTCAATTTCAGCAATAAATTGTATTACATTTTACTTGTTGTCAGGGCTTTAGGCACGTTTGGGCAAGTTTCTGAAATTATTTTATGTGAAACGATTCAACCAACTGACCTCTGTTGAAACTGTTTCAAAATCAGATGATAAATGTGGGAAGATGAAGAAGCATAAGCAGGATTTGAGTAGGAAGGGGGCACTTGCCTTCCCCCCACTTTTAACAAAATTAATTTCTGTATGGTAATGACTTTTCCCCCAGTTTTTGACTTTGCCCTACTTTTGACTCTCTCCCCCCTCCCCTCCACACACTTTTGGTAGGCAAATTCCACCCATGTGAAGAAGTATGTACCTGCTGTATGACATCACAAATTTACATTTATAAAAATAAAAATTGAAAGGGGTACTATGCCAAAAAGTACAGGAAAATTTTCTAGAGAATCTTAAATATATTAATATAACTCTCCATCTGGGTCAAACAGCTTCATAATACCAATATAAATACCAAGTATTATCTCAGATTCCTAAACAATACAATTTAATCACTTTAGGATGCACAACAGGTCAATAAATATTGATAAAAGTCATGGAAAACACACTTCTTGGCAAGGGTCTTATGTAGTTCTCCTTTGAGTATTGAGGGTAAAACGTCTCATTTATGTTGAATGGCAAATGTAGCATTCTAGAATAATCATTGGTTGTGTTTGGTATGTTCTTTCAATAAAAACAAATCTACTAAATATTGTGTTAGGGTGTACTTGATCTCATAATAGGATTAGTTCTGTGTTAGGGTGTACTTGATCTCTTAATAGGATTAAGTCTGTGTTAGTGTACTTGATCTCTTAATAGGATTAGTTCTGTGTTAGGGTGTACTTGATCTCATAATAGGATTAGTTCTGTGTAAGAGTGTACTTGATCTCTTAATAGGATTAATTCTGTGTTAGGGTGTACTTGATCTTTTAATAGGATTAGTTCTGTGTTAGGGTGTACTTGATCTCTTAATAGGATTAGTTCTGTGTTAGGGTGTACTTGATTTTTATAATAGGATTAGTTCTGTGTTAGGGTGTACTTGATCTTTAATAGGATTAGTTCTGTGTTAGGGTGTACTTGATCTCTTAATAGGATTAGTTCTGTGTTAGGGTGTACTTGATCTCTTAATAGGATTAGTTCTGTGTTAGGGTGTACTTGATCTCTTAATAGGATTAGTTCTGTGTTAGTGTACTTGATCTCATAATAGGATTAGTTCTGTGTTAGAGTGTACTTGATCTCTTAATAGGATTAGTTCTGTGTTAGGTGTACTTGATCTTTAATAGGATTAGTTCTGTGTTAGGTGTACTTGATCTCTTAATAGGATTAGTTCTGTGTTAGGTGTACTTGATTTTTTAATAGGATTAGTTCTGTGTTAGGGTGTACTTGATCTCTTAATAGGATTAGTTCTGTGTTAGGGTGTACTTGATCTTAATAGGATTAGTTCTGTGTTAGGGTGTACTTGATCTCTTTATAGGATTAGTTCTGTGTTAGGGTGTACTTGATCTCTTTATAGGATTAAGTCTGTGTTAGGGTGTACTTGATCTCTTAATAGGATTAGTTCTGTGTTAGGGTGTACTTGATCTCATAATAGGATTAGTTCTGTGTTAGGGTGTACTTGATTTTTTAATAGGATTAGTTCTGTGTTAGGGTGTACTTGATCTCTTAATAGGATTAGTTCTGCGTTAGGGTGTACTTGATCTTAATAGGATTAGTTCTGTGTTAGGGTATACTTGATCTCTTTATAGGATTAGTTCTGTGTTAGGGTGTACTTGATCTCTTTATAGGATAAGTTTTTAGTTAGGGTGTACTTGATCTCTTAATAGGATTAGTTCTGTGTTAGGGTGTACTTGATCTCATAATAGGATTAGTTCTGTGTTAGGGTGTACTTGATCTCTTTATAGGATTAGTTCTGTGTTAGGGTGTACTTGATCTCTTAATAGGATTAGTTCTGTGTTAGGGTGTACTTGATCTTAATAGGATTAGTTCTGTGTTAGGGTATACTTGATCTCTTTATAGGATTAGTTCTGTGTTAGGGTGTACTTGATCTCTTTATAGGATAAGTTTTTAGTTAGGGTGTACTTGATCTCTTAATAGGATTAGTTCTGTGTTAGGGTGTACTTGATCTCTTAATATGGTTAGTTCTGTGTTACGGTGTACTTGATCTCATAATAGGATTAGTTCTGTGTTAGGGTGTACTTTATCTCTTAATAGGATTAGTTCTGTGTTAGGGTGTACTTGATCTCTTAATAGGATTAGTTCAGCATAGTTAAGCATGTCCTTATATTTTATCTCATACAGTATCAAAGACGACCTGAAACAAAACAAAATGGTGAAGAAAGCACTCAAAAATCTTATCCTGTTAAGGATAAGTTTAAAGTTTAAAGCTCTGTCTTATCTGTGTAGAAATGACTGGTGTAGCCTAAGTCTATGGAACGTTGGCATTCTCATCTTCACATTTTTAACAATTGTTAATGTATTTTAAATAAAGTTTATTTAATTTTTATGCTATTTAAATTATTTCCCCTCAAACTTCAGGTGGTAAATTGTAGATACCCTTCCTAGATTAAGTTATTACTACTTTTTTGACATACCCCATCATTCCCATGGTTTTCAAGCCACAAAATCGCAGGATAAAATATGATAGAATACATAAAGAGTGAAGAATCCTGAGGCTATGACATCTCAACTAGTCTGATTTAAGTCGTTTCTACACAAATGATACCAAACTTTAAACTTAGCTTAATAGAATACAAATTTTGAAAGCTTTCTTCACTATTTTGTTTATTTTGAAGTCTTCTTTCTTTGATTTGCTTGACCTCTGAACTAAACCTTTAACAATTTTAGCTGCATAGGTTTACTTTGATTTAGTTTTGTTCTCATGTTTAAATGAATGACCCATGTGACGAAACATGTACATTATACTGAATATGAAAGGAGAAAAGCAAAGAAATGGTTAAAATCTACCTCGATATCATGCTCTTTTTAGAGATATAAAATTTCAAAATTTCCACTTGTGTGTTTAAAACTGACTAAGTTTTTAATCCCATTATTTCAAAGAAACACTTCAGTAACAGCTGTTACTGTATGTATCTTTTGAAAATAAATAAATTGTTTTGAAATTTTATTAGAAATATTTTTCTTTTGGTTTTAAGAATTTGCATAACATTTTCTTCTCATTGTGTACCCAATTGTTTTTATTCAATAAATATCACAATATTTTTTTTTAAAGAATACTGAAAGACTCAGGGGGATTGGTTTATTAGCCCATTGGGTCAGGCGCCAGTTTCGTACTGGGAACAAATCTCAGCCAAAGGGCTCTGTGCTGTAATCCTTGAGCAGGACACATTTTCCTATTTTCTCCAGTTTACTTAGCTGGGAAATGAGCATACGTTTCAGCTGGGGAGTTGACTTGCGCAATGGACTGGTGTCGCATCCAGGGGAGTCAGGTTCTCTCATATGCTTAGCACCATGGAAACCAGGTATGAGCACTGGCTGTAGAAGCCCTTTGAGGTCCAGTGGCTCTGGTTATGAGTCATGCTCGCATTCGAAAGGTAGCGGTCCCAATTCCCATCTTGAGTGATGCATTGTATATTTGAGCTAGACACTTTAATCTACTTGCCTCAGTCCACCCAATTGAAACGAGTACCAGCATTGTTGGGGAGTTAATCTGTGATGTACCGGTGTCCCATCCAGGGAGAGTCATGTACTTCCATCCGCTTAGCACCATGGAAATAGTGGCGTCTTCAGCTTTCGGTGCCAGGGTGGGGCAAACGATAATTATCGAAAAAAGACTGTATCAAGAAGTGTAGGAAGCTGGGGAAGGGGGAAAACTGCCCCTGGTAACATTTCACTTTCTTGGGCATGTTTTTTCCTAAGTTGGGAGGTATAATTTGTTGTTAGGTATTAACATAAAACTAGAAAAATGTCATGGTAAATTTGGTAAAACTATTGGAAAATTTTTGTAAAATTATTGGAAGTTCTTTGTAAAATTATTGGAAAGTTTGGTAAAATATTTTTTTTAATTTTGTTTAGATTATTGGAAATTTTGGTAAAATTATTGATAATTTTGATAAAATTATTGGAAATTTTGGTAAGCTGGCAACATTTGCAAAAGTGAAGGAAATTTCCCAAAATCAAAGAAATTTCCCAAACAACGAAGAAAAAATGCCCCAAAATAAAAGAAATTTATAAAAAAAATGCCCCAAAGCTAAGAAAACTTTCCGAAAATTAAAGAAATTTTGGCGATTTTTAACCATAGAGCCTATATAATATTGTTTACAGTCAATTTCCTGAATATGTACTATAGTATATTGTATACTGGTATATCCTGCTACTAACATTTTACTTAGGAATTTACCATGGGGGGCAACTTTCCCCCTCCGCCCAACCCCCACTGAATGGAAACTGGGAATAAGCACTGGCTGGCTATAGGAGCCGGGAGGCATGGGAATTAACTTCAAGAGGGAATCTCTTGTCAAGAAAACTGTTCGACCTTTACCAATCAACATGATCATACTAGTAGCGTCACTTGCCTGGCAGTAGTTAATTGGCTTGCCAATAGTGCTGTCATGACATATCGATTATTGTGATATCGCGACATCTTTTTCCCATGACATAAAATATGCCTCTCGCGACATATCGCGATACCAAAAACTAATACTCAGCTAAGAAATTTTTGTGCAACTAGGCTAGGCTACTTCATACGTTACAATTCAAACGTTATGGTACTAAATCTCAAAGTCAAGTTTAGGCCATTAAAAACGTGCAAAATAATCGTGAAACATAAAAACAACTAATTAAAAATGGTGTTCCATCACCACACACTGGCACGCGTTGATGTAAAAAAAAAAATTGGTCCAGAATGTGCCACTCAGGCTCTCACTTCCTGCGTGATGAACGTAATAGTCACGTGATCATGTCGTCTGCTACATCTGCAAATCAATTTTCTTACGTTCATCATATCATGGAGTAAATTGTAACTTCATGATCATATAACGTTAGTGATATTAACAATTTGTGTCATGAGTCAAGTTTTCTTGAAAAGAATCGCGATATATCGCGATATATCGCGATATTTTTCTCCATGATAATCGATATGTAATAGAGCCATGTCGTGACAGCACTACTTGCCAATGCAGGGTCAGTAATTGTAGAAACATTTTGACCAATCAGAAACGTATTTCTGATTGGCCTTTAACTTAACTCAAAGATACGGCAGAAAGTGACAGTGTGATAATTCAATTAGTCTGTTTGCAGATTTGTATATAACTCTTTTAGAGCCTTTTTATTTTGAATATTAGGGATAAACATTCTTTTCACTAGTTTGTTTCTTTAATTCTCCTCTACAGGACTGTAATGGGGAGGGGGGGGGACATGTCTGCCCCACTTTTCAGCAGATTTTTAAATATTCAGTACATTTTGGAGAAAATGTGCCTCTTTTCTCCCCACTTTTTGGATAAGAGGCAATGTCCCCTCCCCTCACTTTCCAAATGAGAATTACGGTGCTGCTCCTCTATCATGTGAACTGCACTTTTTTTACCACAAGACGATTTCTTAAATTTTGAAAATGAGTGTTGACACATGCCTTATATCATTGTTATTTAGGAAGAAAGTCCCATTGCCTTCATTCACTTTTATTTGCATAGTTTTTCTTTTACGGAATTTCATTTTTATTGATTTTTTTACATTTGTGTTAAATTCCATTCTGCTGTCAAGTTGTGGAATGGCTGGAATGTAAATTTTATGTACTCCACCTTTTTCGTATACAGTTTATCATTTTGATATTTCAGTTGAGTATCATCATATTCATGGAATAAAAAAACTGCATTTTTCAGCAGGATAGTGAATTTTTCCTGACAACTTCAGAGGTTTATTTGGTTGATAAATTTACGGCATTGTTTATGAGCAGCGGAATTTTGATTTTAGTGGGGGAAAAGGTTACGTGTACAGTAATGTATAAAAGCTACAGTATGTTAGTTTGTGTAGGCAGTTACCAATTCTCGGGTGTGTGATAGTGGACCTTAAAATTACTGGAGTTTAGAAGATTCAGGTGAGTTTTGATGATTAAGTTAAAGCAAGTGGTCTTAAAAGGAATATTCTCATGGAATATATTCAGATAGGATAGAGGACTATAAAAGAAAAGAACAAAATTGGTGAAAACCATGTTGATATATTATTCTGTTTTCAGCTCGACTATTCAAAGAATAGTAGAGCTATTCTACTGCCGCCGGCGGTGTTTGGTATTATGTTTTGGTTAAAGTTTGTATAACTTAAGTTATGAATGGTGTATATTCATGTGACTTGGCATAGTGGTAGAGGACATGGGTACTGATCAAATGAACATGATTGGAGGGTTCTGTGTGAATATTAATTAGCTTATTTGCATAACAATGAAAATATTTGTCAGCTTAAAGTTTTGGTCAAAAGTTTTTGGTGAAAGTTTTTATAACTTAAGAATGGTGTACATTCATGTGACTTGGCATAAGGGTAGAGGACATGGTTACTGTTTAAATGAGCATAATTGGGGGTTGTGTGCATACTAATTGGCTTATTTGCATAACAATGAACATATTTGTCACGTTAAAGTTTTGGTTATTAAAGTTTTTGGTTAAAGTTTTCATAACTTAAGTTACGAATGGTGTACATTCATGTAACTTGACATAGGGGTACTGTTCAAGTGAGCATGATTAGAGGTGTGTGCATACTAATAAGCTTATCTAAATAACAATGAAAATATTTGTATCTATGATATCTCTTAAAATAAAGTGGATGTGGGGATTTTGTTTACACAAATGATCATATATGTAAAGAGCATTGTCTACACTTAATCTTGAGGTAAAGTGTGCATAATAATTAGCTTATTAGACTGGTACGAAATGTTTAACATTCATGAGCACATAACTTAAGTTATTAATGATGTACATTCATGGAGCTTGGCATAAGGGTAGAGGACATGGGTACTCTAAGCATAATTGGGGTTTGTTGTGTGTGTATACTAATTAGCTTATTTGCATTAACAATGAAAATATTTGTATCGAAGATATTTCTTAAATTAAAGTGTGATTGGTGATTTTCTTTACACAAAGGATTATATATGTGAAGACAATTGTTCACACTTAATGGTTAGGTGTAATGTGCATTATTAATTAGGCTATTTGCATAACAATAGACTTGTGCATAAAATATTTAACCTTATGTAATAACTTGGTACTTGTTACAGGGGTAGAGGACATGGGTACTGTTTAAATAAGCATGATTTGGGGTAATGTGTGCATACTAATTAGCTTATTTGCATAACAATGAAAATATTTGTATTTATGATATCTCAAATTAAAGTGGAAGTGGAGATTTTGTTTTACACAAATGATCATATATGTGAAGAGCACATGTCTACACATAATGGTGAGGTGTAGTGTGAATATTTAGTAGGTATTTGCATAAAAATTGACTTGCATACAAAATATTTAACCTGAGATGATAACTTGCTATTTGGTTTAGTGGTAGAGGGCATTGGTACTGTTCAGTTGAGTTGTGTGTGCACAATAATTAGCCTATTTGCATAGCAATGAAATTATTTGTCTATGTGGTATCTCTTGAATTAAAGTGGGTATGATGATTTTGCTTAAGCAAATGACCATACAGTATATGTGAAGAGCATTGTTCACACTTTATGGTGAGGTATAGCGTGCATTTGCTGCAATATGTTTGACCTGAGATCAAAAATATATATATTTAGTTTTGTTATGATATTGACATTCCTGACATGAATAGCAATCAAAATATTTGTCTTGTCATGAATAAAGAAGCAAATAACAGTTTCCTTGCTTCTAAAGAATGTTAAATAGGGGTTTGGGAAATGTAAAGAATAAGCAGAATGTGGAGTAGAAGATTTCATGATGATTAAAGTAGCTGAAGGAATTAGGATGAGGTCATGTGGGACAGGGTAGAATTGTATATAGGGCAGGGTGCAGTGGGATCTAGGTCAGGATGTGTTGGCATGTTAGACTGGGTAGATTGGTTGTATAACAGGGTGGGTTGGCATGTGGAACAGGATGGGTTGGCATGTGGAACATGGTGGGTTGGCATGTGGAACAGTGTGGGTTAACATGTTGGACAGGGCAGAATGGCATGCGGTGGGATGTCATCTGGATTTCAGTTGTGATGGCATGTGGGTCATGCAAACGGTGAAATGACATACAGTTTTTGGTTTTCAGGTGTGATTGCATAGATATAGACGTGGGATGACATTTGGGACAGGTTGGGATGGAATGTGGGACAGTCTGGAATATGCATTATTAGAGGTGAGGGGATTTGTATTGTTTCCAATGTCTAGTTTGTCATATGTTAAGCAATATTGTTTCGCATAATTTTGCTTTTATGTTATTGTACATTTTTCATGCTGCTTGACTTTGCTTGACACACATATTTTCTTAAATTGGAATCTAGGATGTAGTTCTGGAAATGTGTAGGGGCTGGGGGAGGGTACAGGTTGGATAGGGGGTTGAATGGCATTTTTTTTTTATTGACATTGGCAAGTCAGGGCCTCTTCTTTCTTTGTTATTCAATTAATAGAACCAAAAGTGGTGTTGTAGTTTTAAAGACTGCTAGGTTTTACATGTTTTCGGAGTTACTGGGTGAGGTAACCTTGAGCTTTTTTGTCTTAAAATATCTGGGAAAACTCAGAGATATTTTGAAGCTTGTAGTGCAAATGTAAGTGCATCTTTCAAAGCTTAAGTAATTTGAAATCATCTGCCCCTGCTACCCTATTTATGTGTATACTTTCCTCTATAAGCCCATTCTCTATACTAGCTTTGAATAGTCAAGCATACTGTCCTTCTGACAGTTCTAGTTGAGTTATTACACTTCCAAATGTTTGTGAATATGACTCCCCCCCCTTCTCGATGATCTTAAGTATCTTATAGTGTATAATGATATCTTTAAAGCATGATTTATGTTTTGACACTCATTTTCTTTCTATTTCAGAAAATGATGATGAATATTGAACAGCTTTAAACAGCTTTGATGGGTTGTTAAGTATCACGCATCATTGATCATCGGATGAACATGTATGTACACAGGTAAGAATGTCTTTTAACTTGCCCCTCCCACCCCTTCCACCACCATTTCATGGCCCTTTTGGAGATAACTGTGGCTTTCAAAGTGACCCATCGTGGGCTGACAGGATATAGGATTGGCCTGAGTTGCATCTAATGCAGCCTATATACCCAGAATCAGCAGTACTTAAATGTTTGACCGAATTTAGGCTTCTATGCTCTGGAGGAAGTTTTACAGAAGAAAACCAAGGTAATATCTACTAAAGTGTCGGACTATTTATCATTTTGATAGGTGTACACCACCGAGATATAACTAATACAGGGTTGTTGTTCTCCTTCACAAAGTGGGGGATCATGGGGCCAATTTTGTTTCCCCCCCCCCCTTCCCCCCTAGAAATATAGGGCCTGAATTATAAAGACTAGTTGGTCTAAGCTAAAGGAAATGAGCTTAAGCTTAAGTACTGTAGACATTCAAATTTAAAGAAGAACAAGTAAGCATCCGCTACTTTCCAATTGCTTTAGACTAGCTAGTGGCGCACCCTTAGCTGGCGACATCTTGGTTGGGTCCTACAGTAATTAAGATGCCGAAAGAAACTGATGCATGTGGTGTTTACTCTAGTAGTATGCGATCACAAAAGAGTTATGCTAGACAGTTTGTCTAGTTGCAGCAAAATTACTGCAATTTTAGGATTCAAATTCCAGTGCTTGAGTTGTAACTCAACATTTTGGCAACTTACCATTTTATAAACATATCCATCTTGATTCAAAACATTTTATAAATTGGTAAACCAATCATGAATTCATTTTTCCTTCTCTTATTTTCTCCTTTGTCAACTCCTCCAGTTTATAACCTGAGGTTTATCAGATACTGAATACCTAAGGTTTCTCATTTATCAAGATTCTTTATCTTAGCAGTGAGTTCTTTATCTGGTCTGCTGAGAGCAGTTCATCCCTGGACAGGGAATCCTAATAATTAATCATGAAAGTGATTTGTGAAATCCCAGGGATGCAAATTCCCTTTGATGGTTATATTTCTGCTACAGTATGTACAGTATGTTGGTAGGTAAGACTTTGGGATATGTATTGGAAGTACAGATTAAGGGTGTTTAAAGGATTAGTTCAGTGGTCAAGCATGTTTATCTTGTATGAAAGAGGACTACAAAAGAAACAAAATGGTGAAGAAAGCATTCAAAAGTCTTATTCCATTAAGGAGATATTAAATGATTAGTTTAGTGATCAAGCATGTTCATCTTATATGAAAGAGGACTTCAAAAGAAGCAAAATGGTGAAGAAAGCATTCAAAAATCTTATTCCGTTAAGGACATATTTAAGTTTAAAGTTTGGTATCATTTGTGTCAAAACGACTGAAATCAGACTAATTGTGATGTCATAGCCTCAGATTTTTTAAAGTCTTTATGTATTCTATCATATTTTGTGCTGCGATTTTGTGGCTTAAAAACCATGGGATATGCCAAAAAAAAAGTAGTAAAACTGAATCTTGGAAGGGTATTTATAATATACCACCTGAACAAAGTTTAAGGGAAAATCATTTAAATAGGGAAGAAATTAAACAAACTCTCTTTAAAATTCATAAAGACTTTGAGGAATCAGAGACATCACAACTAGTCTGATTTTAGTCATTTCTACAGAAATGATACCAAACTTTAAACTTGGATATCTCCTTAATGAAATAAGAGTTTGCAATGCTTTCTGCACCATTTTGTGTCTTTTGAAGTCCTCTTTTATATAGGATGGACATGCTTGACCACTAAACTAATCCCTTTAACCTACACCAACAAAACTTGATGGAAGTTTCAGCAAATGTTTTGCTTCTTTGTTAGTTTGTCTGTGATCCGCATTATCGCAAAAAAATTTTTCATGTTTGATGTATGGTCAGTGTGCTGGGCTTGTCGGTCACTTGTACCGTAATGATATAGATCTAAAAATTAAAATGTCCGCTTAACCTAATGAGATTTTTGAGCACTCTCTGCACCACTATTATTGTCGTCTGTCATAAAAGGATGTGCTGCACCACCGCACTTATGTTCATGCTTATTTCCTAGATGATATTAGGATGCTTCAAGTATTACAGAACCAGTGGCGACGATTTCTTTTCAACATTGATGGGGAGGGGGTGGGGATGAACCCAGACAGTGGTGTAGCCAGTCATAGAAGCTTCATATAAGGCTTCATTTTTTTTAGGAGGGGGAGGGGTGGGGGACATAATGATATTTGTTCCCCCAAAATTTTTTTTTTTATCTGGGGACATTTTCCCTGTGCCCTCCATTTCCCAGGATTGCCGCCAATGTACAGAACTCACCTTCTGTAAATTGTTTGGGTATGTCTACAATATTTGACTTTTTTTTTTTTGTCCAGTTGGAGAAATTGACCTCTTTGCTAAACAGTTATCAAAGGCAAAATAAAGTTGTCACCTTTAAATAAAAATGAAAGTGGTAAGAGGAGCGGAATTGTACTTTTCAGTCAAACGAATTGCAATTGTTGTTTTATTGTAGATTCTTGTTTATTCTGTATTTTTTTTTTTTAAGTTATTCAAAATGGGACACATGTTTTAACCCACAAGTTACCTAATTTGCATAATTTCAAAATGGCCACCATTTTTTTAATTTCTCTAAAACTATTCATTTTCAGCCCAATAAGTGTATGAGAGGTGAATAAAAAAAGAACACGACCCAGTGAATCTAATAAACATATTTATCAACCCAAATGACTTCTCTGAACAGCTAGGTCAAATGTCAACTTGTCAAAAATTTGTCAAATGACAAAATTATTTTTACCAAAATGCATTATTATGTGGCAAATCATTGTATTTTTTTTAATAATGATGCATTCTTCAGTTTGGTTGATACTATCCTGTTTCAAATGACCTCTTAAAGTATGATGAGGCATGGGAAATTGTAAGCATTTAATCAAATCAAAGACCACCCAATTGCAAATAATTATACAAGCACATATGAAGGTATTCATTTATTATGTTATACATGCACACATTGAGGTATTCATTCATTATGTTATACAAGCACACATTGATGTATTCATTCATTGCGTTACACAAGCACACATTGGTTTCAGATCTACCTTTCCTACCCGTAATTGAGTCTGCAGCAGAAGTCTGTAGGTAAACTATAGGAATAGTACTTGGCAGCATCATCCGTTGGTGGAAGTCTTTTTATGTCGACACTCTTGAGGCTCTAAGCAACCTTGTCACGAAACAGATTTCTCCTGAGACTATTTAAAGTCATATCTTTGTTCACCATACACACATACCAATGTCCACCATACACACATACAAATGTCTATCATACACACATACAAATGTCCACCATACACACATACCAATGCTTTGGCTCCAATATCTCTGATTTCATCGTGGCTAGCTGAACTTTACATGAAGCATTCGCCTATCTACATTAACACACAACCTTTGCCAATCCCCTGGAGTCCAAACGTGGCATCGCATCTGCATACCGCATGTAGAAATGGTATAGGTACACACATAGCCGAATTCCCACCCAAAGTGACACGTCTCCTGCATATTCCACACTGGTCTCTTTTAATGCTCTTTTTCTGATTTCACAAACAAACTGGTACCCCGGTTTATGGTTGTGGCACAGAAGCACAATAATGACCTGGGATGCACCAGAATGCACATGGTATCTTGTTGTCGTGTACTTTGCCATATTGACTGCTGTCTGAACAATCAGCAGATTGACATCATCTTCTGGATGGACTTGTGGATGGTGTCTATACCCTCTTTCCGCATCTCATCCGATAGCATATTTATAAATGCCTGCTTATTTTCTTGGTTTTGGAAGAAAGTTTTCTTTTCCATCTTAAGTTGCAAATCGATGGCTAGTTTGACCTTATCAGAAAAATGCCCATGCCGTTGATGTGTTACAGTTTTGATAGCCCTCTTGTAGATATCCCATTGACGCAACAATCGGTATAGACATATGCAAGAGCTGATGATCTGTCTGTATGTCCATGGCAAACGCTGAAGAAGGGAACCGCCAACCAAAACATTGCATTGTGCCTCAAGAACTGGGGTCTTTGGGGTATTTTTAGGGCATTTGGAAATGCCATCTGCAAGTTTTGGTTCCATGACAGAGTTCAGCAGGACTTGTTATGTGAAGAGCGATGGTGGAGACAGTTCGTATGTAAACACTTCATTCAGGTCAATGTCGTTGTTGAAGGTGATTATCAAAAGTCGCTGGAATAGCAGCTAGGATCAACATTTATTTCCTCTCCATCAGAAATCACCTGCACTCCCATTACTTTTACTTGATTCTTTTCTTGAAGATGTACTTTGTAACCTGCTCGCCTCCAATGCTGGTAATGATGGACTTGCCTATATCTACAGCCATGTGGACGTGTACAGTAGGTCATTCTTGGGCAACGGACTGTTGATTTGTCATACAGGTAATTACACTTGTCAAATGGATCATGGCTTTCCAGGTACTGAAGGACGATTGCTGTATCTGCCATATCTTGTACGCCGTGTTCTTGTGGAGAGGTAGCTTCTCCATCTCGGCTGTTATCTTTGCATAATCAGGCATTGTCAGCAACCACCTTGTCCGTTGCGTCCCATCCATCCCTCATCCATGTGTGACTCCACCCTTGCTCTTTGGGACTTCATTAAAATCTGCTCAATGATCAAATCTGTTGCCAAGGCACCCCAGAATCTGTTGCTACATCTGACAAACATATTCAATCCATAAACTCTTAAAAAACTTGAGGATTTCTTTCCTCCAGATTCAGCATCTTCTGCAGGAACAGATGCACTGACTTAGCATAACTGTGGTGTCCACATGTTGCGAAGTAAGGAAGCATTTCTTTTAGGGACTTCTGGTAAAGTATGAAGCTGATACTTCAAGCTTTACTTTCTGGAAAAAGCTCCTCCAGTAAGCATCATATGTTGTAGATACATGTGTGTCATTACCAAAAACATTGTCAACTATGTACAGCAGAGCATATGTACAGCAGAGCATTGACAACTACCTCTTGCTGTTTTTTTCTGTAGTTATCTTCTTTACAAGGACAAGGACTTTTCACCAAAAAGTGACCTCTGATGCTCTGGCATATGCCTTCCCCCTGACATACTGTATGTGAGACTGTAAGCAGCGAAAACTAGCTCAAGCAAGGTTGAGAGCCCTCTCGACTTGATGAAATGGCCAATGGTACCCATGGAAAGACACAGATGTATGAAAGGCACCATGTATAATAATGATATTGCTTCTTCTTGACTGATGTTCGGTTTGACCTTCATCCAGAGGGACTGGTCGAACATTACTATAGACTGGACGTTGTACTCTATGATTATTCAGGAACATTAGGGTCGAATGAACGCAACTCATTTTGATGGGATCCAGATCAATCATTGCAAGGAAATGGAAAGATACCTTCTCTTGGTGCTGTCCATGTGCTGCTACTTGCATGAAGCCCGACCAGACAGGTCTAACTCTGGAGGGAATACGATATCTTCCATAGGTGATCAAGGTGTCGTCTTTCATCTTCTGCAACAATCCCTTTGATGTGCTCATAAATAAGGTTCTCACTACATTTCTCCAGCTTCAGAAATGTTAGTATCGGTTGACTTGAAGGGTGTTCTTGTAGGGTGGACTTGTCTCAGGGGATGGTTTGGTTGGACTTAACTGCCGGAGTTAGTGTATACACAAGCACTATGCCATGATACGTTCGTTCCTCTGCTATCAATTGTGATTGTATTATGATCCACATTGTCCGCTGTAACGTGCCAGTGATAAAAACTACCTTGTTGGTTGGAAAAGCTATCAACTCTGATGTTTCACAGCGGACACTTTTAAACAGTAATGCTTTTAAAAAGAAAGACAAAGCCCTTTATCATCCAGTTTTTAAATGAGATCCATAGAGCCAAATTCCCAATGTAAACCATTGTCAATCCAAATGGTAACAATGACATGATGCTCCTTGGCCTAGCAATCTGCATGATACAGTCCATGGGGGGAATGGGGGGGGGGGATCTTAGAGTGCTGAGGGTTTATCCCCTCCGAATATTTCTGATAGGAGCAATAGTAGAAATGCATGTATATCATCCTCATGTCACCCAGGGAGCTGATATCAGGGTACATGTATGTATCACGATTACCCTCTACAGCATCAATTTCAGACCTAATCAAGGCTGTAGCTGCATTCACGATCTTGTGCTTTATTGCTACTCCATCTTTTAGCTTGACTGACAACATAGCACTTGTTCATAATTTCTCCAGCATGCCTCTTTATGGTGACAACATTGACACGGTTTACCAATCTGTGTGATATTCAGTGAATAACCAAAATATCTTGGGGTAGTTGGTGAAACTTTGTAGAACAAGGCTGACATTTAATTATGATATAAGCAAAACAAACTTTGAAACAGCGACAGTTACTTATGATATAAGTATAACAATATTTTGAAAAATACATTTTGGCAGAATAATATCAAAACACCAAATATTGGGTTAATTGTTATTAAATACGTTATGATTTGCCATGTAATAATGCATTTTGGTTAAATGAGATGTCATTTCAGGTATTTTTTAACAACTTGACATTTGACATAGCTGTTCAGAGAGGTCATTTGGGTTTATAAATATGTTAATTAGATTCACTGGGTCATGTTTTTTTTTTTTTTGTATTCACCGCTAATACACTGATTGGGCTGAAAATGAATAATTTTAGAGATAATTGACCTCAAATTGGAAAATGGTGACCATTTTTAATTATGCAAATTAGGTAACTTCTGGGTTGAAAGCTTGTGTACCATTTTGGCTATGTCATCAATAACTACAATTACTCTTTGAATTTCGGGCAATTTCCTTAATTTTCTTCAATTTTCGGAAAATTGCCTTTATTGTGGAGCAATTTTTCTTTGATGAATCTCTCGAGAATTTAAAATCTATGGACATGTAGAGATGACATGAGTTGAATTGCAGCAAGTGCATTTGTGCAAATATTAAAAGTTCCTGTCAAGATTGGTTCAAATTAACCATTATACAGTTTTTTTAATTTGTTTGTTAAATGTTAATTTGCAAATTTGTATGCAATATATGACATGAATTTTCCTATGTAAATCCTTTGTTTTTCAATCATGTACTGCAGAAGCTGATTCTTAAAATTTTTTTTTAATTTTTTTTTAAAGTCATACCCCCCCCTGCATTTTGAAAAAAGTTCCCCTTATTTTGGGCCAATTTTTCTATGATTTTTGATCATTTTTTAAAGGACATTTCCTTCAATGTTTGGGAAATGTCATTCTCTTTCAATTTCAGGCAATTTCCTTAATTTTCTTCAATTTTCAGAAAATTTCCTTCATTTTGGGATATTTTCTTCAATTTTGGGGATAATTTCTCCAATTTTAGGAATCACTTTCAATTTTTTGTTTTGTTCTTGTTGTAATTTTGGAAAATTTCAGCAATTTTTTCTTCTATTTTTGGTGAATTTTCAATCTTTAGAAAATGTTGCCAAATTTTACCACAATTTCCATTGATTTAACCAAACTTTCAATCGAAAGAAAACATGCAATGGGGTAGGAGAAATCATTTCAGGGAGTACATTACCTTTCTCTCTGCTCTCTGCTTATAAGACCCCTGTCCCAATATATTTTATTAATCATGACCAAATTGCTCATTAAATATGTTATCACATCTTCCCCACTTTGTTTGGCTTTGGTCCTCCCCCACCCCCCTCCTCCCTCTCTCACTAATATTTTATCCTCGCTATGCCCTAGTTGACTGGAAAAGTAATTACTTTCAAAATTTACAAAACTGTCCCAACTCAAAATGTTTAATATGCACCTTACAAAATGAAATTTTTTATTTTATTTTATAGCTGTTCATTCAAATGGCTTCAAATTGTTTGCTTTTAGTGACAACTCTGTAGGGAGCAACAATTACCATGGAAGATTAAGGTCACAGTTTAAAAGTTTTGCATTTCTACCAAATTGGTAAAATTTGGTCATAGACCTTTTTTTGTATTATTATTATGTTTTTATGTTGGTCAGAAGGATGGAATGTTGACCATAAACAAAGGTCAACACAAAGGGTTTTATGGCACTTCTGAGTGTCATAAAGATTTTGAGAAGTGTTACAGATTGGAAAAAAATCATCAAATTTTAAGTCAGTTGTAACTTCAAAAAGGTGTATGTTATTTCTAAAACTAATGATTGTTCTTGTTAAAACCTAATGCTCTTTGGAGTACATATGAAGCTGTCAAAAGATTGAAAATTTTCAAAATTGAACAATTTACTTCAAAATTTAGCTGTAGTTTCCCTGTCATACATCACACACATTGTATTGTGCATATGAAACAAATTTTTGAAAAGTTATAAGCCTTAAATAAAAGATGCTTTATTTAAAATTTAAAGGATTAGTTTAGTGGTCAAGCATCCCCATCTTATATGATAAAGGACTTAAAAAAGAATGAAAGAGACAATTAAAAAATATTTTAAAAAAATATTATAAAAAAAAACGGCGAAGAAAGCATTAACAAATCTTTTACTGTTTAAGGAGATACAAGTTTAAAGCTCTGTCTTATCTGTGTAGAACTGACTGATGTAGTGAGTCCTACTGTGGAAAATAACGTCTTCATCCTCACATTCTTGATAATTGTATGTATTTTAAAGGACTTAGTAATAAAAGTATTTATATTTTTTTTCCTCAAACTTAATTCCCTTTCCAGATTTAGTTTTATATGTACTACTTTTTTTGACATATCGTATGGTTGTTATGCTACAAAATCGCAGGACACAATATGATAGAATACATAAAACGTTAAGGAATCTGAGGCTATGACATAACAACTAGTCTGATTTCAGTCGTTTCTACACAAATAATACCAAAATTTAAACTTGAATATCTCCGTTAATTGAATAAGATTTTTCTAAACTATTTTGTTTCTTTTGAAGGCCTCTTTTATATACGATAGACTTGTTTGACCCCTGAACTAATCCTTTAAAGACAAATGTGCTGCACAGAGTTATCATTCTTTTTACTAATAGGTGATGCAATATAAAACTTTTGTGGAAATCTTTACCTTTAAACACTATAAAATGTTTCTGTTAGCTTCATGAGCATGCATCTAGGCATTTCAAATTTCTTATCAATCGACTCGGCATTCAAATTTTTCTTGTTTTAAGTGTTTATCAATTCGAGGTCATCACATTTAAGCACGATATATAAATAAAAAAGAAAAGATAAACTAGATTTCTGCTACACGCTGCAGTAACATGCATTGAGTATGTAATTTAAGTTAATGTCTCCTTCATATAATAATCCAATGCTGTTCGTCAGATGGAGATACGTAGTGTGCATGCCTCCAGGGATGTATAAGAAGCAGTTTGCTCTTCACATGCTATTTGCATTTCATTGACCGAATTTCTGATATTGTTGCTCGACAAATTGATCAAAGATACGACCAAAGTAAAAAAAGTATACGTTTAAAGAAGGATCCGTCATTTGATGGCTGGCTGTCATTGACATTGTGTAGGTTTATCTATTAGCATCAATGGCTTTGATTATTTTATCTTGTGGAGAAAATTGAGTGTTTATGCTTGGAAAATATCAATATAGCCTATAATTAGATAAGAGAAAAGAAATTCAAATGTTAATTTTAATTGGTTAAAGATTTTTTTTTTTTAAAGTATAGTACCTTCATATAGAATGGAAGGGTGGGGGTCATATATTTTTAAGTACAGTACCCTCATATAGAAAGGGTGCTGAAAATTTGAAAATTCATGATATTAGATAATAACATATTTCAATGCATATAATAAAGTTGAGCTCATTGTAGTACATGTACATGTATAATATACATTTTTATTGGACATTTTTATCAGGTATGAGTGCTCTGAACTCATATTATTCAGATTTGATCATTTCCAGAATTGTTAGTTACATTGAAAATGATTTTGGAAAAAGTGGAGAAAAAAAGAAGAGATTTAATGCATTACTATGTGTTTCCAGCTAAATAAGTTTTTACTGGGTTTCATATCAGATCTGCACTGAAGTCAAACTGCAGTTCTACTTTCCAGTCAGTTGAACACTTCCCCCTGAGTCCTGACTGATCATTAAAAATGTATGAAGAAACAGAAACTGTGGCCATATTTTATCATTCTCTCAAATCACAAAATATTATAGGTATCTACTAGAGTCAGATTTTCATTAAAAGGTATTGATAAGATTACCCCTTTTTAGGAGGGAGCAGGGCAGACAGAAAAAGAACTACAGTACCAGGCGGAATTTGCTTACCAAAGTGTGTGTGAGAGGGGGTGGGGGGGGGAGTAAAGTCCCACTAAAATAAAAATAAAAACATGGGAGGGGGTAGTAAAGTTACACTAAAATAAAAATAAAAACTTCATATGTCAGAATTTGTTATTTTCTTTAAAGATGATTAACCCTCTCAGTACCAGCATTTTAAATGCTGCCCTCATTCCCAGGACCAGCTTTTTTAAAGATATGATATGTATTCAAGTCATGTAATTCAAACTTTATTTTCAAAATTAAAACAACCTCATAGAAAAAAGTGTTGTGCCTTAAAGTTGTTAAGTATAACATAAGCTTTGATATGATACCACAACTATATTTGTTGAACATTATTGCCACACACAGCCACGAATTCGTGCTCCCACTCTGGCATGAGGCCTACCCAAATGTACATTATCAATAGGCCTAGGCCTTATGTTATATCTTCATCACCTATGATAATTTCTGGATCACTATCATCTGAAAAGCTTTCATTATTGTGTTCAAAATCTTCTAAATCACTAGGATCCGTAGATAATTCTGATCTAAAAGAAGTACTTTCTTCAAAATCCGAAGAATCATTGTTGTTTGCGGCCATTTTTAACACTGAATTTTCGACTTCAAATATCTCCATAATTTCACATGACAACATAACATATATCACCTGATATGTCAGATGATATAAATTTTCTTATCTTTTTCATAAAAGTACTTTGAAAATGAGTAAGTACACCTACCATATATCAAAATTAAAAATTAACAGGCAATAATGTGACGTTGGTTTTTATGGAAGTGTGAAGTCAGTCACATTAATGTGATGATAGAACTGAGAGGGTTAATAAACTAAAGGTTTAACATAAGGAAATGAAGCAGGTCTACTGCAATTATCAGCCCAAATTTGCTTATTAAGACCTCAAATTCAAGAATTAAAATGGTTAGGGTTAACCTCATTTTGATGATTTCTTTCTGTGAATCTTTTCTCCTGTTGTGCATGTTTGCTTTTCTCTAGATATTTGAAGTAATTTTGCTATTTTGACCCTTGTTGTGGTGTTGCCATTAAGCCTTCATCAAACAAACAAACATTTCGCTAATGTTAATATCTCTATGCATTTGTAAGCTTTCCAACCAGATTCATGATACAAAGCTAGAGAAACCCTTGTGCAAAATTTCAAGGATTATATTTAGTGGTCAAGCAAGTTCAAGAATTATATTCAGTGGTCAAGCAAGTTCAAGGATTATATTCAAAGGTCAAGCAAGTTCAGGGATTTTATTCAGTGGTCAAGCAAGTTCAAGGATTATATTCAGTGGTCAAGCAAGTTCATATGAAAAAGGACTTCAAAAAGAAACAACATGGTGAAGAAACTTTTCCATTGTCTTATTCCGTTATAAAGATATTCAACATTGAAGGATTAATTCAGTGATCAAGCATGTTCATCTGATTTGAAAAAAGACTTCAAAAGAAACAAAATAGTGAAGAAAGCATTAAAAAATCTTATTTCCTTAAGGAGATATTTAGGATTTTTGAACGCTTTCTTCACTAGTTTGTTTTGAAGTAAAGATGGACATGCTTGACTGAACTAATCCTGTAAAGGCTATCTACTTTGTTTATTGAAATCAGGTCACATTAAAGGAGCACAGCTAGACCGAAAAGGGAGGGCATACTTTAAAAGGGTCCCTCCAAAAAAAAAAATCAAATGCTTATATAACATGTACCGGTATAGCAATTTTCTGGTTAATTTTCAAGTGACCTTTACCCTCAAATTGCCCGTGGGCTATGAATGCATGAATTTTATTGATCTATTGGGATCTATTGTGGATCTATGAAATTCGGAAAAATGTCCGCCTCCATGTTTTGGTCCAGTACTCCTTTAAAGTATTCGGTGGCGGAGCACATTTGATCTGTTATTAAAGAGGACTATAGAAACAAAATGGCGCGGAAACTTCTTCAGTATCGTATTCCATTAAGGAGATGTTAAAGTTTAAAGTGTTGTCTCATTTATGTTGGAATGATATATAGTAGAGTACATAAAGCCTAGGGAGGGGGGAAACTTCCATAGGAAGTGAGGTATATATACACGTAGCACCTGAGGAGTTGCCTTTTTTCAGAATTTTCATAGTGCAGGTATCAAAAATCCAATCTCCTATACTGCTGGTCTCAAAAGAATTGCCTATTTTCATACTGCAGGTATCAAAAAACAACTATTTTCGTACTGCAGGTATCAAAATCATAAACTGTCATACTGCAGTTACCAAAACAATCTCTCATAGTGCAGTCCAGTTTTGAAATTCTGGGCGGCACATACCTACCACATTAGTATGAAAGTGCTCCCCCCCTTCTCCTTCCCCCCACCATCCTCCTCCCGGACATAAAGACTTGAGGAATGTAACATCAAAATAAGTCTGGTTCAGGTGTTTTTATATAAATGAAAGATAATTGCAATATCTCTGATCACCTGAAGGGATTACATTTTTCCTGGTTCCTTTTCCACCATTTTCTTTTTTCTGAAGCCCTCTTTCTTCTGAAGTCCTCTTTTATTTTCAACTGTTAGACCATTTCAGTTGCAATTAAAGGAATATTCTTTCATAAGAAACAGAAAAATGTTAAAAACAATTTAGTACAAAAATCATGTTGATATGTTATTCCAACCTGGAGAATTTTAATGTTCACAAAAAATGCCAATAAACGAATAGATAGAAAAAGCTCAGTATGACATCACAGCAACACATTCTCCCACAAAGTTTATGTATTTCATTCAAATCTATCATCCTTTTTGGTGAGCATGTGAAGCATAATGCGAACCTACAGTATGTAATGGCGATTCGTCTGGCCGGCCAGCTTTCCCTGAGATTTCCTCAGAAATGTTAGTTTTTAAGTATTTCTCAGAATTTGTTAAACTTTCTTCGAAGTCCCTCAGAAAAATTAAAGTTTCTTCAGATATCCTTATGGAAGGTTACAATTTCCTTACAAAATGTATAAGTTTTTTAGAGACACTTAAGACAGATTGAAGACTTGTTTCCTTGAAAAGTCTATAAAATATTTGATATTTCCTTAGAAGATAACTGTAAAATGATATAAATTTCCAATATTTTTCAGTGATCCTCAAGCGTCTCTCTCATAGCATTGGAGATTTAAAATCCATAAAAAATTTCAAAATATTTGGGCACCAAAATATCAGGCATGATTATTAAACTCCACCTTTATTATTGTGGACTTCAGCATAAAGTTGGTACAGTATATGACCCGGCCAGACTTTTTATTTAGTATGCTCAGCCAGGGAGTGTGACAGGATGTAACTGCATATGGACATAGGGAGGGATGCCATGTGGGACATGGATGGGAGACATGTGGGACATATGATAGAATATATACTGTGTGGTATACACGAATGGCTATATTAGGCATAATTTTTTGATTCCGCCTTTTTATTTTATTCAACAAGTCATTTGCATATATAGTTAGTATATGAACTGACACTTTTATACATAGTATGTTCAATCAGGGACTGTGATAGCAAAGATGATACTTCTGATGGAGCCTGTGGGATGTCATGTGGGACATGAGATAGGATGCTATGTGGGACATGGGGTGGGATGCCATGTGGGACATGGGGTGGGATTCCATGTGGGACATGGGGTTGGATGCCATGTGGGACATAGGGTGGGATGCCTAGTGGACATGGGGTGGGATGCCATGTGGAACTGGGTAGAATGCCATGTAGGATATGGATATATGGTGGAAAGCCATATGGGACATAGGGTGGAATGCCATGGGATGGGATGTCATGTGGGGCATGGGATGTCATGTGAAGCATGGGATGTCATGTGGGACATGGGATGGGGTGTAATGTAGAACATATGGTGGGACAAGGTGGGACATCAGGTAGAAAGCCACTAATGCGGGACCTAAGGGGGATGCCATGTGGGACACAGGGTGGGATGCCATGTGGGACATAGAAAGGGATGCCATGTGGTACATATGGTTGGATTAATGTGGGGACATACATGTAGGATGGTACCCATGTGGGACATAGGGTTGGATGCCATGTGGGTCATAGGTTGGGATGCCATATGGGACATGGTGGAATGCCATGTGGGGCGTGGTGGAATACCATGTGGGACATGTGGTGGAATGCCATGTGGGACATGTGGTGGATTGCCATATGGGACATATGGTGGAATGCCATGTGAGACATACTGTACGGTGGAATGCCATGTTAGGAGATATGGTAGAATATAATGTGAAACAAGGCATGGGATGGGATGTTATGTGGGACATGGGGGTGAGATGTTATTTTGGACATGGATGGGATCCATGTGGGAGTTGAGGGTTCTAGCTACGGTGGGCAGCACTGGGCGGGCCCGCCTAGGACTCGCAATTCTCGCCCAGCACTAGGCTCTAAGATTCACTCTTCCGCCCGGTACTCAAAAGTTCAATTTGGTTAATTAATTAAGTGTTTAAACAGATCTCTTTTAATGTCGCTCTATGTCATCCGCTGATTTACACACATAACATAACATACATTGCGCACAATAAATTCTGATCAAAACAACTGAACTATAGGAATTTAATGCAATGGAATGTATATATAATCCCCCATACATGTCACACATAAACATACTCACATGCACACAGTTCAGGTTCACGTTTTAATCCTTGTGAATAACTGCTGCCAGTTTGCCGAGTCAGTCACTTACTTACCATACAAACAAACTTTAACAAAGTAAATATTACACCCCCAAGGGCCGAAGGCATGCTTATAGACCGGTCCAAATTTAAGTAACCAATCACATTTGTTATAAACCCCATATGCACTTAAGATTATAACGGACTGATCAATATTCTTTTGATTTGTGGGGCTTTGATATTGACCAAAGTTGTTGCGTAGTTTATAGGAACATGTGCCGCTACAGTGGTTAACTTAACTAGTTAAATAATTGTAATGATGTATGGCTTTCGTCGAACGATACGGGGACAAAAATAAAAGGGGTAAAACGTTTGGGAAAGATAAATAACAATGGAAATTGAGAGAAGAATTCCCTGCATATGTTTGTACTTCCTTTTTTTGTTTTGAAGGGAGAGGGGGGGGGGGGAAGCACATTGACAGTTGAATATCCATTATATTTTCTAGTCTCGTTGTACATACTGTCATTGACAATTTGTCAATACAAGTGGACAAAATTTGAACAGTTCTTCATGGGAGGGGGTCTAGGAGGTCACCCTGGATTGTCACTGGAACCCAGCACTCAAACTTGTCTCGCTAGCACCCTGTGTGGGACATAGGGTGGGGTGCCATATGGGGCATATGGTGGAATGGCACATAGGGTGGGATGTCATGTGGGACATCGGGTAGGATGCCACATGGGAGATATGGTTGACTGCTGTGTGGGACAAGGGATTGGATGTCATGTGGGACATGGGGTGGAATGTCATGTGGGACATGAAATGCCATGTGGAACTTAGTGTAAGATGCCATTTTTATAATTGCGAAGGCCGTATGGTACGGGTGTAAATTTGCATGGGCATGCGAACCATGACGGTATTTACAGTTTAAGTTTTTTAGTAAAACCTGGTAGAAAAATAAATTGATAAAAGTTAGCTATTTACATACATTGCCAAAAATACCCTACTTCAGTAACTTTTAGAAAATTGTTTCTAATCATACAGAAACAACGTATTAACATTTAAAGAAATACATAAATATTTGCAATGGAATTGCCTCTATGACGTTATTAACACAAATTCATCATATACTGTACAAAAACTTTCAAATGTCATTGGGAAATCTTAAAATCCATATCTCTTGAAAGAAGTATGATATCAACCTGATTTTTGTATCAAATTGGCTCAAAAAGTGCTCTTTCAAATAAAATTGTATAAAAACCATGGGAATATTATAAAAAAAAAACCATGGGAATATTACAAAAATCCACGGGAATATTCCTTTAGGAATTTGGTTCTTCGGACATGCAGTCTAGATAAGTCTTCAGAAATGCATTTATTACCATCATTTTCATACAGTATCAACACATTCACATTTTCAGCACCCGCGGGGCACTTTATACAAAAAGTGGTAGGGTTATGCAACCCATTAACTGAAAACATACCCTCGCAGTATGACAGATTTTTTGGCAACTGCAGCATGAAATAATACAATTTTGATACCTGCAGTATGAAAGAAGTCGATTTTGATACCTGCAATATGATAATTCAACAAAATAATTGTAAAAATGGACCAGCAGTACAAAATTAACAGAGTAAAGCCTCATTTTTGGGACCTACACTACAAAAATATTGAAGGAAAAAAGGCACCTGCTCGGGCGGCATATATATATATATCTATATATATATCTATATATCTATATATGTATCTATATACATATATCTATATATATATCTATATATATATATATATATATATATATATATATATATATATATATATATATATATATACATATATATATATACACATAAACACACATACACACATACATATATACATACATACATACATACATACATACATACATACATACATACATACATACATACATACATGCATATATACATATATACATACATACATACATACATACATACATACATACATACATACATATATACATACATACATACATACATATATATAAATATATATATATATTTATATATATACACATATACACCCTCACCTCCCCGTCCCTCCCTGCCTCCCCCTTCTCCCAGAAGGACTGCAGTATGGAAAAAAGTCAATATTAAAACCTGCAGTATAAGTATAAAACAAAATTATTGCCAAAATTTATCAGCAGTACAAAATTAACAGAGCGAAGCCTCATTTTTGGGGACCTGCACTATGAAAATATTGAAGAAGAAAAAAAAAAGGCACCTGGGGTTTATTGATTTTTTGACCCTTGCAATATGTAAAGGGATGTCTTTGTGGAAATGTCTTTGTGGAAGTGTCTTGCGTTATATGAGACAAAGCAGAAAGGCAACCCTGGATGAAGGGCGAGGGAAATTCTGTATTTGGAGACAACTTCATTGTGGCTTATTTGATGTAATTATAACACATGCTTGGACTGTGTGCCAGTCAAATATGTTGCATGTGGGTATATACAAAATGATCTGGATTTTGGATTTTGACATGGAAAGGGGACTTTTGAGGAGCAAGAATTTTTGACTGATTACAGAGAGACTGCATGGAAAATTGTAGCACCAAAAACTGCCCACTATCATCTCAAATCGGTAAATGTACAATTTTATTGAACAGCAACAGTTGTCGAATCACTTCTTTCTGACTTTCCCAATCATTATCTACCATTTTCTGATTTTCTCAATCAGGATATACTCTTCTCTGATTTTCACAATCAAGATGTACAATTTTCTAATTTTTCCCAATCGAGATAGAGTATACATTGTTCTTACTTTCCAATCAATCACAATGTACCATTTAATGCTTTTTTTTGGAAAAAGGAAAGTAAGAAAAAAGGCAACTGTACACTTATCTTTGGGTCCAAGTGTTTTGCATAGAACACTAAATTGTCTATTTGCAAATATGATATTTTAGTTGATATAATTCATATTGAAGGTAGTCAATTTGTATGATTTTCTATTCCTTCCCATTGTGACTGGGCCTTAATCTGTATGAAGCTTATTGGCATGCATCCTTACCCTGTAGGAAGCTTATTGGCACGTATCCTTACTTTGTACGAAGCTTATTGCACGCATCCTTAACCTGTATGAAGCTTATTGGCATGCATCCTTACCCTGTATGAAGCTTATTGACACGCATCCTTAGCATTCTTACCCTGTATGCAGCTTATTGCATGCATCCTTACCCTGTACGAAGCTTATTGGCATGCATCCTTACCCTGTATGAAGCTTATTGGCATGCATCCTTACCCTGTATGAAGCTTATTGGCATGCATCCTTACCCTGTATGAAGCTTATTGGCATGCATCCTTACCCTGTATGAAGCTTATTGGCATGCATCCTTACCCTGTATGAAGCTTATAAGCATGCATCTTTACCCTGTATGAAGCTTATGGGCATGCATCTTTACCCTGTATGAAGCTTATTGACACCATGGACAAAGTGTGATTATGAAATTTGGTGTTCGTGTGGATATGACTTTCACCAAAACCACAGATTTTTGCCTTAACAATGCTCTTATGACATTGTGTTAGGCAAATGTTGTAAATAAATGTTAATAAGCTGTTTACTTGTCCATAATTCTTGACATTTTATTCTGAGAAAATACCTTTTCCACATTTTTTCGCGCTTCTGCTACAACATGCCTCATTAATTGTAAATATAATGTTTCGCCAGGGTGTAAACTTAAGGAAAGTGTCGGTCTTGATTAAGCTTGTTTGGTTTTGCCCCCATGTGAAACTGGTCTGTTTCCAAAACAAAAACTAGTTTTAACAGGAAAACCTTGTTTTTTACCCGTAATAGCTTTGAACGTTAAAGTGCATTACTTACAGTAACTGTAACTGCATTGGTATATGATAGCAGCTAACGATGTTTGTATCACAGTAATTTTGGTAGATAATGTTGAAAATTATTTCAGTGTAAATGACGCACACCAGAGTCAGACAGTCACGAAAGTGATGGGCATCACATTAACATTGATGCACATTGACGCACCAAAAAGGAAGAATACAATTTTTTGATTTAATGGTTCAACAGCAGACAGCAGCTCATTATAAAGCTGAGCTGCTGTCTACTGTTTCTTTTATTAACTCTTACTCTACCAGGGCTTTAAAAAAAGCGAGCCCAATTTTCTTTTTCTTTCATTACAATTTTGGTTGGAACAGAGGCTAAGGTATTTATCTTTTGAGTAATGAAGCCAATTTAGAAAAATATTGGACAAAAAATGCAAATTATGCAATTTCCGGGTAAATTTTGTCAACAAATGATCAATCTTTGCAGAAGTATAACTTCTTGTCAATATTGAAAACAGAGGTTTGTGTCACATATTTAGATTCTTTATGAAATTTCCTTTCCTGTGATACTAATCTATAAATTTTAAGAAGAAAGAAAAAAAGAAAAGAAAAAATGATTATAGGTAAAAGACCTTTGAAAGCTGCAGCAGAAAAATATTTACGCAGTGGTCACGGTGAGACTCGAACCCAAAGCGCTCATGTGCTAGCCGCGTGCATTTCCTCTGCACCCTGTAGTCTTTCAAATTGGAGAGATGAAATATAATTCTTATAGGAAAGGTTCTAAATAGAGGGGGTATGTCTTTATTTATATATCAAATGCAAGGAAATCTCAAGCACTTTCGAATGGTGGTTTAACAAAGCATGTGCAATGTACGGTTTGGGTACCCAATTTTTGGAGAAAAAAAAAAACGGGTCAAAAATGGCAGAAATACATACAATTTTGAAGAAATTTCTCTAGAACAAAAGATTGATGGTACGGATTATAAAAATTAGACCAGAAACCAATACCAACACTATCATGTCTTAAAACTTGTGTGTTTGATTTTGAAGCAAAAATGTGATCTTGGGAAGTTATTGTAAGATATGAAAAAAAAAAAAAAAAAAAAAAACATTTTTGTACTTTCAATGTACTTTTTTTTAATATTCTTTAATACGAACCCTATGAAAAAGTTACATTTTGTGAAAGAAATGTCCAAGTACTATAAAATCATACCAAGATTATATGACTGTGGTAAAGTGAAGTCCCGATTTTATTTTTTAGAAAAAGATGATTTGAAAACGGCGATACTATCGCCGCGTGCTAGAGTAAGGGCTAAATAATTTTGGGCTCTCACAAATGCACCAGGATTAACTTAGTACATCTCATAGTACTCATCATTGATTTATAAAGGATCAATTGAAACTACTGGTTTTTATTCATTTAGTTGTAATATCTACAATACTGGAAAACAAGAAAAAATTGTTTTTACCATCTTTTGGCAATTTTTTACAGTGATTTAGATCTTTTTGATACTTTTGGTTTTTCTTAAAATATGAGTCGGACGACCGAAACCGTGGTTTCGTGGAATCGGTTTGAGTTAAAAAAACGGTAGACCATGCAAACTTAGTCTTCATTGCTAGTCCTCAGTCAATCAAGCCGTTATGCAAGTTTAATTGTTACCCCGTGGTCTCTGGTCAGTTGTAACACAGTCAAGTTTTATACTTTGTCATGTAAGGATGTAATCTAGTTTTATACTCAGTTGTTGAAAGTTTTGAGATTGTTAACGTATAGCGTAGGCTCTGTAAGTTGTAAATAGTTGTAAATAAAGTGATTGTGAAGAAAAGGTGTTTGCCCTACCGAGTTTTACAACCCCTTGTGTATTTGATAACCATTTTTTTTTTACATGTGTCGGACTTTGCTCTATTCTTTTCTTTACAATTGTTAATGGACAGGTGGAAGCAACATGAGCGATATTGGTTTGAAATATTATTTAAAAAAATCAAGAATGTGGCAAAAATTATAAGTAAAGTAAAGTTTTTAAATTTTATTAAATTTTCAAGGCTTTTATGCAAATTTGATAATGTATGCGCAGACAGATCTTGATCGATAAGATCCTTGTCTCATAACCTGCTGTGACATTTTTGGTTGGGGATTAGTTGTTGCTTATAAAAAAAAAATTGATCTTATCTATACTTAGGGTATTTTAGAAACTACCATTTTGATTTAACAAAACTTGATCTATGCTGATCAAATCTGCCTGTCCATAGCAGTGTTCACCTGTTCATATTAAGGTGTAGGATTGTGGGATTCTCGCACATATTATCAAATTCCGCTCAAAAATAATTAAAAGGAAAAATTCCTGCAAATAATTTTTTTTTTTGGAAGGAGGGAGGGGGACATATTTTGGTATTTTGGGCCTTTTTAGTTTTTCCTCAAAGAATCCTTTAAATTCATGCACATATTATCAAATTCCTGCTCAAAAATAATTGAAAGGGGGAATTCCTGCAAATATATATATATTTTTTTTTTGGGATAATAATTTGTTTTTTTAGGTATTTTTCCTCAAAGAATCCTTTAGATTCCCTCACATATTGTTAAATTCCCGCTCAAAAATAATTGAAAGGGGGAAAATATCTGTAAATATTTTTTTGGAGGGGGAGAAAGGGGAATATTTTGGTATTTTTGGCCTTTTTTGGTATTTTTCCTCAAAGAATCCTTTAAAACACCCAAAATTTCACTGGTCTATATCCCAATTTTTCAAATCTGCCCCATAATCTGCCCCATGTCCCGACCATGAATGTTGAAAAGTGCTTCTCACTATTTTCAGAGACTGAAATTAAGGAAATAAGTAATTGAATTTGCATAACAATTTTTAGCGTTTTTCCTGTTCATACAGTACATCACAAACTTTACATGCATCAAAAACCCCTTTAAGTTTTGATTCTCACATTAGAGAGACGGCTCTACTAAGAAAACATATTTTTTGTATTTGTCTAACTACCTTTGAAGTCTCTAAAAAATTTTTTTTTTTTTTATTCCTTTAAAGAACTTAAATGGATATGACAATCTTGTACCTATAATTGTTGACAAATACAGTGGCAGTGATTAAAATTCATACAAATAATATAACGTTTTCCTTGAAAGTTTGTTAGTCAAATATATTGTGGATATTCTTTTCTCTCAAAGCTATAGTAACCTTGAGGAATACCATGGTACAGTAAGGAATATTTTTGGAAACATCAATCATACCAAGGACTTCTTTGTGGTCAGATATACATTCATGAAAGGCTTCCTCATTCAATTTGTTGCACAGAAAATGGGTTATTTAATTGCATATCAATAGTTTGCCAAGAAAAACTTGAAATCGTTGTTACTATCTATTTCAGTGTTGAGTTACGAATATCTAAGTTGGCAGATGGGTATGAGGCTGGAGGTACAGTAAATAAAGTATGCCCTGCACTGTTGGGATGATAGTCATCACCTTACAGGGAAATGAGGCAAGAAGTGCCCACCATCTCACTTAGTCAGGGGGAGGGGAGAAGAGGAGGGGGTAAGAAATGCCCAGTGCAGATTGGTTACTATTTTTAGCCATTTATTTGTATTACTTTCTGGTTTGAAACAAGCTGGTTTTGATGCCTTTTTATGATGTGAATGATGGTTACTTTTGCACAAAAAAGAAAAGAAAAAAGTGTCATCACCCTTTATTTTTGTTCTTTATTTCCATGTGCATTCAAGCCAATTGACCTCCCAGACTTAGTCGATTGACAGCTTTTTTAACCAATCACTGCACGAATTGCCTAGCAACAAAATCTGCATAACTTAAGTGGGGCAAAACTCCTATGTGGAACTGGTAGCGCACGCTCACGCAATCAATGCAATGTACTGCACAAAACACATTTCTGCATGCACAGACTGAGTGAGGACAAGATGGTGAACAGAAATTGTGCATACAGGCCTGCTACCTTCTTTTTAAGTCTTATTTCAGTTACCCAGAAGGATTAGCAAACATATTTTTTTGTTTACTTCTTTTACTAAAAACTCTATAGTGCCTGAGAAGTGCCATAAATGAATTGAAGCTTGCGACAGGCCACATGATCATCTAAATGTCAATGCATTGGTCATGCACGATTGTGAATGTGAGGTTTGTTTGCCTCACCTAGTTACGGTGGGTGTGGCCCATTTCCTAACTCAGAGAGGTCAATTGGTTCTCATCGTATCCCTGTTCTCATCATGTTGACTCAAGTGACTTCATAAAAAGTGCCTTCTTCCATAAATATTGCCCCATAGCCCATTTTTCGTGCAGGTGTCCTTGAGTATAGATCTTACTTATCTATTGCATTTCTTCCAAAATAAAGAGTTGTTTGGGAATGCGCGGTAGTTGTTCAAGTGAAGTGTACTTTCTCTCTCTGCATGTTTGGCAGGTGATGCATGCATAGTTAAGAGATCAATTGTGATGCACTCATCTTTATTCAACCCTGCAATGAATCCTTGTAAAAATTGTAAATACAAAATTGAATGTTGGGAAATTACACAATTATGCATACTAAATATTCATATGGCATTTCAATAACTTGGCATGGACAATTGCTGTTTCGATAAAATATCACCACGTATTATTTTTACTTTTTTCTTCTCCAGATAATGAAGGATGTTGTTTTGGCATGACGTTTTCTGAAATCTAACCAGTACAATTAATTTAATAGTGGAATAAAACGACAACAAACTATCCAATATGGAGATGAATCACGTCAACGGCCATGGTCCTCCGGTCAGTTTGCCAATTCTCATATATGGAAGAGAGTCGCTCATTGTTCACTGGCATCAGAACTTGACAGCCGAGTATATTTGTGGAAAAGCAGCCCAGGAATACGGTATTTCGTTTCTGGGATCGAACATGTTTGCATTGTATGATGAGAAGACGAGCCAATGGCTGCATCCCGCAAAACTTATTGGCAGGGACATGACCGAGTTGCGGTATCGCATCCGTTTCCACACATCAACCAATATCAACACCCTGGAGGAGAACGTAGTCCATTATATGTTTGCTCAGTACCGCCATCTTTTTCTTGAAGACAGACTTATGAGCGGAACTCTTAGACTCGAGGAATCCTTGGGCTTGATGGTCCTGGACCTTGTCCGTTACGCTCGTGAAGAAAACATCCCAATCAGTAAAGTTGTCCAGAAAGTAAGCTTCACAAAATTTTTGCCCAGATCTGTTGTGGCGAGGCTGAACGTGTGGGAAAAACGCAATTTGAGAAGGAAGGTCAAGAAAAACATTCGTCCATTCGAGAGTGATACCAGGGAGGTGCTCAACTTTAAGATCATGTATATGGTGTCATTAATCGAGGAGTACAAGTCATTCGGAGAAGAGACAATTCAAACTTTAGGCGGTGACTATTATACTGTTTCAGCATTTAAGGGCATTCAAAAACAGATTGGCACAGATGGGGTAAGATTTTTTCTTGCAATATGGTATGAAGAATAAATGATTATGACGGTGGTAATACAGTAGATGGAGATGTAATGTGATGGTGATTATGATGTAACCGTGGTTGTAATGTGATGGTGGATGTAAGTATGGTGGCGGTTGTAATGTGGTGGTGATTGTAATGTTATGTCGAAGGTTCTGATGGTGATAGTGAAGTGGTGAAACCACCATTGTGGTATTGATGATGATGGTGGGGATGATGATGGTGGTTAGAGTGGTGGCTGTTAGTGTGATGGTGGTAGAGTGAGGATGGTGAGGGTAATGGTGTTGATAATAATAGTGGTTAGAGTGGTGGTTGTTAGTGCGATGGTGGTAGAGTGAGGATGGTGAGGGTAATGGTGTTGATTATGATGATGCTGGATGGTGGTTAGAGTGGTGGTTGTGAGTGTGATGGTGGTTAGAGTGTGGATGGTTAGGGTAATGTTGTTGATAATGATGATGGTGGGGATGATGATGGTGGGGATGATGATGGTGAATTAGAGGGGTGGTTGTTAGTTGATGGTGGTTAGAGTGCGTATGGTTAGGGATATGCATGTGGGGATGATGATGGTGGTTAAAGTGGTGGTTGATGATGGTGGTTAGAGTGGTGGTTGATGATGGTGGTTAGAGTGGTGGTTGTTAGTGTGATGGTGGTTAGATTGTGGATGGCTGGTTATTATGGTGTTGATAATGATGATGGTGGGGATGATGATGATGATGGTTAGAGTGTTTGTTAGTGTTATCATGATAAGAGTGTGGATGGTGAGGGGTATGCATGTGGGGATGATAATGATGGTTCGATTGGTGGTTGTTAGTTGATGGTGTTTAGAGTGTGGATGGTTTGGGGGAAGTTGTTGATAATAATGATAATGGTGGGGATGATGATGGTAATTAGAGTGGTGGTTGTTAGTTTATGGTGGTAGAGTGGATGGTTAGGGTAATGGTGTGGATAATAATAGTGGTTAGAGGTGGTTGTTAGTGTGATGGTGGTAGAGTGAGGATGGTGAGGGTAGTGGTGTTGATTATGATGATGCTGGATGGTGGTTATAGTGGTGGTGGTCAGTGTGATGGTGGTTAGAGTGTGGATGGTTAGGGTAATGTTGTTGATAATGATGATGGTGGGACGATGGTGGTGGTTAGAGTGATGGTGGTTAGGGTAATGGTCTTGATAATGATGATGATGACAATGATGATGATAACAATGACCATGACGATGATGATGAAAAAACAATAATCACAGAATTTACTCGAGACCAATAATCAAATGCCCTACCACGCATCACAAATCTCCCATGACAGGCCTTACTGCAGGCAGGGTTCCATGGAGGGTGTGTTTCCTGAAGTTGAGCATCTTTTCATGTGATTTAGAACAGATAGTACCTTAAATAATGCAAACGTTTTTCTGTTGCACCCCCAAGCATACGGGCCTGCATGAGCATTCAGTAACATCTATTTCCAATTCCAGTCAGCAGTAAATAGTACTTAACCCTTACTCTACCACGCGGCGATATTATCGCCGTTTTGGGTGCCCCGTCTTTGGCCCAGCCTCCCGAGCGCATTTTCAAAACAGTGCTGGTAGAGTAAGGGTTAATCAACCCGCGACATATCGCCAACCGAAAATATAGGCAGCATGAACCCGTGGCGGGTCCCGCGAAAGGGGCCCGACTTTTCTGCCTGGAAGACAGAGGACCCTTCAATAATCACGCCTTGATTAACCCTTACTCTACCACGCGGCGATATTATCGCCGTTTTGGTGCCCGTCTTTGGCCCGCCTCCCGAGCGCATTTTCAAAACAGTGCTGGTAGAGTAAGGGTTAATCAACCCAGCGACATATATCGCCAACCCAAAAATATAGGCAGCATGATCGGTGGCGGCCCAGCGGTCCCAGCGAAAGGGCCCGACTTTTCTGCCTGGAAGACAGAGGACCCTTCAATAATCACGCCTTGATTAACCCTTACTCTACCACGCCGGCGATATTATCGCCGCGTTTGGGTGCCCTTTCTTTGGCCCGCCTCCCGGCGCATTTTCAAAACAGTGCTGGTAGAGTAAGGGTTAATTAACCCGCGACATATCGCCAACCGAAAATATAGGCAGCATGATCCCGGTGGGCGCCCAGCGGTCCCAGCGAAAGGGGCCCGACTTTTCTGCCTGGAAGACAGAGGACCCTTCAATAATCACGCCTTGATTAACTCTTACTCTACCACGCGATATTATCGCGTTTTGGTGCCCGTCTTTGGCCCGCCTCGGCGCATTTTCAAAACAGTGCTGGTAGAGTGCGGGTTAATACACTTATGAGTGTTCAGTAACATCTATTTCCAATTCCAGTCAGCAGTAAATAGTACTTAATACACTTGAAACAATTTTTGTTAAAGGGTCAATAATTAGCGGAAATTCTTATTTAGCTGCTTTATATATTTAACCTCTACAGTACACAATTTCCTTGGAACAGATGTATTGACAAAACGGAACATGAACAGAAGTATGCATTCTGTATTTTATACAAAAAACAACAACCCCAAAACCCCAAAAAACTTCTTTATGCATGGAAACATGCATCATAACACATCTGATATACAGTAAATGACCCTTTTTGACTGAAAATTGAAAAAGGAAGTTTCTTATAGAATGATTTGTTTTTCATCAATCAAGATTATCTTACAGGAAGGGAAGGTAAAAATGTGGCATGCTTCATTGTGTCTCAGATTGTAGTTAGCAAAACAGGAAACAAAAGGAAAAACAGTTTTGTTTTTCATTATTTCCTTTTTAAAGGAAAAACGTACTTTCCCGTCATCATTTAAATTCTGTCAAATTAGGCATGAGATGGGTTTTTTGGGGTTCTAAAAAATTCCAGATTTGTGTGAAATTCCATTCTTGTGAGCACAGCGAGTTACTACTACTAATAATAACTTCAATTTTTAAAGTGCTTTTCATGGAAAATACAATCCCAAAGCACTGTACAAAAGGTAAAATTAAAGAAAATAATGAAAACAGAAAACAACAAAGAAGCTAACAATTACAACAAATAGTGACAAAATAAGTAAGTTTTTAACTTAGGCTGAAATAAAGATAGTGAAGGTGATGAGCGAATCTCATCTGGCAATAAATCCCACTCATAGGGAGCGAAATAAGTGAAGGAACGAGCGCCAAAGGTTTTTTTTTTATTACTAAAACTGCCTTTGGAGAAGGCGTAACTCGATGCTGCGAGTGGCGTTTAAGCTGGCGTGTAAAATAAGCTGATCCCCTGGAGATATAGCTCTCTCCCGAGAAATCATGGCAGAGAAAAACAAAGGTGCATTGATTGCCATTAAGGAATTTATACACAAGTATTAAAACGTTAAATTGAATACGTGCTTAATGACTGGAAGCCAATGAAGTGCTCTGAGAACAGGTGTAATGTGATGATGGTTCCTAGTGCGAGTAACTAAACGAGCTGCGGCATTCTGAATATGCTAATGACTGGAAGCCAATGAAGTGCTCTGAGAACAGGTGTAATGTGATGATGGTTCCTAGTGCGAGTAACTAAACGAGCTGCGGCATTCTGAATATGCTGCATTCGCAAGATGAGTTGATCATCAATGCCATACAGTAAGCTGTTACAGTAATCAAGCTGTGAGGTAACATAGGCATACATTAGTTTTTCAGCACTAGAGCTGGTCTAAAAGATGACAAATTCATTCTACCAATGTGATACAAGGAGTAAGAGGCAGTTTTACAGACATGAGAGACATGATAAGTCATGGTAGTCATGTCATCAAATAAGATTACGCACAACAGGGCTTGGCTTTAATAGAGTGACCCCAACACGCAATTGATTTAAAGGCGACATGATAAGTCATGGAAGTCATGTCATCGAATAAGTTTACGCACAACAGGGCTTGGCTCACTAGAGTGACCCCAACACGCAATTGATTTAAAGGCGACATGATAAGTCATTGAAGTCAGGTCATCAAATAAGTTTACGCACAATAAGGCTTGGCTTAACTAGAGTGACCCCAACACGCAATTGATTTAAAGGCGACATGATAAGTCATGGAAGTCATGTCATCAAATAAGTTTACGCACAACAGGGCTTGGCTTTAATAGAGTGACCCCAACACGCAATTGATTTAAAGGCGACATGATAAGTCATGGAAGTCATGTCATCAAATAAGTTTACGCACAACAGGGCTTGGCTCACTAGAGTGACCCCAACACGCAATTGATTTAAAGGCGACATGATAAGTCATTGAAGTCAGGTCATCAAATAAGTTTACGCACAATAAGGCTTGGCTTAACTAGAGTGACCCCAACACGCAATTGATTTAAAGTCGACATGATAAGTCATGGAAGTCATGTCATCAAATAAGATTACACACAACAGGGCTTGGCTCACTAGAGTGACCCCAACACGCAATTGATTTAAAGTCGACATGATAAGTCATGGAAGTCATGTCATCAAATAAGATTACACACAACAGGGCTTGGCTTTACTAGAGTGACCCCAACACGCAATTGATTTAAAGGCGTACGATAAGTCATGGAAGTCATGTCATCAAATAAGTTCACGCACAAAAGGGCTTGGCTTTACTAGAGTGACCCCAACACGCAATTGATTTAAAGGCGACATGATAAGTCATTGAAGTCATGTCATCAAATAGGTTTACGCACAACAGGGCTTGGCTTTACTAGAGTGACCCCAACACGCAATTGATTTAAAGGCGACATGATAAGTCATGGAAGTCATGGAAGTCATGTCATCAAATAAGTTCACGCACAACAGGGCTTGGCTTATTCTCCTCGCCCTCAACTTTATTGAGTACTCTCCTCTTAGTCACTTTGCCATTTTCTCTGACTCAAAGGCTGTTCTTACTTCATTACTCAATATTAAATGGGATAACCTCACCTGCCACCTCCTCCTCCGGAAACTCTTTTCTCCCACCCTCTGCAGGAAAAGTGTTTTTTTCTTCTGGATACCCAGCCATGTTGGCATCCCTGGCAATGACAGGGCTGATGCAGCCGCTAAGCTTACCCTCAACCTCCTCCGTTCCCCTTTTCCCAAAACCCTCTCTGACATCAAACCGCTTATCGCTTCCCTTGTTCGTGACCGCTGGCAAACCTCATGGAACTCCCAAATTGATAACAAACTCCATGTCATCCAGCCCACAATCCCGATCAAATTCACCATCAACAACCTCTCTCGTATCGACAATGTTCATATTACCCATTTTGGAATTGGTCACACCCACCTCATTCACTTCCACCTCCTTATTGGTTCTCCCCAACCCCTCTGTAACAATTGCCACTGCATCCTCACAATCCAACACCTTCTCCTTGCTTGCCCCCTGTACAACCTTCCCAGAGCTTCCCTCGCTCCGTACAACTCAATTGCTGAGTTCTTCCAGAAAAATCCTCCGGATAAAATAATCTCCTACCTTCATCATGCATTCCTCTACAACCATATTTAATTCTCCTCTTCCACCCCCTCTCTACTTTGTTTTTGTTTTACCCATGCACCTCCTCTCTCGGTCACAGCTTTCTGGCTTTTGTTCTTGAATTTCTCTCATTCTCCCCCTGGTTTCTTTCCTTCCTACCTCTAAAATGATCTGACCTCTCAGGCACAATTTGACCCTCGTTGTCGTGGTGCCGTTAAGACCTCATCAAACAAACAAATTTACTAGAGTGACCCCAACACACAATTGATTTAAAAGGCGACATGATAAGTGATGGAAGTCATGTCATCAAATAAGATTACGCACAACAGGGCTTAGCTTTACTAGAGTGACCCCAACACGCAATTGATTTAAAAGGCGACATGATAAGTCATGGAAGTCATGTCATCAAATAAGATTACGCACAACAGGGCTTAGCTTTACTAGAGTGACCCCAACACGCAATTGATTTAAAAGGCGACATGATAAGTCATGGAAGTCATGTCATCAAATAAGATTACGCACAACAGGGCTTAGCTTTACTAGAGTGACCCCAACACGCAATTGATTTAAAAGGCGACATGATAAGTCATGGAAGTCATGTCATCGAATAAGTTTACGCATAAGAGGGCTTGGCTTTACTAGAGTGACCCCAACATGCAATTGATTTAAAGGGGTTGTCTTCCTAAATCGAGATTGCAAATGAAGTATTTCGTTTGTATTATCATCATTCAGTACTGGTTTATTATGGATTATTCATTGCCTAATATTATACAAGTAGTTTAATCCATATTGCATGTCGGAATCTCAGACTCGGAATTTGAGACTTGGTTTGCTGATTTCTTGGTTTTCAGGAGAAATTAATTTTCTCTATTTTAGAAGACTAATTTTCTTTATTTTAGAAGACTAATGTTCACTAATTTTGAAGACTAATTTACTAATATAATATATTTTAATATTCCTTTATAATTCTGGTAATATATGTCATTGTAAGAAAAAAATAAATGATAATAATTGCATTAAAAAAGGTTAAAGGGTTTTGGTCTACTGTAAGTAGCCAATGCAATTGACTGTAAAGAGGTTCAGCTTGCCATTTTATTTGACTGTAGTGTATTCTAACCCCTTCTCTCAGATTTGTTCCTGGGTCTCAATTGAAACTTTGGATAAGACTTCACCCCACTGTGGAATTAATGGATTAGTTCAGTGGTCTAGCAAGTTTTAATATGAAAGAGAACTAATGGAAACCAAATGGTGAAGAAACTACTTCAATATCTTATTCTGTTAAGGAGATATTCAAGTTTAAAGTTGTGTCCATCTGTTTAGAAATGACTGGTGTAGTAAGTCCAGTATGGAAAGTCGGTGCCCCCATCCTCACACTCCTAACAATTGTTATTTTAAAGAAATTGTATTGAACTTTTTTCAGTAAATTATAATTACTATAAGTACTAGATTCTGGTTTACGACTTACATTCCTGACATATCCAATGGTTTTAAAGCCACAAAATCGCAGGAATAATTTCAGTCATAACAGAAATCATACCAATGTTTAAGCTTAAATAACTCTGTAAGAAATAAGATTTTTGAATGCTTTCTTGACCATTTGTTTCTTTTAAAACCCTCTTTCATATAAGAAAAAAGAAAAGAAAAGGGAAAACAAATTTAATAATAATTGCTCGACCAGTGAACTAATCCTTCATATGCTGATGTTTCATGCAATGTAATGTACTTGCAAGGTACTGACTGTACGTGTAGTGTGTTTAGTTAAAATTCGGAAGTGTAGGGTGTTTCAGACTGCACTCAACCATAATTATACAGCTGGGTTAAAGAAGTAGTGACATGTAGAGTCAACTTGAGCTATATTGCTTCAAAATGGATCATTAATACTAAACTGAAGTCCATCAAAATCGCTTAAAAACTGACCGTTTCACAGCATTTTCGGGGCTTATTTTGTCAATAAATTGTGACATAGGAGATAAACGCATCTTCCATCTGTCCATAGTTTATACAGGGAGATGCTTTCTAAATAGTATCTCCATGGTTTATGTAAATCCTTTGTGTTTCAATCCTCCCTGAACAAAAAATATTTTGAAGGTCAACATGTGATTCCCTTAAAGTGTTTGAAACTTTATACTTAACTGTATAGGGTTTTATGGTATCTATAAATGGCTTTAGTTGAAGAACAGTTTTTAAAGAATTACTTGAGGTTATTGAGCTCTGTTCATCTGATGACATCACAAAGTTCACCTGAATTCTAAAATCTTAAAACTTTGATTGACCATAACTCAAAAACCACAAGCTTTTTCAAAGATTTAAAGGATTAGTTCAGTTGTCAGGCATGTCCATCTTATATGAAAGAGGACTTCAATAAAAGCAATGGTGAAGAAAGCATTGCAAAATCTTATTCCGTTAAGGAGCTGTTCAAGTTTAAAGTCTGGTATAATTTTGTAAAAACAACTGAAATCAGACTAGTCGGATGTCACAGCCTCAGAATCATCAAAGTCTTTATGTATTTTATGGAAAGTTTATTTAATTTTTCTCACTATTTAGATTATTTTCCCTCAAACTTTCTTCAAGTGGTATATTATAAATACCCTTCCTAGATTCAGTTTGACTATTTTTTTGACGTATTCCATGGTTTTTAAGCCACAAAATCGTAGGAGAAAATGTGATAGAAGTCATGAAGAATTTGAGGAATCTGAGGCTATGACATCACTACTAGTCTGATTTCAGTCATTTCTACACAAATGATACCAAAATTTAAACTTCAATATATCTTTAACAGAATAAGATTTTTGAATGCTTTCTTCACTATTTTGCTTCTATTAAAGTCCTCTTTCATATAAGATAAACATGCTTGACCACTGAACTAATCCGTTTTAAAGCATTTTACTCAGAATTTAATGTTCTTCACATATTCTATGTAAAAACTGCTACATGTCACTAGATTGTTCTGTTAATACATCAGCTATATCACTCATTCTTTTTTTAATGTGAAAGCAATGAACATGCAGTAGCAAATTAATATTCTTCAGTATATGAAACTTTTTGCATATTTATGAGTGAATGTTGTGACATACTATTTCAGATAAAGTAGGTAATATTTCAATATCGATATTCAATATATTTTGTTATTGGCTTATATCAATGTGGTTAATATTTAATCATAATTAAATCATAATTTATATATGTATGTATCTATATGTATATATATATATATATATATATATATATATATATATATATGAGTTTTGATATTGATATATTTATATGAAACAGATTTTGTTGCCTTTTCTATATATATATAATATATATATCTATGATATATATATATTATAATATATATGTATACATATATATTATAATATATTTATATATATATATATATATATGTATATATATATATATATGTATATATATATATATATACATATATATATATATGTATTAATTTTTGATATTGAGGATTTAGTTGAAACAAAGATTTTGTTGTCTTTTCTTATATATATATATATATATATATATATATATATATATATATATATATATATATATATATATATATATATATATATATATATATATATATATTTATATATATATATATATATATATATATTTATATATATATATATATATATATATATATATATATATATATATATATATATATATATATATATATATATATATATATATATATATATATATATATATATATTATAATATATATGTATACATATATATAAATATTATAATTCATATATATGTATGTGTATATATATATATATATATATGATTTTTGTTATTGAGGATTTAGTTGAAACGAAGATTTTTATTTTATTTTTCTCATGTAGACCAAAGAAGTAGTGATGGAGTTCGTAGATATCATAGATACAAATATCCACACATTACGAGGCGATCAGGAGGGATTCTTGGTGCTTGTGAATCGTAGATCAGGAAGGCCGCTGGTAAGCGATGTATTATGATGTGTGTGAATGAAGGAATGAGGGGAGGGGGGGGGGCTAAAATGGTGGGGGTGGGGAAGGTCTTAAAAGGGTGTGGATGGGAGGGAATTACTCCCTGGGGAGGATGGAAGGGGTTTTAAGGAGGGATGGTATATCAGAGGTAGAAGTTCTATATTTTCTTTAGTCCATATACCATTCTTAAAATATCTTTTTCCTTCATTTACATGGATATAGAAAGGGGGCTAAAATGTCTAAAAAAAAATAAAGATAAAGTTTAAGAAAAAATATTCTCAAAGGAAAGATTTTGTCTCATAAATGATTTCAGAAGTAAACACACGCTTGATCTGATTTCCGATACGGCCAGTCCCTGTATGTTTGTACATACACTGTGTTTAGTTGCATGTTTGTGTGGGGTTGCATGCGTAGTGCATAATGTTATCATGATACAGGACATATTTCTTTCAAAGTGCTTGTTAGGAAAGAAAAATAAAAGTGAAAGATTAGTAAGATAATACTACAACTGTAGTCACTTTGACAATTACAATAAGAAAAAGAAAAGAAAAGAGAAAGCAAAAATGTATGCCTCCATCTGTTTGAAAAACAATTACGGGGACTAACTGGCTATATGGCCTTCAATTGCCTGTGCTGTAACATTTGTTATTGTCAATGGAAGTTTCATTTACCACACATCATGGAATATGGGCTAAAGTATCGTGCAAGAATTAGTTTCAATTTCAACCAATCAAAATATTTGAATCAAATTATATTTATTGTGTCCATATGATGATTCCTCCTCTGTAAAGGTCCATATTTTCTTCAGTTTAATTAAGTGTTTAAACAGCGCAATAAACTAATGTTGACTATGTTCTCGAAAATACTTTAGGCTGTCAGCACTCTTGTATGATCCCCCTCAATCGAAAAGGCTGGATACACAGCTGATTAAATGTTTGGTACCAATGGTTTGTTAGAAAACAGGAAGGGGGCGGGGGGTGGTGCATGTCCCCCATTAATTTTTAAAACAATGGTTTTTAAATATGCGTTATGTGTTAATTATTCACACACACACAAAACAAAATAACTTCTTTATTAATTACTTTATTTAATACATATTCCAATTATTTGAATATTATATACACCTGATGGAAGTGGACAATATTAAAATAATAATTACCCCCTCCCCTCCTGCCCCCTTCCCCATAAACACTTACACTATTCACAAGTTCATCTAGGACTCTACCTACATATGCTCTTTGTCCAACATGTCCGATTTGGCAATTGACAACATCGGTCTTGCCTCCCCCCACCCCTCCCACCTTTCCCTTCCTCCCAATGTGAAACCTGTGTCGGGGTCCCTGAAAAAAAACTAAGAGAACTTAATAACCACCATTTTGATTCTTAAAAACAGTATGTATTTCCGGATAATTTAAGCTTTATTCATTGATTCACCTTAGCTGGCCTTGTGATATTTTATTTGATGTAAATTAAAATGTACTGGTATTGACATAGTGGTAAAAACAACATGGTGCCCTGATACAGCATCCCTGGATATACTGTTAATGTGTTTTCTTTGTTTTAAGTTTCTAATTTGAATTTGATGACGGAGTGTTATTTGCAGCATATTTATTTGACCATATTGTGTGTATTTATTTTATATGTTGTCCCGTTCTTCCAAAGCAAATAATGTAGCAAAACAAATATTTGAAAAAGTACATTCTGGATTATATTACTTATTATAAATTATGAATGTGTTGTTTACATCATTTGTAGTAAATTTAATGGTTGCCAGCTTTTCCCACTTTTGTTTGAAGATTCTGCAGGCTTGTTTACCTTTTTTTTGCTCATGTTTGATTCATATTCATAATTGTTTTATCATGTATTACTTGTATGTTTGATATTGTTATATCATGTATAATATGTATTGATGGTGTTATAGCATGTTCTCATTATGTGGAAGGCTAGAATTACGGCCCTTGACCCCCTTCCTGTGTATTAATGGTAACGGGGCACACAGGAGGCTAAACACCACAGGCAGCTTGCTGGGTTTCCAGCGTGGTAAAGATTAATTATCCTGAATCATAGGAGAGGCATTGAGTAAGTCATTGGCCTCAATTAAAACATGCTTCCCACAGTGTAAGGGTTAGTGCTCTTGTTATATTTATTATGAAGGAAGTGCAATTGCCACAAACCTTTCATACTTTAGTGTTGTAGAGGTATTTTAGCAGCCTTTTTTTTTTAAGGAGGGGGGAGGGTTACAGGATGCAAACTGCAAGTATCTAGACTTACTTTATAGAAGGGGTAGTGCAAAACCACCACCACCTAACCCCCTCCCCAGCCGTGAGAGATTGTGTAATACCCCTCATGAAGAAGATTGCACCAAGTGACTGTATACAGAAGTGTTTCAATTCTTGTCTCAATTTGTGGATATTTTCATCTAGATTTTGGATTTTAGTCAGGTTGAGTTTGACCATTTTGTTGTTTCTTTCATTTTTGCTGCATATTTGTTATTTTGTTGTTTTCATTAGTTTCCTCAATTGTTCAATTTGTCTTCTTTTTATGTTGTTGTTGCTGGTTTGTGCGGTATACTAACTCTATCCTATTACACACTTTGTTGCTGTTGTTGTAAGCTAGGCTTTGATATTGTTGTGTTAGGCTTTGTTATTTTTTGAATTTAAGTGTATTGGCTTATGTGTTAAGTGTCACACTTACGGTAGGCTAGTATATTGTGTATTGAATCTAAGGTATTTCTTTAGGTATTGTTGGGCCTATTGTTCCTCTTTTAGTTTGCTGCTTTTGGTTTTCTGATTCTGGTTAATTATGTTGTATGATCATGTAGAGTTCGATTTACTGTGATAGCTGTAATATGTGGATTGATTTCCTGGAGTCTGGTGTGAATGTAGTTTTGAGGAAGCTTCGCTTGATAGTTTGGATTTGGCTGTACAAAGTTGAAGGCTTTGGAGTTTAGATTTTCTGGTTGTAGTTGTATCGTTGAAAAGGTTGATGCTAATGTGCAGACTAAGTTTTGTGGTTAGATGTGGGTAGTAAGACATGTGATATTGATAGTTCGTTGGGTGAGGAATTTGATAGGGGGTTCTGTTCAGGTAGATAGTGGATCAGATTCTGTTGACAAGCCTGATGTAGGGTTGTCTCTGTAGTTGATGATTGTACAGGTACCATTGGTCGTGAGGTTGTTAAATCATCTGGTACATTGCCTGTGGATTCTCTTAGGGAAAAGGTGTTATGGATAGGGGATTCATTTGTTACTGTGGGTATGTTGACACAGAGTTTTGTGGAGTAGATCATAGTAAAAGGATTAAGGCGTGTCTTCCAGGGGCTAGGGTTGATAACGTTAGTTCTGGTGTTGAGACTTTATGTAAGGATAAAGATACTGTCCTAGTTTCAATTGGTACAAATGATATTTCAAGGAGAAATGTTAATTCTGTTAGGTGTAGTTTCATGGATTTGTTATTCAAGTTGAAGGACACAGGTTGTAGGGTTCTAGTTGTTGGTCTGTTGCCGCGTAGGGGTAGTTCCTTCATGCTAGATAAGATGTTGATCAATAGTTAGCTAGAGAGTATTTGTCATCTATTTGGGTTCGGTTTTGTAAATTTCTGGTATAAGTTTGAATCTCGGATTGATTGGTTTATAAGAGATGGTTTGCATTTAATTAGGAGAGGTGCTCATGTTCTTGCTAGGGGTGTCAATAGGGCAATTGAGGATCTGAGTCCTTTAAACTAGTCACTGGGGTGAGAGTTTAAACCCACCTGTCAGGCATGTTTTTGTGGATAGGGATTGTTCTAATGGTAAAATTAAGGTTATGTTTTCAAATGTAGCATTTTGAATAAGCATGATGAGCTTCTGGCTGAAGTTTTAATTAGTATAACTGATATAATTGGTATTACTGAGATTTGGATTTATAGTGAAATTAGTACATACTCCAGCTTACTCAGTTTTCAGGCAAGACAGATTAGGTACTCTCAATGGTAGAGGAGATGGTGTTTTATAGTTTGTGAAAGATAGTTTTAATTGTATAGATAGGACTGCTCAGTTTTCTTTTGGTTTTTCAAATTGCCTATGGTGTAAGCGTATTGTTGATGGCGATTTGGTAATTTAGTTGTTGTTGGTGTTGTGTATAGATCATCAAATTCTAGTCCTGAGAACAATCAGAAATTGCTTGACTGCTTCAGGAAAGTTGCTTCTAGGAGAGTGATTGTTTTGGGGAATTTAATTTTCCAGACATTGATTGGAACCTTTGTACTAGTGGTCCACGTGGTAAAGATTTTCTGGAAGTTGTATGTGACTGCTTTTTCACCCAGCATGTATTGTTTCAAACGCGTGGTAGAAATTGTCTGGATTTAATTTTCAGTAGTGAAGAAAGTATGATTAGAAATGTGCTAATTAGGTAGTGGTAAGGTAGGGTTTATGATCATGACCTCATTAGTTTTGATCTGTATTGCTTCACAAAGGTTTCTTCAGCTAATTAAATGGTTTTAGATTTTAAGAATACTGACTTTGCTGCACTTCAGTATAATTTGTCATTCCTTTGGACTTCTTTGCTAAGTGAGTTTTGGAGGGTGTAAATAGGTCTGTCCCATTGAAGAAAGTCTGTATGCGTATTTGGCCAGTGTGGATGTCTCGGGAGGTTTTGCAGGCTGTTCAGAAAAAGAAGAAGTTGTGGAGTTGTTATAAATGTAGTGGGTGTCCTTCGGAGCTTGCTAGGTATAAGGATTGTGAAAAGTTTACAAAGGGTTTGATAAGAGATACTAAAGTGCTTTTTGAAAAACTTTGTCCAAAGAGGTTAAGATTAATCCTAAGTCATTTCATTCATATGTTCTCTCAAAGCAAAAAAACCAGGGAGGTTGTTGGTCCCCTTCAGGGTAATGATGGTGTTACTATCAATAGTGGTAAGGATATGGCTGGGTTTTAAATATTTTGTGTCTGTTTTTACTAAGGAGTCCCTTGTTGATGATGTTGTAGGTTATCTTAGTAGGCACTCTGCAGTATCCATTAAGGATGTTGATTTTTCAGTTGATGTAGTGTCTAAGAAGTTGAAGGATTTGAATTCAAATAAAACACCCGGTCCAGATGGTATACATCCTGCTGTCTTATGTGAGTGTTCTGATGTTCTTTCTGTTTCCCTGAGTATTATCTTTTCAAAGTGCTTTGATGTTGGTGTTGTTCCTAGTGATTGAAGAATTGCTAATGTCACCCTATTTTTTAAAAAGGGTGACCACAGCTTGCCTTGTAACTATAGGCCAGTGAGTCTTACTAGTGTTGTGTGCAAGGCCATGAAGTCCATTGTTAAGGATGTTGTACTACAGTAGATCATTTACTGGTCAATGATTCGTTGAATTTGTCCCAGCATGGGTTCTTACCTAAGAGGTTTTGTTTATAATTTATTGGAGTTTCTTGATGATGCTACTAAACAAGTTGTTTCTGGTCATAATGTGGATGTTATCTATTCAAATTTCCAAAAAGCATTTGATAAGGTTTCATTAGGCAGGCTCATTATAAAACCAAGAGCACTTGGTGTGGAGGGAAAGTGTGCCAGTTGGAAATATTCTTGGTTAATTGACAGGTCACAAAGAGTTGTTGTTAATGATGAAGTATCTCCATGGAAGAAGATTACAAGTGGTGTTCCTCAGGGTTCTGTATTGGGTCCGCTTCTTTTCTTAATCTTCATTAATAATATTAATGTTTCCCTTGCCTCCAGGATTGGTAAATTTGCTGATGACACTAAGCTACATGTATACAGAATTGTTGATGATGCTAGGGATTCTTTACTTTTGCAAACTGATCTTGATAAGTTAATTTCTTGGTCCCAAACATGGCAGATGTCATGCAATATTGATAAATGCAAAGTTATTCATTTTGGTCAGAACAATTTGGCTTTTGATTACTGCATGAATGGTTCAAATCTTGGTTGTGTTTATCAAGAAAGGGATCTAGGTGTCATTACTACATGTAGCAATCTGAAGCCTTCTAAACAGTGTGCTTTAGCAGCTGCAAGGGCAAATAGGATGCTTGGTTTGATTAAAAGAAATTTTTGTTTTCTTGGTAGAGAGGTTGTTCTTAATTTGTATAAGCAGTTAGTCAGGCCTCACATTGAGTATGCTATTCAGGCTTGGAGTCCCTTTTATGAGAAGGATAGGTTCATTTTGGAGCAGGTTCAGCGGAGAGCCACTAGACTTATTCCCTAAGTAAGGAATCTCTCTTAAGAATCTAGGTTGTGAATTCTTGGTTTGACCACGCTTGAGTTAAGATGAGTATGGCGATGTGATTCAGGTTTTTAAGTTCCTATCTGGTAGTGATGCTTTGACATCCTGTTAATTCTTGCATGTTTCAGTTAATCCTCATGTGACATGTGGTAACAGTTTGAAGTTGACCAAAGAGTTCTCACAGATAGATACTCGGTGATTTAGCTTTTCGCAAAGAGTTGTTAATGAGTGGAATGGTTTGCCTGAGTGGGTAGTTAGCTCCAATTCTGTTCATAATTTCAAAGTCAACATTGATAAGTCCTATACTAAGTCTGGGCATCTTTGATTTTTGATTTTTTTTTGTGGTGGTAGTGGTGGTGTTTGGGCTTTTTATGGGGTGACTAGCCCTTCTTAGCCCGTCATCTTGTTATGTTATGTGGAAGATAAACACAACTCTGCATGTAGGTTCCCCTGCTAAGGGTTAATGATGTCAAAACTGGAGACTCTTACATTTCCTCTATTGGAGACCCAGACACTCGCCCCTACTGCAATGAAAATTGCCACAATTTTTTTTTTCTTTTCAGACGTTTGAAGTACCAGACAAAGAGAAGGCAGAATCGATTGTGGCCCTCCTTGATGGGTATTATCGACTCCTTGAAGATTATTATCACTACATCTGCCTCGATGTTGCTCCCCCCTCATTGGTTAATTTGGTCAGGAACAGGTGTCACGGACCCATCTCGTAAGTCCAGCCCAACATATCAGTGTTTTGTATCTTTGTCATTTCAAGTTGTCACCAGTGTGTGCACCCCCCTCATTGGTTAAAATGGTCGGAAACAGGTGCCATGGACCCATGTCATAAGTCCAGTCCAGTATATCAGTGTTTTGTATGTTTGTCTATTTTAAGTTGTCACCAGTGTATGCACCCCCCCCCTCCTCATTGGATAAATTGGTTAGGAACAGGTGCAAAGGACCCGTCTTATAAACCCAGTCCAGTGTATCAATATTTTGTATGTTTGTTTATATCAAGAGTTGTCACCAGTGTATGACCATTCATGATCACTATAATTTGCAGCAAATTTGTTATATGGAGGCAATAATTCCAAGAGGTGAGAAATAGTTGATTTTCACTAATTTTTGAGGGGATTTTTAAGACAATAATTCAGTGTGCCTCAACATGTCCATAGAGTTGAAGAAGAGTAGGTATGATGAACAATAAGCAATAAACAGTAACAAAATTAACAATTATAAAAATATAAAAAAACAGTGACAGAAATTTAAAATGACCCCCATGAAATTTCAAAATGGCTCCCATGAAATTTCAAAATTGATGTTAAACACTCTTTTATGTTGTTAACTTAATGAGCTAATTTCAGACACACTAAATAGTTTTGCCATAAAATATAAAAGAAATTTAATACATTTAAAACTTACAGAGGGGGTGCTGCAACGGATTATAACTGAAATCCAAGCAAGATTGCTAGCTGCCTCCAAGACTCTAAGAAATGCAAACATATGCTTCATTTCAAATTCCTGGTTTTTTAAAATTCAACCTTGATCATTAAGACATACTGTATTATATAAAATGCTCGTCTTTATGTTTAGTAACTTAATACATTATGACTTTGAGTAATCTGAGGATGTGACGTCACAAATAGTATTATTTCCTACGTTTCAACACAAATGATACCAAACTTTAAACGGAAGAAGATCTTAGAAAGCTCCTTTGAAGTCCTCTTTCATATAATATTGAAACCCCTGATTCAATCCCTCAATACTCTTCAAGCAATGTAGAAGTTGCAATCTTTCTATACACCTTAATGTCATACCTCTTTCTGATAATGTCATACCTCTTTCTGATAATGTAATATGATTTCATCTACAACCCATACATGGTTATCAATTTTTTTCCTTTGCCAAGTTATTTCAAAACCCTGGGAAGATAAATCGATTGCTTAAAATATAAACAATTGCATAGGTGTGAAGCCGAGGACAACACATACTAGGAATTTCTCACAGGTTGACCTCTTTAAGTAAGTTGATTGACAACTTTTCAAGCAATCACCGCACAAATTTGCCTAGCAACAAAATCTGTGTAACAAAGTGGGGCACAATACTGGTACAGTAGTGCTAGCTATCGGTACGCGCTCATGCAGTCAATGCGATATATTGCACAAAACAAATTTCTGCACACACAGACTGCATGACAACAAAATGGTGAACACATTGTGCCTATGGGCCCGCTACGAGCTTTGTATATCCGATTCAAATTACCTAGAATGGTTAGCAAACACAATTTTGTTTATCCCTTTTGCTAAAATCTCTAAAGATCCGGAGAAGTGCCATAAATGGATCAAAGCATGCAGCAGGCCATATAAACGTCTTGGTGTCAATGCATTTGTCATGAATAATTGCAGATTTGATGTTTGTTTGCCCCACCTAGTTACCATGTTTTATGGTGGGTGTGGCCTATTTAAGTACTTAGAGCAGTTAATTGGACAGCAGTAAGCCACATCTATATGGTGCTGCAAGAAAATGACATTGAAGGTCGGGGAGGAAAAGATGTGGTATAAAATATTTATCATAACCTTCAATAATGTGATTAAGAATATTCATCAATACCTTTAATAATGTGATTCATCAATACCTTCAATAAGGTGGTTTATGAATATTCATCATAACCTTCAATAAAGTGTTCATGAATATTCATCATAACCTTTAATAAAGTGTTCATGAATATCTATCATAACCATCAATAAAGTGTACATGAATATTTATCATAACCTTGAATAAAGCAATCATGGATATTAAATATAGTGGTTCATGAATATTCATCATAAACTTTAATTAAGCGATCATGAATATTAATCAATAACTTTATTAAAGTGGTCGTGAATATTTATCAAAAGATGTGGTATAAAAGATGCTAGGTACTGTAGGTTTTCTGGAACAGATGAAATAATTTAAATAGGGGATTAAATCACAACTATAATACAATATATACATGTGTTTATAGACCCATAACACTGGTTGTTCTTGCCATGCACTGAACAGGTGCACTTTATCATATTTTATGCAATTTTATCTAATAATTTTCATAATTTACCCTGTGGATTTATAGATCATCTTAACATTTTTTTCATGAAATGTTTTTCATAGATTTCCATCTAATAGTTTGCATAAATAAAAAGAAGAAGAACTTCATCAGTTTCAAAATTTGTCAGTTGCATTTCAAGCTCTTTTGAATAGGAGTTGGAATCAAACTAATACAAAATATACATGTCCATAGAACCATAAAACTGCTTGTTCATACCACACACTAACCAAAAATAAATAGGTACAGTTTATCATACTTGAGTGCAATTCTGTCTAATAATTTTCATAGTTTATTCACTATATTGCGAAGATTGTACCCCGTGAAACATAGGAGTAAGTATTCGTCTTTAATGAACTGTGTATTGATTTTTGTTTTGCCCTTAGGAGAGCTGTCAAACAAACACGTAATAATATGATCTCCTGTTTTTTGCATAAAATTAACTGTTAAAAATGTCTTATTTGTGACAAGATGATGGCATTACTTTATTTGCATTCAATCTATATACTACACGCACAAGGCAGTGTATGTGTATCTACAGTGAATTTAAGAAAGTTAGGGACAACAAGGTTGGAAAGGGGAATTTATTTTTAGTGATTTTTTCATCAAAACCTTTAATAAAGTGTTCATGAATATTTATCATTATCTTCAATAAAGTAATCATGGATATTCATCAATACCTGGTTCATGAATATTTATCGAAACCTTTAATAAAGTGGTTCATGAATATTGATCATAACTTTCAATAAAGCGATTATGAATATTCATCAATACCTTCAATTATGTTATTTATCAATACCTTTAAAAAGTGGTTGATGAATATTTATCATAACCTTCTAAGCAATCATTAATATTCATCAATACCTTCAGTAAAGAGTGTTATGATTTGTTATCAAAACCTTCAATAAAGAGTTCATGGGTATTCATCATAAACTTCAATAAAGTGATCAGGAAAGTTCATCAATATCTTCAGTAAAGTAGGTCATGAATATTGATCAAAACCTTTAGTAAAGTGTTCATAAATGTTCATCATAGCCTTCAATAAAGTGTTTATGAATATTCATCATCTTCAATAAAGTGTTCATGAATATTCATCATTATCTTCAATAAAGGGTCATGAGTATTCATCATTACCTTCAATAAAGTGTCATGAATATTTATCAAAACCTGAAATAAAGTGGTCATGAATATTCATCACTACCTTCAATAAAGTGATTATGAATATTCACCAATACCTTTAATAAAGTGGCTCATGAATATTTGTCAAAACCTTGAGTAAAGTGATTATGAATATTCACCAATACCTTCAATAAAGTGGTTCATTAATATTTATCAAAACCTTCAATAAAGTGTTAATTAGTATTCATCAAAACTGAAGTAATGTTTGGCAGAGTGTTTGTATACGCATTTAATGCACTGGGAAAATGACTTTGGCCTTAATGGAATGGCCCAATTCTAGTAGGGTCATTCGCGAGTCCTTTCGTATATAAACATGAAACCTACACATTAATCTTTTGATAAGATTTCCACATTAGATTAGTACAAATCCTTTATTCAGCAAACAAAATGAGTTTATTTGAAGTTTTTTTAATATTTTTTATTTTTATTTTTTTACTGCAATAAAAAAAAATTACCTTCCAATTGACCAAACCTGTTCAGTATTCACGTTACTGGATCATAGCATTTTGATAGATTAGGGAACACTTTATTCCTCTGAATTGTTTTCAACTGATATTATCAGGTACAGTAATAGGCCTGCTTTACATTTTCAGTCTCACTGTGTACATTATCAATACTGTAAATTTCATTTTGTAATTTACAATCAACTGATGATTTTTTGGACAATAATTATTGAAAATTCTTTATAAAAAGAATGAATCAAAGTATGTTGGATGTGTAAGCCTACGTGCATTCAAATTCCTTTTCATAACAATTTACTGGATTGGAATTCATTATACAGTGTTAGGTATCTTGGTAGTCTAATAACTTTAGGAAGGAAATAAATTCATGGAAAATAAATCATTTGTTAATTAAAAAAAAAAAGCACCACCACTGCATTAAATTTGTCTTTTTATATACCGTATTCAACATAATAAGCACCCAGGGCGCTTACGAAATGAAAATAGAAATGTTACTGCCTAGTTTCTTCGTAATAGATAATCCTGCTTGGGAGTCACGTAAATGTACATAGGCTTATACATGAGCTGGTGGTTTTAACCCTACAATAACCACCACAAAACCGTCGTGAGTGTCAGTCCCAAAATGAGCAAAGAATGTAACAAAGTGAAGTATTGTAAGTCTTCAGATTACCCTGTAGGCTGGAATTTGTCCCAAATAAAAATCCATGGGCTGAATTAATGAACCTTAAACAGGTGCATACATGTAAGTAAATAAGCATGTGGATTTTACAGCGTTGTTAACATGTATACATGCAACTTCTAACATGCCTCGCTGTGCTATATGACTTCTCAAAACTCTGCCACCAACATTGGAACACTTTTATAGGCCTACCACGCCCAGCCTTTGAAAAAAAATGGCGGCAATTTTTGCGAAGCATGCAGATGTCACAGCATCTTTGAAACATTTTTTTTTGGGGGGGGTAACCATTTTTGCAATTTGTGTCATTAAGATAACTTGGTCAGGTAATACTTGCATGCATTTATTTGTAGTGAACATAACAATTCAACCTTCTTTTTTTTTTGGAAATGAATTTCTGGGTCAGTTTTATAGCCTAATTAGATTGCAGCCTAATGTAGCATTATCAGGCCTACTGCACAATCACAAGTAGGTCCTTGCTCTGCATACCACTAATCAAAGGGGAATTTATTCCCCATTCAGAAGTAATTATTATGAATTTCTTCTCTCGGCATCACAGGGATTCTGTCTAGCAGACACTCACTTTTACTGGCTATGTTTCTCATGTGGCTTACAACACTCAATGCAGTGTACAGTATGTACCAAAAAAGACATGTTGGAAACACGATCAATGTTTGGATATGTTATCAGCTAATTTAGAAAATAATGGGTGGGTGCTTATTAGAGCATAAGCACAATAATTTTCATTAATCTTTTTAATGAATTAAATAAAAAAGATTCATATTGAAAATAAATTAATATTCTTTGAGAATAAAATTGTGTGTAGGTGTTGTAATAGGAGCATATTGTTTGTACTCATGCATTGCTACTGGAACCACATCTACCCAATTTTCAGTTTTTCTACATAAGGGGATAAGCCCATTGGCATTTCTAAGAAAGATTTGTTGAGGGCTTAGCCTCCCTTACAATTGCAGTAGTCTTCCCCCCCCCCTCCCTTCCTTCCAGAGTCTAAAGTATAATAATGAAATATCAAATGAATCATAGACAATAGAGATGTTGGACATTTCTTATTCATATTGACTGAATTATTAAGAATTTTGGACTGAAACTCTTCCAGTTTGCACAAAAAAAAAATCTTCAAAATTTCTTCAATTTTGGACCAAAATGTACAACTGAAGATCAAAACCTTTCAATCATGGATCAAGTTAGGGAGGAGAACATCTTAATAAGATGTGTTTTAAGTGGCTTAAGCCCCCCCCCCCCCTTCCCCCCCCTCCTTTTCCAAAAAGCTATACATGCTAATGGGATAGCCCTTCCATAATCACCAACTATTTGTTCCTGCTGAAAAATCTGCTACATAGGTTGAAAAACAGGGTATATTCATCTATGCAAGATTTTCATCTTTAAACATTGCTTGATCACTTCTTGATCACATTTGGTGGTGTAGATGTTTACTATTGTTATAAATAACACAAAATTTATAAATATAAAGCATTGCCTCTTTATAAATATTGAACATCAGCTACTACACAAAAAGACATTTTTTTTTTTTTTTTTAAGTATGTAAAGAGCAAAACATGTTTACAAATACTGGATGGATGTGGTCAGATTTCATTACAAGTCCCCCAAAACGAAAACTTAAAAGTCATAATTAAGGAAGTCAATGAATACAAAAAGAAAGTGTTAAAAAGCCAGAAACAAAATAGCTGGTTAAATAATGCAAGCTAGGGTGTTTGTTTTACCACAGAGCTATTAACTCAGTTAATAGCTCCATGGTTTTGCAATGAGAAATGACTGTGTTTGATGTGGGCATATATTTTCTCATTCTTTAAGATTTGCATTATAGTGTATTGTTCTATAATTTATAAATTAATTTCCCACAATGATCAAAATATGAAATGCAACTTTTGGAGTTTGGTTTCATAACAAATATTTCTTGTATTTCAGGTTATCTAAAGCAAAGCAGAAAATTGAACAGTCTGGTGGTGGGTCTAGTGATGGCATATACCTCATTCGGCAGAACCCAGAAGATTTCACATGTTACTGTTTGACTGTGCAGCTACAACAGAAGATACGCAATTTTAAGATCAACATCTATTCAGGTTAGTAAATGACTGGTGGTGATGATGCGGTGGTGATGATGCGGTGGTGATGGTGATGATGCGGTGGTGATGGTGATGATGCGGTGGTGATGATGATGATGCGGTGGTGATGGTGATGATGCGGTGGTGATGGTGATGATGCGGTGGTGATGGTGATGTTGCGGTGGTGATGGTGATGATGCGGTGGTGATGGTGATGATGCGGTGGTGATGGTGATGATGCGGTGGTGATGGTAATGATGGGGTGGTGATGGTGATGATGCGGTGGTGATGGTGATGATGTTGGTGGTGATGACAATGATTGCGATGATTTTGGTGGTGATGATGGCAGGGTTCTAGCTACGGTGGCGCCGCCGAGCGGGCCCGCCCAGGACTCTGCTCTAAGATTCACTCTTCTGCCCGGCACTCAAAAGATCAATTCGGTTAATTAATTAAGTGTTTAAACAGATCTCCTTTTTAATCTCACTCTATTTATGTTATCTGCTGATTTATACACATAACATAACATACATCACGCACAATAAATTCCGATCAAAACAAGTGAACTATATAGGAATTTAACGCAGTTGAACGTATGTATTATCATAAATTCACCCCTACATGTCACACATAAACATAATCACATGCACACAGTTCAGGTTCACTGTTTTAATCCTTGTGAATCACTGCTGGCAGCTTGCCAAGTCTGCCACTTACCATTCAAACATACTTTAACAAAGTTAATATTACACCCCAAGAGGTATAGACCAAGTAATTCTTTCAAAACAAAGCCATCACCAAAAACTTTGTTTCATTTGACCAGTGACCTTTGACCTCTGTACCCCAAATCCATGGAGACAAAATGTTTCAGTGCAGTGGTACCCATCCACCAATTTTGGGTTATGTGTATATTGCAGTTTTTGATTCAAAAGTGACACAAAATTAATTGTTGCATACGCACACATGCACACACACACGGACAGACGCAAAAATCACCAAATTTTGTCCCATTTCAAAAACCTTATGACCCCTAACCCCTAATATGGGGTGATATGAGCCCCACCAGTCCCCCCTCCTAAACTCAAGAGGGTGGCCATGTGATGTAGGAGGTATAGGCATTTATTTGCCTATACAAAGTGACTACAATATCTCAACCCCACATATATGTATGTGATAAGATACAAAAAAGAACCTTTCTAAACTGCCACAAATGTAATACCATCCATCAGTTGGTCATAATATTCTCTCATATGTTATAGATGGTTGTATTTGTCTTCATAGGGATGTAAGACTCTCAAGAACAAAAATTGTATTATAATAGTTTTAAAATTTATTTTTTATAATAAACCTAGTTTTATGTTCTGAATTTTAAAAATGATATAAAAAATTAAAATATAAAAAAAATATATGTTTAAAAAAATAAAAAAAAAACTCCAGCACATCAGTACATCCAAATTCTGGATTTTGGGGTATTTAAATACAAAAGAGAGGAGGGAGGCAGATAAAGGGGTAGGGAGTAGCACTGTGCATGTGCATTTTTATTATTTTAGGATTTTGTTTCATTTTACTTACATCCCTGTTTTGCAGATTAGCCTTAGTTTGTAAGCAGCAATATCTGTATTGCCTTCTATGTATAACACAACTGATACCTGCACTTTTAAATCATTTTTCATGTGCTTGGTCCTATATCGTGAGAGAAATGTGCAGACACCAATATATTCCCCCAGTTTTTGTTGGTCATTAAGATACCCCAGTATATGATTAGTCCATTATGGACACGTGAATGTCTGCCATGTGACATTATTTAAATTACTTTTCCGGAAATTGCTTATTCAGATCTGACATGGTCTATTGGGTGGCACCATCAAAACAGTGTTCGACAAATTGCCTGTCCGGATGCCTGGGGCAACTAATATTTATGTCTGGGCAAGTTGATTTACAGGTTGATATGCCCGCCTGGCAACCATAAATTGATCCAAACTAATAGAGTGAATTTCTCTTTAAAAACTTAATTCACTACACAGATTATACTTACTACAATATAACTAATGGAAATGCCCAGAAAATAACTTATATCAGACTGACTTTGAACATCAATAAACCAAACCAACCTTAAATTAAACTTATATTCTATTTATTTGGAAACCAAAATATTCCGTTATGTTACGAAATCAGGATTTTGAGAGATTTTAGCAAAAAAAATAAACAAAATTACATTTGCTAACCATTCTGGGTAACGAGAATCAGGTTTACAATTGTAACCATCTTGTTGTCAACCATCTTGTTGTCATGTGTGTGCAGAATTTATGTAGTATATTGCATTGACTGCATGAGCATACGCCGCTAGCTAGCTGTACTGTACCAGCACTGCGGATGATTTATGCCCCACTTAGTTACATAGATTTTGTTACTAGGCAAATTCATGCAGTGATTGGATGAGAAAGCTGTCAATCATTTAACTTTGAAGAGCTTAATTGATTAACGTCATACTCTCATGTTATAGATGGTAGTATCGGTCTTCAGGATCAACCCAAGTTTCCTTCCCTGAAGTCTTTCATAGACCACTACCGACACCCGGACAACTGCTGGTGTTTTGACGGCCCTCTTAGACGATCAATACCGTTCCAATCAAAGGGTGAGTTCAAGCTGGAGCATCACAGATAACCTATAAGTGCCTTATGCTTTGTTATTCATGCGGATGATTATATATATTGAAGGGTGCAAGCAGCAGAGTTGGACTCCTTCCGCCTCATATATATATATATATATATATGTGTATGTATGTATGTATGTATGTATGTATATGTATGTATGTATGTATGTATGTATGTGCGCATGATGCATGTACACACATGTACACATATATATATATATACATATATATATATATATATATATATATGTGTGTATGTATGTATGTACGTATGTACATATATATATATATATATATATATATATATATATGTGTATGTAATGTATGTATACGATGCACACACATACATACATACATGCATATATATATATATATATATATATATATGTATGTATGTATGTATGTATGTATGTATGTATGTATGTATGTATGTATGTATGTATGTATGTATGTATGTATGTATGTAAATATATATATATATATATATATATATATATATATATATATATATATATATATATAGTAGTACAAATGTATACAATAGCCAAACCAGATGATAACTTGGTGATATAGTTCATGGCAGTTCAGTACTAAAAACAAAAAAAGAAATGGAATGGCAGAAACAGAAAACTTAAAAACAAGGAAATTGTAAACATCACATAACCAAAGCACTTCAATAATAGTATGCACAGAAAATGGTGAAAAATGCCAAGGAACTTTTCTGGTGACAATTAAAGGATTAGTACAGTGTCAATCAAGTCTATCTTACATGAAAGAGGACTTCAATAAAAACAAAATGGTGAAGAAAGCATTCAAAAATCTTATTCCGTTAAGGAAATATTTAAGTTTAAAGTTTGGTATCATTTCTTTAGAATTGACTGAAATTAGACTAGTTGTAATGTCTCAGCTTTAGATTCCTCTGATTTAAAAAAAGTTTATTTAATTCTTTCACTATTTAAATTATTTTTCCTCAAACTTTCTTCAGGTGGTATATTATAAATACCCTTTATAGATTCAGTTTTACTAATTAAAATCTCATTTAGGTAAAACATACTTGCCTTCCCATGTTAGGCATGCACATCTTTTGGCATGCTAATATCATTTTCCTATGTTTGGCATGCACATCTTTTGGCATGCTAATATCATTTCCCCATGTTAGGCATGCACATCTTTTGGCATGCTAATATCATTTTCCCATGTTAGGCATGCATATCTTTTGGCATGCTAATATCATTTTCCCATGTTAGGCATGAACATCTTTTGACATGCTAATATCCTTTTCCTATGTTTGGCATGCACATCTTTTGGCATGCTAATATCATTTCCCCATGTTAGGCATGCACATCTTTTGGCATGCTAATATCATTTTCCTATGTTTGGCATGCACATCTTTTGGCATGCTAATATCATTTTCCCATGTTAGGCATGAACATCTTTTGACATGCTAATATCCTTTTCCTATGTTTGGCATGCACATCTTTTGGCATGCTAATATCATTTTCCTATGTTTGGCATGCACATCTTTTGGCATGCTAATATCATTTTCCTATGTTTGGCATGCACATTTTTTTGCATGCTTATATCATTTTCCCATGTTAGGCATGCACATCTTTTGGCATGCTAATATCATTTCCCCATGTTAGGCATGCACATTTTTTTGCATGCTTATATCATTTTCCCATGTTAGGCATGCACATCTTTTGGCATGCTAATATCATTTTCCCATGTTAGGCATGCATATCTTTTGGCATGCTAATATCATTTTCCTATGTTTGGCATGCATATCTTTTGGCATGCTAATATCATTTTCCTATGTTTGGCATGCATATCTTTTGGCATGCTAATATCATTTCCCCATGTTTGGCATGCTCATCTTTTGACATGCTAATATCATTTCCCCATGTTTGGCATGCTCATCTTTTGACATGCTAGTATCATTTTATTGTAAGAAATTGTCATACAGTTTTATGAAATGAATTTCCACATAGCCAAAACCACTATCATCTAACTTGATTGCAGTTTCAACTTGTTGGCTAAAGCCACATCTTTCCTCAATTCAAAATTCCATTGTGCTATTTGTATAAACTATAAATTGAAATTAAGTAATAAATTTAAGAAAAAAAAGGTTTAAAACACATTTCTTCTTGTAGTGTGCATTTTGAGTTTTATATTTCCTAAATTGTTAGCATATTAGAAATACTAATTACTAATAATAGATTTTTACTGGTTTTACTTTCTCACACTATTTTAGATGATTTAGTGTTTTACCATCATTTTTGCATGGAAAAGCAGAGTTATATTGTGGTTATATTTCTTACATTGTTCATATGTTACTTTAATACCCCCAAACAAAAATTAAATATATATATATATATATATATATATATATATATATATATATATATATATATATATATATATATATATATATATATATATATATATATATATATATATATATATATATATATATATATATATATATATATATATATATATATATATTCATATTTATACATATATACATATATGCTCTTTATCTTTACCAAAAATATAATTTATTATCACGATTTGTAGTAAAACGTTTTCCCCTTTTTCAGAGGACTGTCTTAGAATGGTAGACTTCTCAATGATCGACCTTCCCACCGTCCCTGAGGAACCTGCAATCGAGTGGTTTAAAACGGAAGACATGCCCAATCAAGGGGACTGGCAGAAACTCGGGTCTGGTTACTTCACTGATGTTTATCTGGGAACAGTAAAGAAGAGAAATGCCCAAATGAGGGTGGCCATCAAACGACCTCAGAAAGACATCTCACAAACTATACAGCAGGTGAGTGTAGAACTTTTCATACGAATATCATTTCTGCAATACTTCGACCAATCAAGTGCTTGGGAATTTTCTCCTTTTTGTTACCCAACCAATCAGGTGCAGTTTTGGAGAGAAAGGTTGTAAGCAACGATGCACATAACCTTCATGTAAGATGCATGTATGATATGTGCGTTTGAAAACATGTTCTATACCATGCATGAATTGTGCAGACGGCCAAGATTCCTCCAGTTTTTGATTTGATAATAAGATTCCCCCAGTATATGATTGGTTCATAAGGGACACATGAATCTCAGTCTATGTGACATTCATCATTCTTCCCTCTACAACCATATTTAGTCCTTCCCCACCTCTTTTCTCCCTCTCTCTCTACATTATTTTTCCACCCATACACCTCCTCTCTCGATCCCAGCTTTCTGGCATTTAGTTCTCGTGTTTCTCTCAATCTCCCCCTGTTTACTCTCCTTCCTACCTCTGGAATGATCCAACCTCTCAGGCACAATTTGACCCTTGCTGTTGTGGTGCCGTTAAACTCTCATCAAACAAACAAACATGTGACATTATCTAAATTAGTCATCTGGAAATTTTTGATCCATATTTGAAAAAATTGATAGGGGTGATACCATCAAAAGATGAAAATCAGACAATGTCATATTTAGAGTAAGATGACTTCAGCCTTCAACCCAAGTACAATGTATAACCAGGGGCCAAATTTACTTGCACCTAGTATTCTCCCTTCACATCCCCTTCAGATTCAAGCTGGTGCTGTAGTCCACATAAGGAGCCTGGCCGGTCAAGATTTAATACAGAGAGAAAAACTTGTGGTCAATATTCCAATTTTGTGATATTTTATGAAGTATAATTGTTGGTAACTCATAAATTGCACAATTGTTAAAAATGGTCAATATAGCTGTTTGAGTAACACTGAATTGCTCGCTGGCTAATGATATATTAAACTACCCTTTTTAAAATCTTGTAGCAAATAAGTAGATGAGCAAAGATAATACAAATTGTTTCCTCTTTTCCCTTCTTGTCCTTGATCACACAAGATCTGTGTTCAATGATATGTTTTAAAGATATATAGGTAGCAACAACTTAGGCTGAATTGAAAGAAAATATGCTTTGCCATGGGAAAAAGGAAAGGAAAAAAAAAAAAACACCTTATCATAATCATTTGAAAATCAATTATTTTATAGCATATTGAATTTTCAGACCTAATTGTATTAAATTGTGCAAAATTTATGTGAATTTTTTACATCTCAAAAAGAAAACCAATGAATTTCTTTATATTGTCTTATATCATTTGTCTATTCGGGTACTTAACTCTGGAATTACCTAGATCCTCTTTTAGAATATCACCTCAATCTATTTACCAAAAAGCTAAAAAATTATCTTGTTACCAAATATTACTTTTAGATACAGCTGTATAATGGGTGGGTATAAGGGGTGGGAGAGTCCGGGTTAGGGGTAGGCTACGAGGGTGGGGAGCGGTGTTGTAAAGGTTGTAGAGTATATATTTAAGTTGTAAAATGTAATTTTTGACTTTTGTTTAGTAGGTTATTGTTTTTGTTATTAATATTTCTTTATTTGTTGTAAAAGTGGCCTGTTTGTCAAATACACTTGTTTTTTTAGGCTTCCTCAACTTAATCTATATTATGTAAATGATTTGTTTTATATTGTTAAAGAATGTGGAAATAAATAAAATGAAAATAATAACATATTGTTTTTGGTTCGCATGCAAACATAATGCGAACCTATGTAATGGCGATTTTGTCCGTCCAGCCAGCCGGCTGGCCGCCCACAGTTTTTTTCCTGAGGTTTCCTCAGAAATGTTAAAGTTTTTTTTTAATTCCTCAGAAAATGTTAAATTTTCTTCAGAGTTCTCAGAAAAAGTTTGTTTCTTCAGATATCCTAATGGAAGGTTAGAATTTCCTTACAAAATGTTAAAAAATTTCAGAGACACTTAGGAGAGATTGAAGACTAGTGTCCTTAAAAAGTCTATAAAACATTTGATATTTCCTCAGAAGATAACTAAACTGTAAAATGATAAAATTTTCCAATATTCTTCAGAGATCCTCAAGCGTCTCTCTAGTAGCACTTGAAATTTAAAATTCTTTAAAATATTTGGGCACCAACAGTTGTATCAGGCATGATTATTAAACTCTGCCTTTATTATTGTGGTCATTTGCATAAAGTTGCTATAGTATATGAACTAAACAGACCTTTTTATTTAGTATGCTCAGTGAGGAAGTGTGACAAGATGTGAATGCATGTGGACATGGGGAGGGATGCCTTGTGGGACATGGATGGGGGCCATGCTGGACATAGGATATAATATATACCATGTGGTAAACACCAAGGGCTATGTCAGGCATAATTATTTGACTCTCCTTTTTTTTGTTATTTAGCAGGTCATTTGCATATAAGTTATTATATGAACTGACACTTTCAAACATAGTATGCTCAATCAGGGACTGTGGTAGCTAGGATGAGACTTTATGGAGCCTATGGGATGTCATGTGGGACATGGGGTGGGATGCCATGTGGAACAGGCTGGAATGCCATGTAGGATATATGATGGAATGCCATGCAGGACATAGGGTGGAATGCCATGGGATGGAATGTCATGTGGGACATAAGATGGTATGGGATGTCATGTGGGACATGGGGTCCCACTCCATTTTATCAAGCCATTTGCGTATAAGTTATTATATGAACTGACTTTCTAGTATGCTCAATCAGGGACTGTGATAGCTAAGATGAGACTTCTTATGGAGCCTATGAGATGTCATATGGGACATGGGGTGGGATGGGATACCATGTGGGACATGGAGTGGGATGCCATGTGGAACAGGGTGGAATGCCATGTGGGACATGGTGGGATGCCACAAGTAACACAGAGTGTGACATAGGTTGGGATGCCATGTGTGACATAGGGTAGGAGGCTATGTGGGACATAAAGTAGGAGGCTATGTGGGACATGGGATGTGATGCCAGGTGGGACATAAAGTAGGATGTCATTGGGAGGGATACCATGTGGAACATATGGTAGGATCTAATGTGGAACATAAGGTGGGATGCCATGTGGGACATCAGTGGGAAGCCACTGATGCTGGACATACAGTGGGATGCCATGGGGAACATAGGGAGAGATGCCATGTGAGACACATGGAGGGATGCCATGTGGGACATAGGGAGGGATGTCATGTGGTACATATGGTTGGATTAATGTGGGACGTACCAGTAGGATGGGATCCATGTGGGAAATAGGGTGTGATGCCATGTGGCTCATAGGGTGGGATGCATGTGGCTCATAGGGTGGGATGTCATGTGGGACATATGGTGGAATGCCATGTGGGACATATGGTGGAATGCCATGTGAGACATACTGTATGGTGAAATGCCATGTTGGAGATATGATAGAATGCCATGTGGGAGATATGGTAGAATGCCATGTGGGACAAGGGATGGGATGTCATGTGGGACATGGCATGGGATGAGATCCATGGGACATAAAGTGGGATGCCATGTGGGTCATAGGATGGGATGCCATATGGAACATATGGTGGAATGCCATGTGGGACAAAGGATGGGATGTCTTGGGGTGAGATGCCATGGGGTGAGATGCCATGTGGGAGATACGGTAGAATGCCATGTGGGACAAGGGATGGGATGCCATGTGGGACATGGGGGGAGATGCCATGTGGTACATGGGATGCCATGTGGGACTTAGTGTGAGATGCTATTTTTTTAATTGGCTGAGTTATATGATATGGGTGTTAATTTGCATGGGCATGCGAACCATGATGGTATTTACCATTCTAGTTCAATCTTTCACCAACAAGCTTTGAATAGGAGTAGTTGAATATGGTGGAGAGGTTTTGAATCTATATCATAATACTCTTAATCGAAATGAAGCGAGAAAACACGGCTTTATGATTTTCAATGAATAAAATGCAGGAATTTTAAGAATTACATGACAGACATTTCTATTTTGCATGTACATATTTCAAAAATTCTTGAAACTTTGATTACCTATAACTCTAAAACAATTGGTGCTTAGCTAAACTAATAAGCTAAATCCGTCCGAGCCATTAGGCTCATAAGGCTGGTGCGTATCCCCCTGTTTCCATGGTGCAAGTGGATGAAAGTTCATGACTCCCCCGAGACTGGACACCAGTTGATCGCAGGTTAACCCCCAGCAGTGCTGGTACTCATTTTTCACAGCTGAGTTGACTAAAGCAAGTAGAGTACAGTGCCTTGCTCAACAATGCAGCACTCGTGGCGGGAATCAAATCCCGGTACCTTTTGCATATGTGCATGACTCCTTATCTTCCGCATACGTGCACGACTCCTTGCCTCCGTGACACGTGCATGACTCCTTACCTTCCGATACCGCATGACTCCTTACCTTCGTGACCGCACGTACTCCTTCCCGCATACGTGACTCCTTACCTTCCGCATCGTGCATGACTCCTTACCTTTGCATACGAAAGCATGACCCCTTACCTTCCGCATATGTGCATGACTCCTTACCTTCCGCAAACGTGCATGACTCCTTACCTTCCGCATACGTGCATGACTCCTTACCTTTTGCATACGAGCATGACCCCTTACCTTCCGCATATGTGCATGACTCCTTACCTTCCGCATACGTGCATGACTCCTTACCTTCCGCATACGTGCATGACTCCTTACCTTCCGCATACGTGCATGACTTCTTGCCTTCCGCATACGTGCATGACTCCTTACCTTCCGCATAGGTGCATGACTCCTTACCTTCCGCATAATGCATGACTCCTTATCTTCCGACATAATGCATGACTCCTACCTTCCGCGACATAATGCATGACTCCTTACCTTCCGCGACGTGCATGACTCCTTACCTTCCGCATAATGCATGACTCCGGGGCCTTCCGCATCGTGCATGACTTACCTTCCGCATATGATAATGCACTGACCTTACCTTCCGCGACACGTGCATGACTCCTTATCTTCCGCGATCGTGCATGACTCCTTACCTTCCGCGCACGCATGACTCCCTTGCCTTCCGTGATACGTGCATGACTCCTTGCCTTCCGCATACGTGCATGACTCCTTACCTTCCGCATACGTGCATGACTCCTTACCTTTCGCATACGTGCATGACTCCTTACCTTTTGCATACGAGCATGACCCCTTACCTTCCGTGACCGTGCCTGACTTACCCTCCGCGACACGTGCACTCCTTACCTTCCGCATACGTGCACGACTCCTTACCTTCCGCAAACGTGCATGACTCCTTACCTTCCGCATACGTGCATGACTCCTTACCTTCCGCATACGTGCATGACTCCTTACCTTCCGCCGCATGACTCCCACCTTCCGTGATACGTGCATGACTTTTTACCTTCCGCATAGGTGCATGACTCCTTACCTTCCGCATACGTGCATGACTTCTTACCTTCCGCATACGTGCATGACTCCTTACCTTCCGCATATGTGCATGACTCCTTACCTTCCGTATACCTGCATGAATCCTTACCTTCCGCATACGTGCATGGCTCCTTACCTTCCGCATACGTACATGACTCCTTCCTCTGAGCCACTGCACCTTATATGGTGCTTATGGCATACTTACTCTGTTCAGTATTTTTAGCTCTTTGTTGCAGAGTTTGACAATTCATACATCTGGCTGCTGGGGAGAAGAAAACAAATAAATATATATCTTATCCAGGTAACCATGATATTTACATGACCTGTACAGATGGACAGCTTGGTTTTGCATTGCATGTACAGGAAAAAAAAAAAAAAAAAACCCATGTGCAACTTTATGTACTTTCAGGACAACAACAAATTCAAATACTCCTTCCAAGTTGATTCTTGGTTGATCCGGCCTGGTGGTGCATCCTGGCCTGGTGGTGCATCCCGGCCTGGTGGTGCATCCCAGCTTGGTATTGCATCCAGGCTTGGTTGTGCATATAGGATCCCTACTTCTCCATTACCTTTCGGATGTCTTTGTGATTTTTTCTCATAAATAATATTTGATTGATAAATAACCTTTCCAGAAACCTAATATTTCGTATTTATCTATATTTTTTGCAGAAATTCAGCCAATCTGTGGATGCCATGGCCTCATGGAAGAATCCTTACATCATTGGTTTCAAAGGAATCGGGGCTGGTTACACCTTGATAATGGAATATGCCTCCTATGGACCACTCGACAAATACCTGAAAGATAACCGGTTGCAACTGAGCCAGCGACAGCAGCTGTTTGCCGCAGTGCAGCTTATTGATGCTTTGGAGTATTTAGTATGTATGATTCTAGAGTTATCTGCCATTTGACCTTCTCCTCTTTTCCCTTTATTCTTTTCATCCACCATTTTCCCCTCCCATTCCCTTTTTCCCTCCCTTATCCCCTCACTTTCTTCACCCCCTTTCTCAACATCGCTTTTCCTCTCAGTTTTCTCCCTCCCCCTCCTGTTCTACTTCCAGGCCTCCCAAAACCTTAAAACCTTTAAAACCTTTAAAACCTTTTATTGACAAATTGAACCTTTATTCCTTTCAAAATAACCTTTAAAACCTTAAAAACCTTTATTTTCAAAGTTAAGTAAGGTAATGATTCGAAAAAGCCAAGGTTTTAGCTTCATTGGTAAGTATACACATCCATTTAATAGCATATCTGTTCTCAATACACATTTAAAAAGTAGCAGGATCAAAATAAAATGTCCAACTTTACGTAAGTAATGGACTTTTAAAGCCACCAACTGCCTTTTGCCCCAGAATATGCTCATTGTGTGAAAATTTATTCCATGAGTTAACCTTTATAAACCTTTTTATTTAAATCTAAAACCTTTAAAAACCTTTATTTCAAGTTTTCCAAGCTTTAAAAAAACCTTTTTTTTAAAAGAGAGTCACTGGGAGGCCTGTACTTCCCTTTCCGCTCCTTTTCCCCCACCCTTTCCCCCCATCCTTTCGCCTCCCGATCCCCTTTTTCTTCCTATTGCTCTTCCTCTCCGTTGCCCCCACCTTTTCCTCCTTTCTACCTCCCTTTTTGCCCATTTTTCCAGATAACTGGTCGCAACAGGAGGGGGAAGGGGGGGGAAAACTGAGGGGAAAAGTGATGTTGAGAAAGGGAGGGAAGAAAGAGTAGGGATAAGAGAGGGGAAAGAGGGAATGGGAGGGGAAATGGTGGACGAAAAGAGTGAAGGGAAAAGGGAGAGGAGGGGGTAAAATGACAGATAAGTCTAAAATCCTTTTCCCCCCTTTTCTCCCAATCTCCTCCCCCTCATGTTTTCCCTTTCTTTCTCTCCCTCCCTTTTTTCCTACCCTGAAGTAGGTTGAGAATTGATGATAGATTGATTGAATATGAAGTGGAAATTGACACAACAGAGCAAGATTCAAAAGTAAGTGGGAGATGGGAGGGGTTTGTTGTTGTTAGTAATATGCATGCAATGCATGTTATCATTGGTGAGAGGATACATATCATTTTGCATTGCTCAAGTTCTATATACTAGTTATTTAATTATATATGGCTTAAATTCTGCAAACATTTTGCCTATCCAAAATACTACAATGGTTTGGGGATAAGTAAGGATTTACTGTGTATATTATCTTTAGCAACTTTTCACTATCCAAGTTTTACCTACATGTCATTTGTGACCATGGCTGTCACTATGCCGGTGAAAAGATTACGAAACCATACACCATTTAAAGTCCTCTTTTTGTGTCATGTGCAGTGTTTAACAGCCTTTGGATATATATATAATACATCTACAATTTTTTTTTTTTTTTCAGGAGTCGAGAAGAATAGTCCATGGGAATGTGAGGGCTCATAATGTACTTGTGTTTCGTGGGGTGCCTAAGATTTGCGTGAAGCTCGGCGACCCAATGATGTCAGTGTACTACCATAGCTTAATGATAAACGACAGAATCAAGCAAGAAAGGTAGCAGTGATACTCCCTCATGTAATGATTGATTTAAAGGAATATTCTGTGAATTATGTTGATATTTTGGTCCGTTTTGGAGTTATTACATTTAAAAGATTTCATCAGTTGTGACCTCAGAGTGTAAAGTAGTGATGTCATAAAGGCAGATCCGAAATAAGTCTTATGTATTCTATACAAATTTAAAATATTTTTCTTTTACTTAAGGATGCAAGATTCATGAGGAGATGGGCAAAGCATGTTCTTTAAAGTTTATGTTATACCCATCTCAATAACTAAACAAAAAATGCTTCCAGTAATTAGGAAGAGGTAAATTATTTTCAAAGAAATATACAACAATTGTCTTGGATTTACATTTATACCATTAATATCGATTTCAAATCGATTCAAATATCTAATTTTGTGATATTTATATATTTTTTTCATTTGAAGAATTCGTTGGACAGCCCCGGAACTGTGCAAGAGCAATGCAGAACCGACGTTAGAGGGCGACAAATGGAGTTATGGCATTACATTGTGGGAGATAATGACATGTGGTGAAAAGCCGTGTGCTCAGCTGTCAGACCAAGAGGTAAGGTCGTATTTTTAAGCTTCATTCCCAGCCAGCATGGCCAGGGGGTGGGAAATTAGTGTGTGTGGGGGGTAGGGAAAAAAATGAATGCACAGCAAATGCATTTAAAGAGAATAGTGGACATAACCATGTACTGTTTACATGGCAACCCCCACCCCTGTGGCATACCACTGTACATACCTCTCATGTGGACTTTAAAGGCATGTCAAGAGACATTGATGTGTATATGGATATATTAACAAATCAAGACAATGTGTTAATCCTGGTTGATGTGGGTTTTTTTTGCACCCACCACAAAACTAAGTCATCACTGAGAACCAGTCATTTAGGACTAGCCTCGTTTGGCACATATGACCTGACTGTAAAGGTGCCATTAACAAACAAACAAACAAACAAACTGAATACAACTCTTACAGGAAAGTTTAAACTCTTGGATCAATAATTGCCCAAAAATGGAATAAACTTCAAATAAAACTTTTCAAAAACATTATAAAAATATCAGATTTGACAAAAAAAAAAGTAATCAATTCTTCTTGCATTGTTATGGGTTGAGCTATAACATCATTGATGTCTAGATTCCTATTTTACCATTATGTGGTTGTTTGTGTGGTCATGCTCGTATGCAAAATGTATTGTGTTTGACTCTTGTCATAAGGTAAGGACTGCATTATGTCCTAGCTTGAGCAAGACACTTTACTCACTCTAGTCTACCCAGCTTTAGATAAGTACCATCACTGGGGAGTTAACCTGCGATGGACTGGCATCCTATCCAGGGGGAGTCATGTGCTGTCATCCCTTTACGTCAATTAAACCATGCTATAAAAACTGGTCTGATGCCTCATCATCGCCCAAATATAGATTTAACTATTTGATTGCTCGTCTCAGTTATATATTTTTTTTTATCTGTTTGTTGTAGGCACTGACTAATTTCCGCCAAGGTCGAAGGTTGATGAAACCCCGCGATTGTCATGAGTTAATCTACAAGATCATGGAGCAGTGCTGGTTGCACCACCCTGCGAGCCGACCGCAGTGTAAAGCCATCTTGAGAGACCTCAATACAATTATATCACGTAAGTTGTTCCAGAATGGTGCGTCCGTGACATGGTGACATTCTGTGACAAAATTTCATTGTCCAAAAATCTGTGACATTTAAAAAATTTGTGACAAACTGACAAAATGAACATCAACCGATGTATTAAAAAAAATTGTGACATGTTTTACCCCTTTACTCACATGCTTTGGTAGTCTTGATGTTGCATTTTAGCGGTGGATTCCATTTTTCATGAAACAGACAACCAAATGATCCTTGCTATGACTACCACCTGTTAACTGGTCATGATGTGTCAATCTATTTCAATCAAATGTTACAAAGGTAAAACTGGTGTGACATTCTGTGCAAAAGTTGCCAAACATTATGTGACATTTGAGACAATTTTGTGACATACTATCTATCATCACTCCATTCTCTGCAGTAAATAAAATGCAAAGATGAATACACATACTTATTAAGGTGGGCAAGTATTTTCTTCTAATAGAGGATAAAAGGGAGTAAATGAAAAAAAGTATAAAAAATAAGTCTCTTAAGTTCAGTGGTCAAGTTTATCATATATGAAAGAAGTAAAGTGGAATTACTTGTTTTTTCTCTCAAAAATACAACTTTTTTCCCCTTCTTTGTGACCCAAAATGTTTAAGGTAAAAAAAATCAGAAACTGACAGATATTTTATTTAAGCCTTTGGGCTAGTGAAAGCTATTGATTTATGCAAAATCTGAGATGTATAAGTGAGAAGAAATGAATTAAACTGCATTGATGTATTTCCATCTCTAAACCCTTAAGAGTCCCAGGAGGCCAAAATGTGACCACAAATTTTTGATTTTTTTTCCCCTTTTAAATTGGTTTAAATAAATTTCCTTTCATTTCCTATCGCTACAAGTTTGGTTTATATGAATGCTAAGAGAATAAACTTTTCAATACAATAGTCAAAATAAAGAAAATATCGACATAAATATGCATATTTGCAAATTGTAGGCAAAATTAGGCCAATTTTTTGAAGCTTGTATTAATTTCTTGTGAATGATGAAAATGGAGGATATTTTTACATATTTAAATCGTTTGTGTAATTTCCTTTCTAATGATACCAGTCTGATTTTTTTTCTTCTCAAAACAAAACCAGCAAAAACAATGAAAATAACCGAAGAAATAATCACTGCTGTAATAACTCGCGAAAAACAAAGCCGTGCATCCGGTGCGGTATTCGAACCCACGCAGTAATCCCACATGTTACCGCTACACTACATTGCATATGTCCTACTGTTAGGATTTGTTTATGTACTTAAATATCGGCATTTATAAAGAGGGGGTAATTGCTCTTTTTTTATTTGAATGGAATGCATGTGAATTGACCTATTTACGGTATATTGTGCGTAGGTGAGTTGTATCGCAATCAGAAGCTGCGAACAAGTTTTGCCAAAAAAAAAAAGAAAAAAAAAGATGTCTTTGTAAACAGTTTCAGACACAAAGCAAGGTTTGAAGGTATGGCAAGTAAGCCTTTAAAAAAAAACTCTTTCGTTTAATTTTGGGCATTTTTTTTTTGATTTACCTAATTTCAAGTGATCTTTTTTCAAAAATCTTCAACATAACCCCCATCAAAAAGATAAATTTAAAGAACCATTTAAGTTCTTGCAAGTGATACCAGAATCACTGCTGTGGGCCTATTTGAAGATGTGCATGTCAAATTGACCGTGTCACGACCGATTGGGAATCGGAAGGGTTAAATACAATTTGTCCTGCCTTCTTACTGGCTCCCCCTAACCCTTCTGCAACAATTGCCATCGCACCCTTACATTCCACCATGTTCTTCTTGCTTGCCCCCTGTACAACCTTCCCAGAGCTTCCCTCGCTCCCCACAACTCAATAGCAGAGCTCGCCCAGAAAATCCCTCCGGATAAAATTATCTCCTTCCTTCATCATGCTTCCCTCTACAACCACATTTAGTCCTCTCTCACCACCCTCTCTACTTTGTTTTTTCACCCATGCACCTTCTCTCTCGATCCCTGCTTTCTGGCTTTTACTTCTTGTGTTTCTCTCAATCTCCCCCTGTTTTCTTTCCTTCTTACCTCTGGAATGATCTAACCTCACACACAATTCGACCCTTAATGTCGTAGTGCCGTTAAGCCTTCATCAAACAAACAAACAAAATACAATAATTTTAACATTTTAATTGGTTAAAATATTACACTAATACTGAACAACAATCAAAAACCAATGCCGAAGTGTTATCACTAGTATCCATGAGATTTTCTAGTGATGATTCAAAGCAATTAGTTTTTTGTTGTTTTTTATTTAATTCCACATAAATTGTAGCCTTTAAAAGATTAGTTCAGAGGTCAAGCAAGCCCATCTGATATGAAAGAGCACTTCAAAAGAAACAAATTGGTGAATATAGCATTCAAAAATCTTAAGAAGATATTTAAGTTGAAAGGTTGGTATCGAAACGACTGAAATCAGACTAGTTGTGACGTCATAGCCTCAGATTCCTCAAAGTCTTAATGTATTCTATCATATTTTATCCTGCGATTTTGTGGCTTAAAAACCATTGGATATGTGAGGAAAGTAGTAAAACAGAATCTTGTCAAGGTTTTTATGATTTACCACCTGAAGAAAGTTTGAGGAAAAATAGTTCCAATAGTCAAAAAGTTTAAGTAAAATTTCTTTAAAATACATTAACAATTGTTAAGAATGTGAGGATAAGAGTGGAGACCTTCGATAATAGACTTAGTTTAACAGTCATTTCTGCAAAGATAAGATGAGCTTTAACGGAGTAGTTCAGAGGTCAAGCATGTCCATCTTATATGAAAGAGGACTTCAAAAGAAACAAAATGGTGAAGAAAGTATTGCAAATCTTATTCCATTAAGGAGATATTTAAGTGTAACTTGGGTATCATTTCTGTACAAAAGACTGAAATCAGACTAGATGTGATGTCACAGCTTCAGATTCCTTAAAGTCTTTCTGTATTTTAAAGAAAGTTTATTTAATTTTTTCACTATTTGAATTATTTTTCCTCAAACTTTCTTCTATGGGTATATTATAAATACCCTTCCTAGATTCAGTTTTACTACTTTTTTTGAAATATCCCATGGTTTTAAGCCACAAAATTGCAGGACAAAATAAGATAGAATAATACCTAAAGACTTTGAGGAATCTGAGGCTATGACATCACAACTAGTCTGATTCCAGTCATTCCTACACAAATGATATTAAACTTGAACATCTCCTTAACGGAATAGGATTTTGTAATGCTTTATCACCATTTTGTTTCTTTTGAAGTCCCCTTTAATATAAGAAGAACATGCTTGACCACTGAACTAATCCTTTAAACTTGAAAATGCCCTTTTTTGACATACCCAATGGTTTTTAAGCCACAAAATCCAGGACAAAATATGATAAAATACATAAAACTATTTGAGGCTTTGGCATCACAACTGGTCTGATTTCAGTTGTTTCTACACAAATGATACCAAACTTTAAACTTAAAATAAAAACGGAATAAGATTTTTGAATGCTTTCTTCACCATTTTGTTTCTTTTAAGTCTCTATTTTCATATAAGATACACATGCTTGACCCCTGAACTAATCTGTAAAGCAGTTTGTAGGTTCCAACCCTTAAAATTTGATCCACTTTTTAATGACTTTTTAAGGAAGAATGGAATGAGTGATTACACGTGATTTTTTGGCCTTTTAGCACAAGTTTTATAGCAGACAAAACAATGTAAAGAAAATCATGACATGTTTTATTTTCTTCTCCCTAGTTCTTTGTACCGACGATAGCGATGAATACTACTACAATATAGATGAAGATGAGTTGGAACCAGAAATGATTCCAGAGGACCTCGAATCATTAAATGGTGACGCAAACGCTGTACCCAGCTTGGAGGAGTCACAGAATAAGGGTACGTTTGTTTGAGGCTGTGTTGCTTTAATATCGATAGATGCAGTAATATCATAAGCCTTCAAGGATTATATCAGGAACCAAGCTTGTTTATCTTATGTGAAGGAGGAGGACTTCAATAGAAACAAAAAAGTGAAAAAGTATTTAATAAAATAAAATGAAAAATGTATAAAGAGCATTTATCCAGCCGAGAAACATCCTGTTTTGATTTCATGTTTAGTAGGTTTTTTTTTTTGAAAATGTTTCAAAATGGACAAAAAATGGTAAATAACAGCATAAAATGCCTAAAAGTTTTAAATAAATGCCTGGCAAAAATTAAATTTGCAAATATGAATAAGTTTTGACCAAAATTAATTAAAGTATACCCTGAATTATTTTCAATTTGATCAATTTTGGCAAAAATTTGGTTATGAAATGGAAATTAAAATTGGTAAATTTAGCTCTGAACTTCTAAATATGACTTACATAAAAAATGGCTAGAATATAAAAGAATCAAAGGAGATCTTTCAAATGATACATAAATCACCCCCATATCAGTTTGGTATGGTCCCGAAATTATTTTAAACTTACAGACTTTCCAAATCAACAATAATATTGTTGATCAGGCATTTAAGGGTTAATGATAGTTATAATGCATTGACTGAAGTACAGGAGGCAAAGAGCAGTAAACTGGTATAAACCAAACATTTCCAAACAAACATGAAAACTTATTATTTTCCAAATAAAACAGAAATATTAAAGGTTTCTGTCATGCATAGAAAGCATGGGCTAGGGACTGCCCTTTAGAGGATTTCACGTTTTTGGTTGGGAGGTAAAATTGCAGTATTATTAAAATATAACTTCAATAAAAAAGTTGATTGTAAATTTGGTTCAATATTTGATGAAAATGCCAAAAAAAAGGGGAAATTTTCCCAAAATTGAAGGAATTTTTTCTCTCAAAATTGACGAAAATTTCCCCAAAATTAAAGGAAATTTATCCCAAAATAAATAAACAGCAGTGTTTCATGATTGTTTGATTTGCCAGTGCAATTTTCTGCCTGTAAATTGTGTGGGTCTTGCCCCTGTGAGGTGGTCATGTCTATGCCCCTGTGAGGTGACCCTTTTTACGCCCCTGATCATACAAGATTGGTATGACCGTTTCTGATTGAATCTTTTTTGACCACTAACCTAAACCTTTTTCTTTTATTCACAGCCAATGCACAGCAAGATTTCTCTAATTCTGATGGAATGACAAACCCCCAGGGGGCCATGGGAATGTCAGGTTTTGCCCCAACCTTTGAAAGCATTTTTGTGCCCTTTTCCGATTTGAAAGATTTCTTTCAGGAGTTTGACATTGATGTATGTATTATTATTATTTGTATAAGCTTTTGTTTTAGATATTAAAGGTTTAGTTCAGTGGTTATGCAAGTCCATCTTATATGACAGAGATCTTCGTAGGGAACAAAATGGTGGAGAAACTTGAGGTCCTGACATACAGAAAAGAGCATTATATTCTGAGTTTAAAGTTTGAATTTTGAAAATAGCATAAGTTATGAGTAATCATAGTTTGATTTTTTAGCTCAAGTATTATAAGAATAATAGAGCTATTCTACTACCCCTAGCGTCGGCGTCGGGGTAGGTAAAGTTTTCATAACTTCGGTTATGCATGGTGTACATTTATGTGACTTGGCTTTTGATTTTTGAAAATAGCATGTGTAGTTTTCAAGTTATGAGTAATCATAGATAGTTTGATTTTTTAGCTCGACTATTAGAAGAATAGTATAGCTATTCTACTACTCCCCGCGTCGGTGTCTGGCTAAAGTTTTTATAATTTTAGTTATGAATGGTGTACATTAATGTGACTTGGCATTTGAATTTTGAAAACAGCCCGTGTAGTTTTCAAGTTATTAGTAATCATAGATAGTTTTATTTTTTAGCTCAACTTTTAGAAGAATAATAGAGCTATTCTACTACCCCCGGTGTCGGGTTAAACTTTTCATAAGTTCAGTTATAAATGGTGAACATTCATGTGACTTGGCATAGGGGTAGGAGACATGGGTACTGATCAAATGAGCATGATTAGAGGGTTGTGTGCACATAGTAGTTAGCTTATTTGCATAACATTGAAAATATTTGTCAGGTTAAAGTTATGGTTAAAGATTTGGTTGAATTGTTTGGTTACAGTTTTCATAACTTAGGGATGGTGTACATTCATGTGACTTGGCATAGGGGTAGAGGATATGGGTGGTATTCTAATAAGCTTGATTGGGGGTTTTGTGTGCATACTAATTAGCTTATTTGCATAACAATACAAATATTTGTCAGGTTAAAGTTTTGATTAAAGGTTTTGCTTACAGTTTTCATGACTGAAGTTATGAATAGTGTACATTCATGTACCTTGGCATAGAGGTACATTTCTAGTGAGCATGATTAAGGATTGTGTGGCATAGGGGTACTGTTCAAGTGAACATGATTAGGGGTAGTGTGTGCATACTAATTAGCTTATTTGCATAACAATGAAAATATTTGTATCTATGATATCTCTCAAATTACAGTGGACAAATGTGGTATATAGATAATTTCTTTTGTTTTTTGGTGCTGATGTCATGATATTATTTAGTAGGTGGGGCTAAATGTAAAATTCTGTTAACATGCTTGTAGACACGATATCTCAAGATCATTGAGGTAAACTTAAACAATACTTGGTATGTGGATGTGGTCTGATGTACTCTAGATGATCTTTATTGTTTTTGGTGCTGATGTCATGAATATTGAGAAGACAGGAATAATTGTAACACTTAAACAAGAAACAAAATCTACAACATCTACACATTGTAGTGTGATAAATAACTGAATAGTAAGAATACAACACTTTAAAAAAAAAAAAAAAAAAAAATTTGCTTCCAATCCAAAGTTACAGTAGCATCACGAGGGATTTCTGCCTCTGGTTGAATTCTGAAAATAGCTGCAATTTACGTTTGGAGATATAGATGATCAAAGTTTAATCAGTTTTTGATTCATGTGAAATTTGTGATGTATAATAGGGGCGGGCAGTCCAAAATCTTTATGAAATTCTTTAAATTTCTTTCCAAATTCTTAAAAAATCATGAGGAAAGTCTATTCCTTCTAGAATTTTATTGGGGGCATGTAAAAGACTCAAAAACGTTTTGGTCATAACATGCAGCACCACTTCAAAAAATTATGATAGACATTAGAAAAAATCCAAAGGATATACAAATGAGAAAATACCAAGGTTGTCCTGTAATACATTACAAAATTTGCATTTTTTATGCATAAACAATGCAAAAAAATGCAAAAAAATGCAAATTTGGTTCAAAAATTGAAGGAATTGTTGGCAGTCAAAAATAAATATTTTATGGTAAGAAATAGTCTGTGTGGTCTTGCATCACACAGTTACATAAACATTTGGGTGTTAAAGGAAAGGTATTGTCTCATAAATAAATTCAGAAGTGAACGCTGCCGTGCTGATAACATCACACTCTGTTTTCAATTTTCCTTATCGTTGTCGTGGTGCCGTGAAGACCTCATCAAACAAACAAACAAACTTATTGATTGCAAGAAACCTGCGATGTTATTGATAACACATGTATGCCACTATGTTCAGTTCGACAGATGTGTGATCGATAACAGTACAGATTTCTTGCAATAAATAAGGAAAATTGAAAACCGGAAGTGCTATTACCAGCGCGAGGTGGCATTCACTTCTGAATTTATCTACAAGAGATACCTTTCCTTTAAAGCTGGGGATATTTTGTTTTTGATGAAATTTGTTATTTTCATGTTTTGCTCACAGATTACCCACAATGCATCCAATATTGCATTATGTGTGAAGGCAAATTAGGTTTCTTGTTCTCTTCCCTCAGGATGATGAGTTCATGTACTCTGCTAAACGTGTCACGTTTCCTCTGATTGACAACATCCCTGAAGCAAAGCTAAAATTTCATGGTAAACTAGGCCAGGTAAGTCTTGTCTGTCTGTTAATTTGTTTGTATGCAATAATCCTCACACAAGCTGGAACATCATTCATTTATAGTTTTGCTTTCACCCTGTTCTTTTTGAGAAGTGTTTTAGAGATCTAGGCAAGGGGTGCGGTGGGGAGCCTTCCTGAGATCTAGGCAAGGGGTAGGGTGGGGAGCCTTCCTGAGATCTAGGCAAGGGGTAGGGTGGGGAGCCTTCCTGAGATATAGGCAAGGGGCGGGGTGGGGAACCTTCCTGAGATCTAGGCAAGGGGTAGGGTGGGGAGCCTTCCTGAGATCTAGGCAAGGGGTAGGGTGGGGAGCCTTCCTGAGATCTAGGCAAGGGGTAGGGTGGGGAGCCTTCCTGAGATCTAGGCAAGGGGTAGGGTGGGAACCTTCCTGAGATCTAGGCAAGGGGTAGGGTGGGGAGCCTTCCTGAGATCTAGGCAAGGGGTAGGGTGGGGAGCCTGCCTGAGATCTAGGCAAGGGGTGCGGTGGGGAGCCTTCCTGAGATCTAGGCAAGGGGTAGGGTGGGGAGCCTTCCTGAGATCTAGGCAAGGGGTAGGGTGGGGAGCCTTCCTGAGATCTAGGCAAGGGGTAGGGTGGGGAGCCTTCCTGAGATCTAGGCAAGGGGTAGGGTGAGGAGCTTTCCTGAGATCTAGGCAAGGGGCGGGGTGGGGAACCTTCCTGAGATCTAGGCAAGGGGCAAGGTGGGGAACCTTCCTGAGATCTAGGCAAGGGGTAGGGGTGGGGAGCCTTCCTGAGATCTAGGCAAGGGGTAGGGGGGGAGCCTTCCTGAGATCTAGGCAAGGGGTAGGGTGGGGAGCCTTCCTGAGATCTAGGCAAGGGGTAGGGTGGGGAACCTTCCTGAGATCTAGGCAAGGGGCAGGGTGGGGAACCTTCCTGAGATCTAGGCAAGGGGTAGGGTGGGGAGCCTTCCTGAGATCTAGGCAAGGGGTAGGGTGGGGAGCCTTCCTGAGATCTAGGCAAGGGGTAGGGTGGGGAGCCTGCCTGAGATCTAGGCAAGGGGCAGGGTGGGGAACCTTCCTTTCAGGAGTTAAGAAAAATGTATATTAAAAAACATATTGCAAAGGTATCTGCATGAGGTGTGTTATGAAGAGAATTAACTTAAATGTTAATTGGAATTAACTTCCAATTATCTACCTGGAGCTGATATCATTTAACCACCCTCTCCCTACCCTTCATGGAGCTGATATCATCTAACCCCACCCCATCCTCTCCCTACCCTTCATGGAGCTGATATCATGTATAAACACATCAGTTAAAACCATTTACAATTGATTACAAAATCCTGATTTTGACATTGCAGTTCGAATAGCACACTGTACGCAGCTGGAGCATGGCACTTATCAGGAAGAAACTTTAAGCCTAAAAAATGTGCAATTCTATTTGCATAAGCACCCCAAGCGCTTATTTATTACATTGAATATTATGCAATATATATTTATATAAAAGTTCAAGCTGGCCATAAAAATATGTTCCCTCTCAGATCTTTAAAATCTCCTACATTTTTGTCTGAACCACTCCTAATATATTTGCCTAACCTTGTTGGGAGCCTTGTACTTTAATGATAGAAATAATTTTTCCGCTCATATCATCTAGCAGTTCTATCTTCTATCAGTCATTCAATCGATCAGTCAGTCTTGTCACTCACCAATCAACCTATAAATCAATCAATCATTCAACCAGTCATTAAATCGATCTGTCAGTCTGTCACTCACCAATCAACCTATAAAACAATCAATCATTCAACCAGTCATTGAATCGATCTGTCAGTCTGTTACTCACTAATCAACCAATGAAACAATCAATCATTCAACCAGTCATTGAATCGATCTGTCAGTCTGTTACTCACTAATCAACCAATGAAACAATCATTCAACCAGTCATTGAATCGATCTGTCAGTCTGTTACTCACTAATCAACCAATGAAACAATCAATCATTCAACCAGTCATTGAATCGATCTGTCAGTCTGTCACTCACCAATAAAACAATCAATCATTCAATTGATCAATTTGTCACTCATCAATAAAACAATCAATCATTCAACCAGTCATTCAATTGATCAGTCAGTCTTTCACTCACCAGTCATTGAATAGATCAGTTGGTCTGTCACTCACCAGTCATTCAATCGATCAGTCAGTCTCCCTCACCAATCAACCAATAAGTCAATCAATCAGTCATTAAAACAGTCAGTCTGTCACTTACCAATCAACCAATAAGTCAATCAATCATGCAACCAGTTATTCAATCAATCAGTCAGTCAGTCACTTACCAATCAATAAGTCAATCAATGAAACCTCATACAAACCTTCTATGTGCATGAGACAGCTCTTCATATTGGTCTAAGCTGTAAATGAAATTTAGAGAATAACTACCATTGTTATGCTTGATAAGTTTGACTGCATTTTGGTTCCTATGTGATAACATCAGGAACCTATGCAGTATGATTGCCTGTGTGTGGGTGTGTATTTATGTGTGTGTTTTTAATGGCCAACTCGTAAGCGCGATATCTCAAGACAATTCACTGGATTAATGTCATATGTGGTACACATAGCCCATGATCCATAGATGTGCTCTATTGCTTTTGATGATGATGTTATGCATATTCATCAGTAGGCTGAGCTTTATGTAAAAATCTTGAAATGTTAATATTTTAACAACCGCATGTCTGTTTTGTTTGATATCTGTCTAATTATGATGTTAGCTGGTGTGTACATGTTCATGATATAAAAACGTTGAATTTCATTTATATTCATAGTGGGCGGGGCTTAATTTGATTTTGCTGATAAAAGCACATGGTTTCTCAAGAACTGTTAACTGGATTATGTCATATGTGGTACACTGCCCATGGCCTGTATATGTGCCCTATTGTTTTTGATGGTGATGTCATGCATATTAATGAGTGAGGTCGGGCTTAATATAACAAAAAAATTGAAATGCTTTATTTTGACAATGACATGTCTGTTTTGTTTCATATTTGTTATAAAAATGATGTTAGGTAGTATGTACATATTGTATAAAAACGTTTACTTTCATTAATAAGTGGGCGGGGGCTTAATATGATTTTGTAAACAAAAAGCTTGTAGATGTGCCCTAATGTTTTTTGGTGGTGATTTTATGCATATTGATAAGTAGGGAAGTGAAAATTTTGAAGAAATTATAAATGTGCAAGTGTATATCCGTTTTGTGTCATATTGGGCATGATAATATTGTTGGTTATTCTGTACATACATGTATGCTTGTATTATCAGCAGATGTCATTAATATGCATGGTGGCTTAATGTGAAAGTGCTAATGGATGTAAACACTGTACTGTACCTCATGAACGGTCGATCGGATTTATCCCATATGTCATACCCAGATTGGTCATGGTCTGTACATATGTTCTAATGTATGGTAGTGATGTTATGAATATTAATGAGAAGGGCGGGGCTTACTGACAAATTCTTGAAATAGGATAAATAAGCAACCATTTTTGCATCATACTTTCTATAAAAATGTTGTTAATTATTGTGCAAATGCTAATGTTGTCAACATTTTTATTGATATGCATGGTGGGTGTGGCTTATGAATAAATATTCTGGAAGAAATATTTCATGATATGTAATGACATGACAGTTGATACAAATTGTCCAATTCAATCAGCTTATGGAAGAAAACGCACCACAACCACAACACCTTTGTGGTTCTGGTTTGTATAAGAAGGCTGTCTTCATTTGTTTAATCTGGCGATGATATTCTCTTCTCTTTAGGGTCATTTTGGAATGGTACTAAAGGGGAAGCTAGAGCAGGCTGCTGGTTGTGAAATTGACGTCGCCGTGAAAGTCATGAAGAAAGAGAGAGGCAAAGAGGGGCTAGAGTCGTTTGAAGATGAAATTGCCCAACTATCGAGGTGCAGTCATAAGAATATTGTCAAAGTGTTAGGTTTTTGTGAGAGTAAGTTTGTTCACTTTCTATTCTATCTTACTATACTATACTTGACATACTCTGGGGTAAAGTGTGGTGTCATTATTGCAGATCCAATATAATTATATACTTATCTTGAAAATGAAAGTTTATAGTTTCTTTTATTTAGAATGTAATGTACATGAGCAGATGAGCAAAGTATGTTCTTGTAAAGTGCATGTTATACCCCCACCCCCTATCCCCACCCCCATCTCAATAACTAAACAAAGAAATATATCCCATAATTAAAGGGAGACACTTCATTTTTAAGGAAATACATCACCAATGTCTTGGATCTGCAATTATGACATCACACCTGTTAAGTGCAACGTCACTTTTCAAGTCACTGTTGAAATCTTTGAAATGCATTAACTTGTTAACACAATAAGATATCAACAATATTTTTTTCCAATTTGTTTCATCAAGTTTCTATTGTATGAACAAATTATTTTAAGGCTGGAATGTTTGTCTTATTGTTATCCTATTTTTGTTCTCATAGTTTTTATTTTCATTCTATTGTTTCATATGTACCAAATAGTCAATTACCAAGTCCTGGCCCAGTCAAGTCCAAGTTCATATGCGCTGATTCATCGGCAGGCGAAGAACTTAATTGGTGGCTTTGTTTATAGGTGTAGGAACCAGGGAGCCAGAGGGTCACCCCCACTTTTCCGAAAAATGACAAGTGCCTCTTTTTAAAATAAAAAGTGCCCCTCAATTACTGTGAAGGTGCAACAGCTGAAGGAATGTGATCACATTAAAAAAAAAAAAATATTACAAAAGTGTCCAAATGAAGTGCCATTTTTACTTTGTTGTTGTTTTAGGCTCACATATTCCATCTACAGACTGGGGAGGGGACATAGGTATATGATTTGGGAAACCCCCTAAGAGGTCGTGTCCCTCCAATTTTTGAAAACTTTCTTCACCCCTGGCACTGTTGTCTATATATATGTAATGGTGCGGTATTAAAACCTGTTGCATGAATGTAATCAAATTTGTTTTCATCTGGTTTTGCTCTTTCAGCTACGTCAGAGAGTATTTTGCAGCTGGTAATGGAGTATGTGCCTTTAGGGTCGTTAGACAGATACATGCAGAAGAATAAAACTACCATCCAATTCGTCACCATGTATCTCTTTGGCCAACAGATATGCCAGGTGAGATAGATTTAGAGAGGTATATGACATTGCACTAGGGCATAGGTGTATCCAGATGGTTGATGTGGTTGTATGACCCCCCACTCCTTCCAATCCTTCCCCCCCCAAAAAAAAAAAAAAAAAAAAAAAAAAAAAAAGGTTAAACAAATATGCTGACGGTCCAGAAAAAGACAATGACATTTGTTTCCAGATCAATTCGGCTTCTGAATGTGTAATAAGGCTCTTTTGACAATATTGTTTTAAAAATAATTCAGGCAATGAGCATTTCCTTCTCTCTGAGAATATGAGATTCTGACTATACCCCTGATGAGGTGTATGACATTGAACTAGAGCATGGGTGTGTGTGTGTCTAGAGGGGTGAAAAAATGGCCAGAAAATATGAAAGGTCCATATTTTAAGACAATGACCTTAGTCTCTGAATGTGACTGTTTTAGCTTTTATATGTTCTTTAGAATTATACAAAATATTTTTGCAAACTTTTTTAGGACATGAGCATTTTCTTTCCTGTGTGAGCCACCCAATCTGAAATAGTGACTAACACCCCTGATGAAGTGTATTAGCTTGCAGTAGGGTTGTAGCTATCACTTATGACACAAGCAAGTCATGTGTATTTGATCCAATTTGGTTCACATTAGGTTGCATTAGTGAATAAGAAAACCCAAATTTTCTGGGCAGAAATCTGTGGGTGTGTTGGGGGAGGGAGGGGGTGTGGAACTTGTCTTTCCCTCCCCAGCTGGGTATTCCCTCCCCAGCTGGGTATTCCCTCCCCCAGCTGGGTATTCCTGACGACCCAGATGGGTATTCCTGATGACCCAGCTGGGTATTCCTGATGACCCAGCTGGGTATTCCTGACGACCCAGCTGGGTATTCCTGACGACCCAGCTGGGTATTCCTGACGACCCAGCTGGGTATTCCTGACGACCCAGCTGGGTATTCCTGACGACCCAGCTGGGTATTCCTGATGACCCAGCTGGGTATTCCTGACGACTCAGCTGGGTATTTCTGACCCAGCTGGGTATTCCTGGGTATTCCTGACCCAGCTGTGTATTCCTGATCCAGCTGGGTATTCCTGACCCAGCTGGGTATTCCTGACCCAGCTGGGTATTCCTGACCCAGCTGGGTATTCCTGACATATAGTAAATAAATAGGTTAGGTTTGGTGTAGTCTTTTATAAAGATTTTTTTTTTCATGCTTGCATTTCATAGGTTGGGAGGCGGGAGGGGCTTAGGGCAGAGTGGTTAGGGAAGCAGATGTTGTAAATCTTGGCATTTTTATTGGTTGTTTCTTGCAGGGCATGGCATACCTTGGCGAACAAAAAATGGTTCATCGAGATCTTGCTGCACGCAACATCCTTGTCGCATCGGAGCATGAAATTAAAATTAGTGACTTTGGACTTGCCCGCAACTTTGGTGAGAAAGACTATTACAAGAGGAGCAACAGACCAATGGAACTCCCCATAAAATGGTACGTGCCATTTTTCTTATTATGCAAAATAGGTTTTAAAGAGAGGTTGTAGGGGGCTTTTAAGAATTCACCTTTGTACAAAAACCTTGGTACATATGCAGCAGTTAATCTTGGTCGCAATTTCCGAATCTTAAAGAGTTAGTTCAGGGGTCAGACAAGTCAATCTCACTTAAAAGAGGACTTCAAAAGAAACAAAATGGTGTAGAAAGCATTCAAAAATCTTATTCTGTCATGGAGATATTAAAGGATCAGTTCAGGGGTCAGACAGGTCTATCTTATTTAAAAGAGGACTTCAAAAGAAACAACATTATTTAAAAATCTTATTCTGATAACAGGGTCACAAAAAAGATATCTTTAAAAGAAACAAAATTCAAAAATCTTATTCTGTTATGGAGATGTTTTAAGTTTAAAGTTTGGTTTGATTTTTGTAGAAACAACTGAAATCAAGACTAGTTGTGGATGTCATAGCCTCTGATTCCTAAGTCTTTATGTATTCTATCATATTTTGTCCTGCGATTTTGTTACTTAAAAACCATGGGATATGTCAGGAAAGTAGTAAAACTGAATCTAATAAGGGTAATTATAATTTATCACCTGAAGAAAGTTCAAGGAAACATTATTCAATCTATTCAAATATATTTTCTTTAAAATACATCAACAATTCTTAGAATGTGATGATGAAGACACCAACCTTCCATAGTAGACTTACTACACCAGTCATTTCTACACAGATAAGACAGAGCTTCAAACATGAATATCTCCTTAACAAATAAGATTTTTGAGTGCTTTCTTCACCATTTTGTTTCTTTTGAACTCCTCTTTACTATTTTACTGAACTGATCCTTTAAGAAAAATAATCATGAGTATTCTACTGGTTTGCAAATTAAAGTAACTACAATGACTAACATTTTCTAAATTTTCAAAAAATGACCTTGGTGGCCCTCTCTTCTTTTAAATCAGATTTAGCCCAAACGCTCGCTGCACGTTGATATATTCCAGAAAAAAAACATACTAGACGCAAAGAGTGATGAAGAAATTGCAAAAATAGAAGTCTTAGTGATGTAACAGTAGCATGACTTGTAACTTTGGATTTTATTGGTTGAAAAGAGTATTCAAAACTGAGCAGATCTGTTTGTGAATTTTGAAGGAAAAACACACTTTCTGTTTTGTGTGTGATGAAAGTTTGATCAGTTTGTAATTCATGCAACATTTGTAATGTATGACAGGGACGGACAGCTCAAAATCGTTGTCACTGGAAATGATGGGAAGTCTATTCCCTTAAGAAATTTATTGGCGACATGTAAAAGACTAAAAAACTTTTGGTCAGAATTTGCTGGACCACTAAAAAGAATTATTATAGCCATTTGAAAAAAAAAAAAAAGCAGGATTTACAGAAGAAAGTACACCACCAGGTCACCCTGTAATACATTACAAAATGTGCGTACACAAACACTGTAAAATGGTTAACGATTAACAAATTTTTTTAACGAAAATCTTAAGGTACTGTGATGGTTTTGTACTAGATTATAAAGCAATTAAGGTAATGTTGCCTTCACACATCTATGTACTTTGAAATTTGTTTGAGGTTAATTCTGATTCAACCACACTTGACTGAGACAGGTGGCAGTACTAAAAGATTTTCCCATACTTTTTCCTTCCAGGCATGCCCCGAGTGCATCGATAGGGGTAGGTTTTCTGTGTACAGTGATGTGTGGAGCTTTGGTATTGTCTTGTGGGAAATGTTTTCTTATGGAGAAGTACCTTTGTGAGTACAATAAAAGATTATGAAATTTCTATTGAATATTTGTATGGACATGACCCGTGCATTAAATAATGTTAATGCACGACAATGATTATTTGGTTTATTCCATTTTCAAAACAGGTCATGTTTTTTAAAGCCATAAAATATATGTAAACTTTCTTGTTTTTCATGTTTTTTAATTTTTTTGCATCATAAATTATCTAACATGAAAATTGTATCATTCTTTTTGCATCTTAAATTATCTAACAAAAAATTTCTTTTTTTTTTTTTGCATCTTAAATTATCTAACATGAAAATTGTATCATTTTTGTTAAAATTATCTCACATATGAATTTGATAAAAAGATTAATGTTTTGGCATCGTGTTTATATGCATATTTAATGCACGGTTTAAAGGACTTGCACTCGTGATTGACACTCCCTAAAGTCAGGCCATTCCACTGTGTCAAAATCCTCATACCCATATAAACACCCTGCCTGAACATCAATCTTTAATTATATCTTGGGTGATTTGCACATGAATGTCTGTTTAATCATTAAAGTGTATCAGGTGTGTGGGGGTAGGTGGGTTCGAGTGTGTGGAGGTATATGGGGTTGGGGTTATATGGGGTTGGGGTGTGGGGTTATATGGGGTTGAGGTGTGGGGGGTTGGGGTTGGGGTGTGTGTGGGGTTGGGGTGTGTGTGGGGTTGGGGTGTGTGGGGTTGGGGTGTGTGTGGGTTGGGGTGTGTGTGGGGTTGGGGTGTGTGTGGGGTTGGGGTGTGTGGGGGTTGTGTGGGGTTGGGGTGTGTGTGGGGTTGGGGTGTGTGTGGGGTTGGGGTGTGTGTGGGGTTGGGGTGTGTGTGGGGTTGGGGTGTGTGGGGTTGGGGTGTGTGGGGGTTATATGGGGTTGGGGTGTGTGGGGTTATATGGGGTTGGGGTGTGGGGGGTTATATGGGGTTGGGGTTGTGTGGGGTTATATGGGGTTGGGGTGGGGTTATATGGAGTTGGGGTGTGTATTTGGTTGGGGTGTGTGGAGGTGTATGTTAAAGCTTTGGGTTATGGAAAATTGGATCATTATTAACTCAAAAAATAAGTATGTAAAACTGTTTTGTAGAAACCTTTGAGATAATTTGCTGAACCACCATAGTTTACAACATCGCGTAGCTGTTATTGAACTTATTTAGCCTAATTTTCTCTTAATAGGAAAGTGTAATATTCAATTATTGGATGCTACTTGTCTTTAGTAGCTTTTATCACATATGACATTTCTTAAAAGAGCAGGAAGGGGATCGATAGCTGTAAGTTTTCCTTCAAAACTGGAACAAAATTTCAAAATGAGTCCATGGCTATCTCCGGAGCTGCAAAAATGATATGGTTCGGATACTCATAGCTGCAGGAAATTTAAGAATTCGCAGGGGAAAATAAAAGCCTCATTAAAAAAAAAATAGATTTATTGAGTAAACAACAGTATATGTGGTAAATATGTGCTCTAAAAGCATCGCCCATGTAATTGTGCGATGAAAAGTACATTTATTAAATTGTGAAAGAGGTATATAAGGATATGCTCACTACATTGATATTATTTCTGTCGCATTTGTTTGTGGGTAGATTTTCAACACCTTTATTCAGAACCATGGGAAATTTTATAATTAATTCCAACTCCAGTTATCTCTAAGGAAAAGATATTAAAAGTTTAGTATAAAACCTTGAATAATTCCTTTGTGTTCTTTCTCCCTCAGATACAAATACCCATCTGGCGATCTGATCTCGATGGATAAACTGTGTGACGCTCTGCACTCGGGCATCTGCCTGAGCCCCCCCGCGAATTGTCCTAGGGACATCACGGAAATGATGCTGTCGTGCTGGAGAGTGCAGGAGCAAGAAAGACCACCTTTCCGTACTTTGGAAGGAAGATTGGGGACCCTGTTGTAAACTGGTGTTTGAAGCAGTGTGGGGAGGGGATGTTTGGGGGGATGGGGTGGTCAGCTTTTCCCTAATTGCTGACAAATTGGACCAAGAATTTTCTCTTTGTGGTCACTTGTGTTTGAAGTATGATCTATGTTATGTGAAATATTTGTTGTAATGTCATGTAAAGTCAATGATTTCTTTGAACAGTTATTTGACAGACTTCTATGCACAGATGTTAGTCATTCAAGTCTAATGATTGGCAGCTTCTGGTAAAATGAGGAACTGAAACAAGTTTGATAACAACTTTGACTAAATTTACATGTGTGAAAAGAAAGTGAAACATAATTCAGACACAACTAAAGATATTGCCAAAATGCCAACCACCTATTTTATGGAGACATTGGGGGTGGGGAGGCAAAAGTGCCCTACATCAGTACTTCAGATGAAAAATATATGCAGAATATTGTTGTGTCTTAAGTCAAATATGTAACTTTTTTTCTGTGGTAAACAACACCAAAAATAGGGGAAGGATCTTTTCAGGGGAGCAAAATATTCTGGTCAGAGTGCAGTAGATACTTGCCAAAACATTGCCAAACCAGGGAAGTGATAACTTGGTGCAACATTTTGAGTGCCACTTCCCTGGCCAAACTTATCAAGAACTGAATTTATTGCTGGTTTGAAAGACAGCGGATTCTCTTCCGAGTCTGGGACTGCGGAGTAATTTTGTTTTGATTTTGTAAACATACGGGTTACACATTTGGAAGTTTCTTTCACTGGCATGAACACCAAAAATGCTGTATTTATGAAGATATATTGTTGCTTATGGATAATAGATGACTCAGATTGCCCACTGGGAACAGGGACTTATTGTACCAGTGGCTTTTGGAATGGAAGGGAAGCTGTGCCTGTCAGATACTTGTCAATTAATTTTCATATAAAGGAGGCCACGGAATAAGTTAGTACATCATAAGAACCAGACATCACTATAGAATACTGTATGATGATATACATGAATGATGGCTGGGTAAATTTTGTCCCTTTTTCTGCATACTGACAAATGTCTTATTTAGGTGAAACAAATATTGGCATGAAATACTGAATTATTATTTCCGCATACTGACGAATGTCTTTGGAGCTTCATGAAATAACATTTTGCTTAAAATATCTTGATTGTATGTACAATTGTCAAAAGATTAGCATTTTCTCTTTCCAATAATATATAAAGCTATGTAATATGTTTATGAACTTTTATTTTATCATGCCTCTAAATTTTCTGAACATTCGTCAGTATGCGGAATAAATCATTTCAAGTTTAAAGTGACATTCTCACTATGCGAAAATAGGGACGATTTGTATGTATGCTGTTGTTTGGCTTATGCAGATAGTTTACTTCTTGATGCAGCTAAGAAAGTAAAAAGGAGATTATGTGGAGTATAACAGGTATTGCTTGGAGGATTAGTTTAGGGATCATGCAAGTCCCATCTTATATGACAGAAGACTTGAAAAGAAACAAAATGGTGAAGAAAGCATTCAAAAATCTTTTCCGTTAAGGAGATATTAAAAATTAGTTTAGTGGTCAAGCATGTTTATCTTATATGAAAGAGGACTTCAAAAGTAGTGAAGAAAGCATTCAAAATTCTTATTCTGTTAAGGGGTGAAGTTTGGTATCATTTATGTAAAACGACTGAAATCAGACTAGTTGTGATGTCATAGTCTTAGATTCCTTAAAATATTGATGTATTCTATCATATTTTGTCCTGCGATTTTGTTGCTTAAAACTATGGATATGTCAGAAAAGTCAGATTCTTCAAAGTCTTTATGTCTGGAAAGTAGCAAAACAGAATCTTGTAAGAATAATTATAATTTACCTCCTGAAGGAAATTCAAGGGGAAAAATGGAAAGGGAAAAAAAAACAAAAATGTCATTAAAATTCATTAACAATTGTTAAGAATGTGAGGCCAACCTTCCAAACATACTACACCAGTCATTCCTACAAATATAAGACAGATCATCTTAATGGAATAAGATTTTTGAATGATTTCATTTTGTTTCCTTTAAAGTTTCTGTTTCATATAAGATAAACTTGGATCACTGAACCAATCTTTAAAAGGAATATTCCCATAGAATTTCATTTTATTATATTTGATAGAGGACAATAAAAGAAACAGATTGGCGAAAACACCAAGTTAATATCTTATTCCTACAAGAAATTATCAAATTTTAAAGATGATTCTTGTCTGCTTTAAGGAGATCGTTTGTCTGAGTCTTGAGCCATCATTATGATGTCATCACAGCACTTCCTGTACTATTTTTATTTATAATTTGTATTTCTTAAAAAATGTACAAATTGTTTTTTAATCTGTTCTTGGAACTTTGTTTTTGAAAAATTGAAAAACTGGTGATTAATTCACAAAGAAATACATATTAATTAGTGCAGGAAGTGTTGTGATGACATAATGATAAAACTCCATATAAAAGTCATTTTTATGCAGGCAATAAAATCGTTAAAGTTCATTAACTTATTCTAGGAATGAGATATCAACATGGTTTTTTTTTACCAATCTGTTTCTTCAATTTTTCTCTATCAGATACGTAAGAATGAAATTCTATGTAAATATTTCTTTAACTTATCAAATTCCATGGGAAATATTTAGATGCTTTAAATTTAAACCCAATGAAGATCAGAACATCTGTTTTTTTACAGTTTTTCTTAAATTCCTAGGCCTTGCTGCGTGCCTAGTCCATTTATCTATTACACAGCTCTAAGCTTACTTCTAACAGATGTAAATGTGACTATTTTCTTAAATGCTAAGTATAATCAAAACTATTTAATTTAAGTTGCCCAAGTAATTGGTTGACACACTTGTAAAAATGAAGAAACAATGGAACACAAAAATATTAGTATATATATATATATATATATATATATATATATATATATATATACATACATAAATATATAGATATATATATAGATATATATATATATATATATATATATATATATATATATATATATATATATATATATATATATATATATATTCTGTGATGAATATATATTCTGTGATGAAGATTAGCTGTTTACCTTATTCAGAGCAACCACACGATTTGAAATTCAACTGTCATTTTTTTTTTTTTGTTTTGTCTGTCAAACTTCTCCTGAGGGGAAGGAGGAGGGTTTTATTCTCCATGCAGTGCATCACAACTGGTTTATCAAACAGCCATGCACATCTCTAACCTTAGCTCTTGGGAAAGGGATGCAAAATACCCAACCGACCTACTATGAAGCTTATCAATAGTATAGCAAGCTCACTCATGATGAAAGGTTAAGTGAAGATTTGTTCATAAACAGTAATATTTGAGAATGTCTTAAACAGTAACCTTCTCTCAGCATTGACAAAGATACACAATTTTGTGCCAGTGTTAGCAGTATATATCAAATTTGTTTATGAATATCTTTTATATCGATATCTAGTTCTTGTATTGTGTTTGCTCCAATGCAGCTGTGATATATTGTAAAATATTGTACAAAGAAATTTTTATTAAAAAAAGGGGATCTAAAAAGTGCAAGAATCAATGTATTTCCATATTTTTTAATCTTGAACGAAACCGTCAGGTAAAACTTTATTTTGGTTGGGTTTTGTTCATTGATGCAGAGGTATTCTACGCTCACAGAACTTGTTTCTTTCGGACTTGGCCAAATTAACACACAGATGCACAGGAAAATAGTAAAATTGCATGACAAACAACAACATTGACAACATTTTTTCATTTAATTTCACAAAAGAGATACAAATCATTTGTAGGTGTTAACAATAATCAAAAGTATAATTACTTAAATGATTGTGAAGAAAAGAAGGATAGTTTAAAAAAAAAAAAAACATACGAGCAAATAACAGCAATTTGACAAACATTTCCCTTCCAAGATTTCAAGTTAGCATGAATAAAAGAGTGTGTGACATCACATGGAATATCTCTATTGCCACACTTTCATGTTAGTGTTGTGCAATTCTTGGGGGTGGGGGTGCTAAAGGTTTATCTGTGGCAAAAAAAAATATCATTTTTTTTTTTTTTTTTTTTAAATTACATAGTGTTTACAAAGGGGATACTTCTCATCATGTATGTAATTGAGGTGGTGAATCATTAGTCATTTGTTACATCACAATGTCACAACTTTCATCTGATTGGCTGAGAGTCAGTTTGAATATTCACTGCAATTTTGTATGTTTTCTCTTGCAGAGAATGGAGTGATGATTGATGGCTTGTCACAAAATGTCACATCACAAAATTTGTCACATAAATGTCACATAATTTTTGGCACCTTTTGCACAGAATGTCACATCAGTTTTGCCTTTGTCACATTTGATTGGCATTGATTCACACATGACCAGGTGACCAGTGATAGAAAGGATCATTTCTGTTTCATGAACCAGAACCAAAAGGTTATGTGGTTCTGATGCCTTTTTCATAAGCTGATTGATTTGCAAAATTTGTAGTAACTGTCATGTCATTACATATCATGAAATATTTGTTCCAGGATATTTATTCATAAGCCACACCCACCATATAGATCAATAAAAATGTTGACAACATTAGCATTTGCACAATAATTAACTACATTATCATAGAAAGTATGATGCAAAAATGGTTGCTCATTTATCCTATTTCAAGAATTGATCAGTAAGCCCCGCCACTATGCTTCAACGTTTTTACGTTATGAACATACCAGCAAACAACATTATTAGACCAAATATGAAATAATACAGACATGCGGTTTTAAAATATAAGCATTTCAAGAGTTTTACACCCGTCTAATTGATATGCATGACATCACCATCACAAACAATAGGGCACATCTACAGACCATGGGCTTTTATCATTCTTGAAATACCATGTTTACACGCTCTTTTCACCAAAATCATTTTTAGGCCACGGCCACTATACATATTAATGAAATTCAACATTTTTATGTCATGAAACATGTCCACACCAGCTAACATCATAATTAGACCAAATATGAAACAAAACAGATGTGTGGTTGTTAAAATATGAACATTTTAAATTTGTACATTAAGCCCCACTTACTCATTAATATGCATGACATCACCATCAAAAACAATAGGGCACATCTACAGACCATGGGCTGTCTGTGTACCACATATGACATGAATCCAGTGTATCGGTCTTAAGATATCGCATTTACGAGCTGGCTGTTACAAACACATACATGTACATACATACATACATACACCATCATGACCGCATAGGTCATGACCGCATAGGTTTCTAATGCTATTGCATTGGAACCAAAAATGGAGTCATCCACTAAAATGCAATTTCAAATTACAATGCTTTGTGCCAATGAGTGAGTGAAGTAGTAAACATGTCACAAATTGTCAGACAAATTTTAATCTTTTTACGTTCATTTTGTCACAAAATTTTCAAAATGTCACAGATTTTTGGACAATGAAATTTTGTCACAAATGTCACCACGTCACGGACACTCTATTCTCTGCCTTTGTAGCAAAGCCCTCAGAAATCATTGTATTTTTATTCTCATCTCTGATTGGGTGAAGAATTAAAATGAATATTCATGAGATGTTAAAAGCTGAGGATGCAATATATTACTAGTTTTCTCTGGTGATATTAAGTGAATAAGTAATGTAAAGTCATTTATTATTTTGAGAGGAAAATGTGTAATTGTGGACTGCTTTGTTAAACAAATGAAGAGCGTTTTTTTTTTAGCTGTTTGGAATGTTGTACATGTTTAAGGTAGCATATTGTGTAAGCTCTTGAGTAAGTACTATTATCCTTCTTGAGGTGAATTCTTTTCTTTGGCATCTTTATCAGATGTCAGTTTTGATAAAGGATACTGTAATATGTTGGTTTTTGTTGCTCATTTTTGTATTACAGGTACAGGACCCGTAAATGTGAGCATGAAAAGAGTTCTTCAGGGAATTTGTCTGACATGACCCGATTTTATGTTTTTATTTTTCATAAGCATAATTCTTCATATTTAAATTTTAAACAGATTTTATTTCAAACTTTTAGACTGGTGTGAGGTTGAAGTGAGGGGTGGAAAATACTTAATTATAATGCCAATGTGAATTTGTTAAGATACCAGTGTGTTAAAAAATTCAGTTGAGAATATGTTTGATTATTTTTGGGGGATTTTTATTCTTATCTCTGCTTTGTCAGTAAAATGTTTTGAATATTCACAAGTTATCTTAAATGCTCTGGATGAGTTGAATGAAGAAATGAAAGTTGCCAAAGGTAACCAATAGGATGGAGTGAAACAGAGGAAAGAAACAGGAGGCATTATCAGATAATATATTCCAGATCACTACCAGGTACCCAGTGAGGATGATGCAATTCCAAGGTAGATAAAGCATGTCGCTGCTGAAACCTAATTAATGGCCAGTTTTATCAGATTTTATACCAGGTCTATACTTGCCTGATAATTACCTACCTCATATCTATAGCATGTTCTAATTGCCCAGCGTAGGTGGTATAACACGGAACAGTTGTTCCTTCTGTACCTGCAAATAGGTTCTGCTAGTGAGTAGAATTAATTTGAATATTAATCACTGCCTCCAAAAGATAATAGATAAGAGTACAGAATTAATTTGCATAAAAATATCACCAAATCGGTTAAAAATGGCCTTTATACAGCTTTTGGAATGTATAAACAAAAGATTTTGTTTTGTAAATCTGAAGGGTAAGAGGCATGGCTGAATGGTAGGGGCATGGAAAGGTAAGGGCATGGATGGGTAGGGGTATAGCTGAAGGGTAGGGGCATGGCTGAAGGGTAGGGGCATGGCTGAAGGGTTGGGGCATGGCTGAAGGGTAGGGGCATGGCTGAAGGGTAGGGGCATGGCTGAAGGGTAGGGGTATGACTGAAGGGTAGGGGTATGACTGAAGGGTAGGGGCATGGCTGAAGGGTAGGGGCATGGCTGAAGGGTTGAGGCATGGCCGAAGGGTTGGGGTATGACTGAAGGGTAGGGGCATGGCTGAAGGGTAGGGGCATGGCTGAAGGGTAGGGGTATGACTGAAGGGTTGGGGCATGGCTGAAGGGTAGGGGCATGGCTGAAGGGTAGGGGCATGGCTGAAGGGTTGGGGCATGGCTGAAGGGTAGGGGCATGGCTGAAGGGTAGGGGCATGGCTGAAGGGTAGGGGCATGGCTGAAGGGTTGGGACATGGCTGAAGGGTAGGGGCATGGCTGAAGGGTAGGGGCATGGCTGAAGGGTAGGGGCATGACTGAAGGGTAGGGGCATGACTGAAGGGTGGGGGCATGGCCAGAGGGTGGGGGAATGACTGAAGGGTAGGGGCATGACTGAAGGGTAGGGGCATGGCTGAAGGGTTGGGGCATGGCTGAAGGGTAGGGGCATGGCTGAAGGGTAGGGGCATGACTGAAGGGTTGGGGCATGGCTGAAGGGTAGGGGCATGGCTGAAGGGTAGGGGCATGGCTGAAGGGTAGGGGCATGACTGAAGGGTAGGGGCATGGCTGAAGGGTAGGGGCATGGCTGAAGGGTAGGGGCATGGCTGAAGGGTTGGGGCATGGCCGAAGGGTTGAGGCCAAAGGGTTGGCGCATGGCCAAAGGGTAGGGGTGTGGCCAAAGGGTAAGGTCATGACTGAAGGGTGGGGCATGGCCAAACAGTAGGGCATGGCCCAAGGGTAGGGGCATGGCCGAAAGACAGGGGCTTTTCTTAAATTCCTTTTCCCATGTAATGGCACTCGGAGGCAATGTTGAATGTATATTGAATCATAGTTTTATTGACATATTTTAAAACCAAGTGTTGACAAGTCGTTTCTATCAGTACATTTTCTATTTTATTTGATGTAATCACTTATGTAAACTGAGTGCTCAGTGCTCACTGTATAGTGCTCACTGTATAGTGCTCACTGCATAGTGCTCACTGCATAGTGCTCACTGCATAGTGCTCACTGCATAGTGCTCACTGCATAGTGCTCTCTGCATAGTGCTCACTGCATAGTGCTCACTGCATAGTGCTCACTGCATAGTGCTCACTGCATAGTGCTCACTGCATAGTGCTCACTGCATAGTGCTCACTGCATATAGTGCTCACTGCATATAGTGCTCACTGCGTAGTGCTCACTGCGTAGTGCTCACTGCATAGTGCTCACTGCATAGTGCTCACTGCATAGTGCTCACTGCATAGTGCTCACTGCATAGTGCTCACTGTATATCTTCTAGCAAATCTTAATTTACATATAAAATTCTTCATCATAGTCGTGCATAATACATCGATAACAGTATTCAGCATGGCTGATATTGTTCCGTTTTCTTTTTCAAATTTGGTCTTACGTCCCACATATTGTTTCAGATTTCATTAGAAGAGTAAACCATTTGGCATCACACTTGATGTTAGAAAATGAAATGCAATTTCTTATATTGTGTATTTAAGATGTTCAATTTTTTTCCTCAGTGAATTCTACATATTCATTATGCTTAGAGACCCCACAGCAGAGATATTAAAGGATTAGCCTAGGAGTCAAGTAAGCCTATCTTATGTGAAAGATTTCAATTGAAACAAAATGGTGAAGAAAGCATTCAAAAATCTTATTCCGTGAGGGAGATATCTAAGTTTAAAATATTGGCATTATTTGTGTAGAAACAGGAATGTAGCCAGCCTTTTGGATTTGGGGGTCGCCGAGGTAAATATTTAGACCTTTTAGCATATTTTCTGGATCCTTTTTAACATTTTATCATTACCATTTTACTTTTTGGGGTGAAAGGGGAGGGGAGGCGTATGACCTGGTCGACCCCCTTTGGCTACACCCGTAGAAATGATTTAAATCAGAATAGTTGTGACATCACAGCCTCAAGGTGAAAGCATTCAAAAATCTTATTCCGTTAAGGAGATATTTAAGTTTTAAATATTGGCATTATTTGTGTAGAAACAGGGATGTAGCCAGCCTTTTGGATTGGGGGGTCGCTGAGGTAAATATTTGGACCTTTTAGCATATTTTCTGGATCCTTTTTAACATTTTACCATTACCATTTTACTTATCTTCTTTTTAAGGGGGAGTCGCATGACCCTGTCGACCCCCTTTGGCTACACCCATTAGAAACAATTTAAGTCAAAATAGTTGTGACATCACAGCCTCAAGATTCCTCAAAATCCTTATGTGTTCCATCATATTTTATCCTGCAATTCTGTGGCTGAAAAACCATTGGAACGTCAGGGGAAGTTATAAAACCGATTCTAGTAAGGGTAATTATAATTTACCATCCAAAGAATTTTTGAGGAAAAATAATTCAAATGGTAACAAAGTTCAATCAATTTTCTTTGAAAAACATTAACAATTGTTAAAATGTGAGAATAAGAGCACCAACTTACCATAGTAGACTTACAGTACTGCACCAGTCATTTCTACATCGATATTACAGAGAGCTTTAAACTTGAATATCTGCTAAACGGAATAAGATTTTTGAATGATTTCTGCACCATTTTGTTTCTTTTGAAGTCCTCTTTCATATCAGATATAAATAAGTGGTTGGTCTCCAACCATTGCTCCTGTGGTTGTCTTGACATAAATACTCCAATGGAGTCGTGAAGGGACGTTATAAATCTCAGACAAACTTCATTTACCTACTGTATATGACCTAATATCCAGCCTTTTGTAGACATATCTTTTTTTTTTTGGTGTTTAGCCTTTGAGGGTCAAAGGTGAAGCCCATATTCAGGTACCCCTACTTGACTGTATGTGTTTAAAAGATGTCACTGCAGCTTTCAGGCAGTATAATGAATCACCCTAATGTGATTTAGGAGAGACTCATATTGCATAATTCCAAGCTTATTTTTAGTGGTCATGAAAGGTGATTTCTCCCCCCTCCCTCCCCAATTCCAAGCTTATTTGTAGTGGTGTTGCTAAGAGTCATGCCCCCTCCCAGGCTCCCCCCATAAAAATTATCCATTATGCCCCTTGCATTCCCCTTGGTGAAATATCAACTTACAAAATGTATATGCGTCCACCTTTTTCTTAATTATTGTTATTGTACTTATTCAACTTGATATCGCACTAGCTTCTGTTTTGCCCCCACCCAAATACAAACTTAGTCGATGTCACTTAGTTGATGAAAGTAAGAAGATAGGAGCTATTCTTGTCAGTACAAAATGCATATGTCAATTTTAGTAGTGTTACTTTTAAATTAATTTCATAGTGCCATTCAGGCTCTGCTACATTCTGACCATGACGTTTCATGTGATGGGACTGACAGTTTTATATAAGTATTGGTGTACACAAGATCCTACATCTTTAGCTAGTTTTTTTTTTTTTTTCTGACACTATGTTTGTACCACAAGAAAGGAAGATTGCCGTCACAGAAATATTCAACTTTCTGAACATGAGTAGGGAATGTTTAGAATTCAGAAAACGAATCAAAAAGTGTTTATGATCTAATTTTACTGTTGAAATGATTACTTTGATGAAATAGGAAAGGGGTGGGGGAGCTAGGGGTATTCCCATCCATCCATTCTTTCAAATCAGGTACATATGTTGCCAAATTTCCCCTTTTCTATCTCTTAGGATAAGTTCAGTGGTCAAGCAACCGTAGCTAGTGAGTTATCTTTCCTCAAACTTTCTTCAGACGGTAAATTATACTTACTAGATTCTGTTTTACTACTTTGCTGACATATCAAATGGTTTTTAAGCTACAAAACCGCAGGGGAAAGTATAGAATACATAAAGGCTTTAAGAAATCTGAGGATGTGACGTCATAACTAGTCTTGATTTCAGTCGTTTCTACACAATCGATATCAAACTTTTAAATATCTTCTTAACGGAATAAGATTTTTAAATGCTCTTTACCATTTTGTTTTTTTTGAAGGCATCTTTCATATAAGATTCTACTTTCATATAAGATTGGCTTGCTTGACCCCTGAACTAAATCTTTACATCTAATCTCCAGCTCTTGAAGTCCAGACTTGAAGGATAAGTTTAGTGGTCAAGCATGTCTATCTTATGAAAGAGGACTTCAAAAGAAATACAATGGTGAAGAAAGCATTCAAAAATCTTATTCCGTTAAGGAGATATTCAATTTTAAAGTTTGGTATTATTTCTGTAGAAATGACTGAAATCAGACGAGGTATCTACACAAATAATACCAAACGTTAAACCTAAATATCTCTTTAACGGAATAAGATTTTCGACTGCTTTCTTCACCTTTTTGTTTCTTTCAAGAAGATAAACGTGAGATAAACATTCTTGACCACTAAACTAATCTTTTGATGCATATTTTGTCAGTTTTTATCTTTTTCTTCATAATCGCATGACATTTCTTTGCTTAACTGAATTCATAATCTGCTCACATCATATAAGCTTGATTAATCCTCTACTTGCAATTACATGTATTTTTTCTTAATTTGTAAAATGAGATCGGACTCAAATTCTACACTTGTGTAATATACATTGCTTTATATAAACTGCAATTTTTGTACATATGATACACGTGAAAATGTATGTTTCTATTTGATGTACAACTGAAATTATGGTACTGGAGAACAAATTTGAGATATAAAAGATAAGATATTAATTAAGTGTGGATATTTGTCAGTTGTTATATGGAAAATAAAGCTTTCAGACAAAACTGTCTTATTTTGCGTAATTATTTGAAACATTGTAGGCCACATTTTCTCTCCCAAACATTCTCCTTTGCTTTTATTCAGACTTCATACAGTTTTAGAAGCATGGGCCCAATCTGCCTGTGCTTTCGGCCCTTACTCTTGGAACATTTCAGCATCTCTGAGTATTGTATTGTTTGTAGTTAGAGTTCAGTAGGGGAGAGGAAAATTCAAAAGAATTAGGAAATCATGATTATTTTTATCATTGTAAATGACATTTTATGTGTTTCTTTCAAAGCACGATCTGCCTATTTTTGTTTTGCTCTGATCAGAATGTTAGGAACGGGTACTGCCCTAGATTAAATGTTTACCATCAGCGAATAACTTTTATTCATTTATTATCATTCCCAAGTATTACTGGATAGAAAGAATATGATTAATCTCATCCTCCCTATTTGGTAAGATTCCCTCCCCCTCTTAATCATTCCCAAGTGTTACTGGATAGAAAGAATGTGATCAATCTCATCTTTATTTGGTGAGTTCCCCCCCCCCTTTCTTAATTATGCTCAAGTGTTTACTTGGTAAAAAGAATGACCAATCTCATCCTCTTACATCATTACCGAGTGTTACTGGGAAGAAAAAATGTGACCATTTTATCTCTTATTTGTAAGAATCCCCCTTCCATCATTTCCAAAGTGTTACTGGATAGAAAGAATGACCGATCTCACCCTCTCTATTTGGTAAGTCCCCCCCATCCCCATCATTCCTAAGTGTTACTGCGTAGAAATGTGACCAATCTCATCATAACCAAGTGTTACTGGGTAGGAATGTGACCATCTCATCTCTTATTTGGTAAGATTCCTCCTACCCCCCCCCCTCCCCCATTCCTCTCAATCATTACCAAGTGTTACTGGATAGAAAGAATGTGATAAACCTCCTCTTTATTTGGTAAGATTCCCCCCCCCCCTCTCCTCTCACTCATTCCCAAGTGTTACTGGATAGAAAGAATGTGATCAATCTCATCTTTATTTGGTGAGTTTCCCCCCCCCCCCTTCTTAATTAGGCTCAAGTGTTTACTTGGTAAAAAGAATGACCAATCTCATCCTCTCTATTTGGTAAGATTCTTATCTCTGCCTCCCCACCCCCACCCCCAATTATTCCCAAGTGTCACTGGATAGAAAGAATGACCAATCTCATCCTCTCTATTTGGTAAGATTCCTCACCCCCTCCTCCCGACCCCCTCAATCATTCCCAAGTGTTACTGGATAGAAAGAATGACCAATCTCATCTCTATTTGGTAAGATTCCTCACCCCTCCTCCCGACCCCCTCAATTATTCCCAAGTGTTACTGGATAGAAAGAATGACCAATCTCATCCTCTCTATTTGGTAAGAGTCCTCACCCCCTCCCAACCCCCTTCCTTCCTATCCCCTAATTAATCCTGATAGAGCAAGTTTTTTCCTTCTGAAACTACACTGGGATTGTGCCTGGAATGTCCCATTAAATCCTTTAAGCAAGAAGGTATAGAGAACATGTTGATCATGTAGTTCCTGTTTTATCAGATGTGTGTGTCCCTTACAACTTTCAAATATCTTTACAATTTCTTACTCAAAATGCACACATGCAAACAATAATCTGAAATCAGGAAAAATAAGATTAAAAGAATTTTGAAGATATGTATTTAATAAAGCAACTGTAAGTACTTGGATAATTAAACAATCAATGTAGTACTACATGAGCTCATTGCAAATACTGATTGTCCTCAAATAGAAACAGGAAAGAATCTTGTAAAAATGGCAAAAAATACACCGTTATGAAATTCACAATTACAAAATCTTTATTATAGGGAGTAAGTAGCTCAGTTGGTAGAGCGCATGACTAAGAGACCAGGTTCAAGCCCCTGTCAGGTCGAACCCGTTTTCCAACAGCTATGCAGTCAGATATGCCGAACATCAAAGCAGGGAGTACGTCGTTGTTGAGTGGCAACTGGCAGTGGTTGAATGGCCCTCCCCTCCTTTGAAGGGGACGTTAAACCGTCAGATCGGATGGTTGGATAATCACACCCTGCCCGGTGCTCTGAACACTATTCGAGAAGAGAAGCATGAAAACAAAGTCATGCCCTTTTGTTAGACCCATCTCAAGAATGAAAGAACTTCTTCATTTGTATATTACACAACTTCACAAATATATAATCCGCAAAATACATCAGTTGGTATTTTGAAGTTATTGTAAAAATTGTAATGAATTTACTTAAAACTTACTGAACCGCAATTAAAATTAGGAAGATTCATTTTCAGGTAGTACATTATATAGAGAGTACTTAATAAATTCATATTTCAAATATACTTTGGCATCATAGAGGAAAAAACAAATGTATTTACTCGGAGGAAAGTTTTGGTCCATGAGGGCTGGTCTTTGTACATATAATATAGCGGTGTTTTGCTCTAATAAAAAATGATTCAAAATTCAGGCGTCTAATGTTTTGCAATTAGGGCTGGTAGATGGTCCAGAAAAGCCAAGCCAGTTTGAAAATGAAAGCCAAAATAAAGCATAGATCAGTGGTCAAGCAGGTCATCTTATATAAAGAGGACTTCAAAAGAAACAAAATAGTGAAGAAAGCATTCAAATATCTTATTCCGTTAAGGAGATATTCAAGTTGTAAGCTCCTTCTGATCTGTGTAGAAATGACTGGTGGAGTAAAGTCTACTATGGAAAGTTGGTGTCCTCATCCTCACATTCTTAGCAATTTGTTAATGTATTTTAAAGAAAGTTTATTTAATTTTTGTTACTATTTAAATATTTTTTATTTCAGGTGGTATATTATAAATACCCTTCCTAGATTCAGTTTTACTACTTTTCTGATATCCCATGGTTTTTAAGCTACAAAATCACATTTCTGTTAAAGAGATATCTAAGTTTAAAGTTTAACATTTGTGTGGAAACGAATGAAATCAGACTAGTTGTGATGTCATAGCCTCACATTCCTCAGTCCTTATGTATTCAATCATAATTTCTGCAATTTTGTGGCTTAAAAACAATTGGATATGTGAGGAAAGTAGTCAAACAGAATCTAGTATGGCTTATTATATATAATCAATCACCTGCAGAAAGATCGAGGAAAAAAAATTCAAATAAAGTAAGAAAATTAAACAAATTTTCTTTAAAATACATTAACAATTGTTAAAAATGTGAGGATGAAGATGCCAACTTTCCATAGCAGACTTACTATACCAGTCATTTGTACACAGATAAGACAGAGCTAAAAACTTTACCATTTTGTTTCTTTTGAAGTTCTCTTTCACCTAAGATATAGACTGGCTATTCTGTATTTAAATTTAGTTTCGAAAAGGTCAACAAACCAACCCTGTCTGCAATATCTATTAGATCTCAAATTTGACCAACACAATTGGTCAAATAGGAAAATCATTACATAATTCTCTAAAAATAATAGTCAAGTATTGGGACTATTACTTTTTCCTGGTGATTAATTTTATAGGATGGTCAAATAATTTTGAGAAGCGTGGCTGAAAAGTGAGGGAATATTTCCTTTGAGTCTCAAGAATATTTTACCACTATTCGTGCACGTGATGGTGCTGAAAGCCTTCGATATGAATGAAATTGATCATAATTATTTCTAATAAGGACTCATTTCTAAACGACAATAACCTGTCTTATTTTCAAATTCTTGTGAGTAAAAAGCAACCCCCTCACTTTTCGACCGACAGCTGCTTCAATTCATAACTTTGTAATCGTCTGGTTTTTTTTTCTCGAGACAACTGTCCAGATGGTAGAAATTAACTTGTGACCTTTGACATAACAAAATTTGTTCTTTTCTGAAAGAATTTCGGCTGAAAATGCACCACATCTTACCAAATATTACGGTTTAATACCGTAACTCATTGATACAAAGCTGCAATATTGGACAAAACTGTCGGTCTACATAAATCCTTTGAAGATGAATTCTATGGCAACAAAAAATCTCTGAAATTACTGGCACTTCATCATTATTACTGGCAGCTTTAGATAGATTACTGACAAATTTGTAAAGATTTTTGACGAAAACATTTCATGCACACCTACTCTATCTAGTATTGTGCATGAATCTTTTGGTGCTACTTAACTCACTGATAAAAAGCTGCAATATTGGACAAAACTGTTGGAACAGTTCTGTGTCGCAATGAGCTTAATATGTGGTGTTGTGATTCTTGATTATTTTCTTTGTCAATTTTAAACTCCCCACCCCCTCCCCTCCTCTTTCCAATGTTGGATTTTCTGTGATTTAAATTATATAATTTGAAAATAAAAACATTTAAAATGGTCAACATTAAATTCATGAGTGCGGGGGAAGGGGGGGACAAATGCTCTAAGAATTAAAAACACATACTAATTAAAACTGACAGAATACAGAATTAAGAACCACTAAACAAAAGCACTATTATCTATGATGCATAAATGGTGAATAATAAATATAAACGTATCATAGAAAGCAGAACACATTTTTAGTGGTGGTCCAACAAATGTCCAAGATACTAGTAGTACATTCCAAAAAAAAAAATCACACACACTTGTGTAGGCCTGCCTTGCTAAAGTGAATGAAAGTAGAATCCTAGCTAATGATATCGTTGACAATTGACAGCCTGTTTTCAAAACAACATCAAAACTTTCAGTACAGTCAACTGTACATGTATATACTGACTATATATAGCCTACAGTATGTGTTTATGTACAGTACTTGTATGGACATGTTGAATCATTCGGCTGTAAGTCTCGAATTGTGTCATTTTTTCTTTATTTCTGAGTAATTCAAAATCATTTTTGTGTGAAATAAAACTTTGAATCCCAAGGTAAGATTTTCATTTAAGTGAATGAAAAACTGTGGGGTAGAATTTCACATGCTATATCTAAATTTTACGACGCAGGTACAAGATGTGTCGTAAGAAATTTCAGCCATAGCGTAATATATGACAAATCTGTCGTTAATGCGAACCCTGATTATAATGCCTAAGAGTATTGTACTAATGAATACTAGGATGAGATCAGCTCCATGGAAGTATGAAGTATGTTGATCTCGACAAAACCCTGTTTTACCACATTGTTTTTATCCCAAGAAAAAACAAAGCTTTACTGTATACAAGCCAGACTTCTTATATATAGGTAGACATGAGTGAGCATTTAAATCTGTGCAAAACAGTCTTTAAACTTTCACAATAGTTTTTAAATTATTAAATTGAATTAAATTAAAGTTAGAGGATTAGTTCAGGGAAAACAGTCTTTAGGATTAGTTTAGGGATCAAGCATGTCCATCTTATATAAAAGAGGCTCAAAGGAAATGATATGGTGAAGAAAGCATTCAAAAATCTTATTCCATTAAGGAGATTTAAGTTTAAAGGTTGGTATCATTTCTGTAGAAACGACTGAAATCAGACTAGTTGTGATATCACTGCCTCAGATTTCTCAAAGTCTTGATGTTTTCTATCATATTTTGTCCTTCGGTTTTGTGGCTTTAAAACCATGAAATACGTCAGGAAAGTAGTAAAACAGAATCTTGTAAGGATAATTATAATTTACCACCTTAAGGAAGTTTGAGGGGATAAAATTGAAATAGAAAAATATAATTTCTTCAAAATACATTGTTAAGAATGTGAGGATGAGGGCACCACCCTTCCATTGTAGACTTATTCACAGTAATTTCTATAAAGATAAGACAGAGCTTTAAACTTGAATATCTCCTTAATGAAATTGAATGGTTTCTGTACCATTTTTTTTAATTTTTTAAAATCCTCTTTCATATAAGATAAACTTGATGGAAATCATTGAATTAATCATTTAATTTTAAAAAATCAGCATGTGAAAAAGTGATTATGCATGAACAGGAGGAATACAGCTATCAAAATTGTTTCATGTAATTTTGTATAATTCTTTCCCAAATTTCAAATATCAGAGGTTCTCAAATTGCTTTCTACTGTTAAATCTTGGGTAAGGTTATAGTATCCAATTTTCTGATCACTGTAACTAACTTCTCCCATTTAAAATATTTAGCGCAAGGACCGAAAAACCATTCAGTTAACAAAAGCAATTTTCTAGTTGCCCTGTTCTGAGGTCACAAAGTATTGTGCAATTTTTGTTAACTAGGTATCTAAAATTTAAAATGCTGTAAAAAGGTTCATTTGCATGAGTTTTAGTACATTTCAAATCATTTCAGCTCATACTGTTGCTACCTGGCTATATACCTTTAAAGGATTAGTCCACCATGTATGACAGCTGACAATATGAGAAATGGAATGGTGGAAAAATTAAAAAAGAAAAACTATGATATCTTGGACTGTGAAGAATAGTTCGAAAAATGCACACCCACCAACCTCTGAGTACTTCATCCTCTAAATGTGAAATTGTACTGAGGAATCCCCCCCCCCCCCCCTCTCTTCATTGGCCTGTGAAGAATAGTTTAGAAAATGTACACCCACCAACCGCTGTGTACTTCCTCTAAATGTGAAATTGTACTGAGGAACCCCCTTCCTCCCCTCTCTTCATTGGCCTGTGAAGAATAGTTTAGAAAATGTACACCCACCAACCGCTGTGTACTTCATCCTCTAAATGTGAAATTGTACTGAGGAACCCCCTTCCTCCCCCTCTCTTTCATTGGCCTGTGAAGAATAGTTCAGAAAATGTACACCCATCAACCGCTGTGTACTTCACCCTCTAAATGTGAAAATGGGGAAATTGTACTGAGAACCCCCTCCCCCCCCCCTTTATGGAAAATCCTCACTTCTTTCCTGAAACGTCACAAGTTTGATTCAAACCAAAGAAACTGTGTACCTTAATTTTATTTGCATCTGATTAGGATTACTGATTGATTTTTTGCTTTTAGTTATTTGGAAATTATTTTACACTCAGTGGATTTTGAGCAAAAATAAAAAATAAACTACTTCAATGCAATAGTTCTGATAGTAAATGCAAAATACTAATAATTACAATTAGTACTCCTTGTTACTTTGAATTTGCTTTGTATATAATTTGTACCTCTTTTCAAGAGATATCCCCCGTTTACTGTTAGACTTGCTGGTACATGCAAATGGATTCGAAAAGTTGTACGTTTGAGAACAGTGTTAATGTGACACATATAAAACAACGAAGGCAAAACGTCAGACTTTAAGTCAATTCATCACCCCCCTCAAAAAAAAAAAAAAAAACCTAAATGCAGATCAAGATAGAAGTAAAATAACAAATAATTTCAACAGTAAGAATGTTATTCGGGGAATTCACCACCATTTTGCAAAATTGTTCACCTCTTAGAAAGGCAAAATAATTTAGATACAGTATGTTGGGAATCACTGTAGATAAAAAAAATATAAAAAACCACAGCCACATTCTGAGCAAGAAAAGACCTCGCCCACAGTCTTTAAAATACTAATAAACTTGAAAGAAATGCCATTGTAACTGAATTCAAGTGAAAAAAGTTTCAAAAGAACCATAAATATTTAGAAAAAATAGAGGCAGTTTTCTTGAAAGACAAATGTAATATCATGAGTTGGAAGTTTCGTCCGTTGCACAAAGAGTTTGAAAATCATCTTCTTCTTTTTCCGGATCGTTTGAAAGATTACTTTCCGTACTTGTGACATTTTCAACATGACCGTTTTGCAGATTGCCATTGGACAATGAATTTAAAGATGAAAATTCTCCATTTCTGTCAAATTCTTCTTCGGTACTCTTTTTGTTTGTACTGTTGTTTGATTGTTCACCACTGGAAGAGTTTGTAATTGTGAGATCAGTAATTGCACTTTGTTGATTGGTTTCTATGGAAACCTGATTGTCTGCGGCTCCTGGTATATCAGTCACACAAGATGCAGGAACCTCCTCAGTACCAGACGGACCATCTGCATGAACAAAAGCAAAATCATGTTAATGAATTTCTCAAACAGCTCAATATTAAGCAGGGTGTAACATGCCTTTCAGATTGGAAAGAGGGGGGTGAAGGAAGGAGGGGGAGCGGAGGGGAAATAGAAGATGGCTTAAAATACTTTCAAAAATGTTATCATAATAGAAGTCTAATCAATTTTATGTAGGAAATGTATATCCTCTTTATTTGAGGATTTTTTACAACCCCTCCCTTGACTCCTGGCTACACCCATGGTAAAAAATAAATAGACAAGAAGGAATAAATAATGTTCATTTTTGACAGAAATGATTTCGGACAATAGAAACCAAGTTTTATTGGTACATTTCTTACTTCCCTGTAGCATATATGATGGAGGTTCTTGTAGGCAAAAAACTGGTTAATTTACACTGACCTTGGCCTGTGTCAAATTCTAGATTAGTATCCATGCTATCCCTCTCGCTACCAAGAGATGGATTATTTGCTGATTCACGACTTGTCGGGGGTGGACCAGCCACGAAGATGTCAACAAGCACTGACACGATGGCTGCTATGGTGATGGCCAGCATGAGAGCAAACGAGAGCTGTAGAGGAGAGAAAGAAATAGGTGTTTCACTCAGTGTTAAAGCTACAATCCCGGACAAAAGTATCTAGCACTTTTCTCCCTCCCAGCCGTTCCTTTTTCCTTTGCAAATTATATACCTCAAAGCGGGAAAAGAAACCAAGACTTTTGTCCCTGATTGTAAGGTTTTGAAGCCACAAGGAAATGACTTGGTCTATGGATGTGAGAATCGTATTAAAGGTCCATGGTACCTCTATATCATACGACGAGAGGGTGTTGCTTTGGAATATCAATCTATTATTTTATTTCACCAATATCATTTGATAAGCAAAAGCAGGTCACTGCCTCAAAAAAATGAAAATATAGCAGGATTTATGTAAAAATGCAGCAATAATCAGTCTGTTCAAAAAATCCTCACATCTCCTCAAATGTCCTCACATCTCCTCAAATGTTCTCACATCTCCTCATATCTCCTCAAATGTCCTCATATCTCCTCAAATGTCCTCACATCTCCTCAAATGTCCTTATATCTCCTCAAATGTCCTCACATCTGCTCACATCTCCTCAAATGTCCTCATATCTCCTCAAATGTCCTCACATCTCCTCTCATCTCCTAAAATGTCCTCACATCTCCTCAAATGTCCTCACATCTCCTCAAATGTCCTCAAATCTCCTCAAATGTCCTCACATCTCCTCAAATGTCCTCACATCTCCTCAAATCTCAAAATAATTCCACAATGACACAAAATATCTCTTAAAGAGAATTTCTACCAGCGAGCTTTCACCCTATCCTCCAGCATGGCCAAAGATATATTTTAAAATGACTGATTTTTCTGATAGTTACCTGACATGTAAACGTGTGGTCATGATACAGAGACCAAGCCTGTAACCTCATCAATGCCAGCCCACAGGGGAAGTAGCCTTCCTGAGAGCGGTGATCTCGACACCTGAACAAGAAATTGAAAAAAGAAAATATTTGAGTTTAATGTCAATTTGACTGATGCCAAAAAAGTAACACACCTTAAAGGTATACTACCGTAATAAAAAGGTTGGGTTTTATTTCCGAGTAAGAAAACAGTCGGTAAATTATGGTTTGGTTTGTTGATGTTTACGGGCACCGCGACAGTCGGAGTCAAATGTACCATTAAATTATGAAAATAGCTATTCAGCTTTGATGTTAGATCTGGTCCAAGTTTGAAGATTTTTAGACGTGTGTAAAATTTGTGGTGATTCTTTGTATTTCTTTACTTAATTTCATGACCTTGGAAACGTCGAGAATGTCTTTTTGTTTTAAGGGTATAACTACTCGTCTTCAAAGGTTTTGATAGAAAACAGAAAATGCTCCCTACCCGTTCATACATTACAAATCTACAAACAAATTTGCTAGTTAATGCCAGAGTTGCAAAAAATCCACAGTTCTGGCGAGAAAAATTGGGAATTCATGAGGAGAAAAAAATATATATTAAAAAATATATACATATATATGATATATATTATTTTTTTAGATTATTGAGTTAAAATCAGTATTTGTGCTCTAAAAACTTCCCTCATGTAATTTTGTGATGAAAAATGTATCAAATTGCGAATACCACAAAATACACAAAGATGTATTTACCACATTAATATTATTTCTGCCTTGGATTTTTCGTGGAAGATTTTCGACACCTTTATTTAGAACCGTGGGAAATTTTACAATTAATTCCAACTCTGGTTTACGCATGAAAATTTAACAAGATGTAATTTGCGAAAAGTTTCGCCTGAAAAAGGTACTGAGTCCCCAAATTTCACTAACTTTAAAGGATTAGTTCAGGGTAGAGCCAAACAGTGAAGAAGTCATTCAAAAAATCATATTTAATTAAGGAGATATTTAAGTTTAAAGTTTGGTATCACTTGTGTAGAAACGACTGAAGTCAGACTGGTTGTGATGTCATAGCCTCACATTCCTCAGTCTTTATGTATTTTATATTTTGTCCTACGATTTTGTGGCTTAAAAACTATGGGATATGTCAGGAAAGTAGTAAAACTGAATGTAGGAAGGCTATTTATAATACACCAGCTGAAGAAAATTTAATGGAAAATAATTCAAATAGTAAAAAGTTAAATCAATTTTTTGAAAATGCATTAACAATTGTTAAGAATGTGAGGATATCCTTGAATGGAATTGAGCTTTACCCCTCTACAAAGATTTTAAGTAACCTCTTTGAAACTGCAAAAGTGGAAGTAAAGAGAGCGTACTCACTTCCAGTGTTAACACTTTATTTTTTTATTTTAATTATTATTATTATTAATATTATTATTATTATTTTTTATTTTTTTAATATTCTATTATTATTATTATTATATATTTTTTTTTTTTTTTTAATTTATTTATTATTATTATTTCTTTATTATTTCTTTATTATTTCTTTATTATTTCTTCATCATCATCATCATCATCATCATCATCATCATCATCATCATCATCATCATCATCATCATCATCATCATCATCATCATCATCATCATCATCATCATCATCATCATCATCATCATCATCATCATCATCATCATCATCATCATCATCATTATTATTATTTTTTATTATTTTTTTTTTTTTTTTTTGGGGATTCTCCCCTTGTGTATTTTTTTTGGGGGGAGGGGGAGGATTCTAAAAAAAGGGGGGAACTTTAAGTGTTAAAACCGTATGACATCTTAGTTTTCTCTTGACCGTCACGTTATTACTGATTTTTTACTGATTCTTAAAGCAATCTAAATTTACTCTTGAATCTGAAAAGTAACTGTCATGAGATAATGCAATGGAAAAACAGGTGTATCAGTTGTCTTTCTATTGTACTAAAACTGTCTCTTCATCATGTATTGAGGTATTTTGCATTTGCTGGTCATTACTTAGTACTTGGAAAATAACTTGTGAAAAACTGGAAGTGAGACATATCTAACAGGGATTGGAATCGACACTGCAGAGCAGAGCAGTAAATATAAAACGTAAAACACAATCAACTATCACTACACTTAATAATTACATATCACGTGTACAAGTTCTTAAATCACATCATTCCAATTCCCTGCGTATATCTACATAGGTCCTATTGTACATAACATTCCCAACTAGCAGACGACATGATTGCATGCATTATTATTACGTTGTATATGTCATCTTCGTTTATCACATGTGCATAAATTGTTTCGAACAATGCTACAATGTAACCATCATGTAAGAAGCCTGTACTGGGCCTGTTTTTTATGTCTTTTTTGCCAACTTTTATCTGAATTTGACAGTATGGGGTGAAGAAAGACGATTCTAAATGAGATTCTTTTACTTTTTACAACATTTTTGCACATTTTAAAATTTCATTTTTGCCTAAACAATCATGGCCTAACTTGTACCGTTAATAACGTATGAAGTAGTCCCCAACAATTTCTTTGTTCTATTAAAAATCCCTCATTAGATTAGAAAAATGATCGAAAGGGTCTTTCTATGCCAATTATAGCAAAATTCGCGTCACGACAGAAAATCGCGCCCCACTAAAACGAGTTTCTCTACAGTTTGAACGAAAAAACAATTCTAGCAAATTTTCCAGCATCACCAGAAGGCCTCAATTAAAAACTTTATAATGTGTCAGCAAAAAGTCGAAGCATCTTATAATATTTGTTTCCTGCATGATTATCTAAAAAATCGCTCGTCGCGTCGCGTTCAGTGTGTTACGGCCTTTATAATAATTTATTTTGGAGGGGATTTGATATTTTTGTAGGAATCCCACAATCTCCCATCTTAAAGTGAACACCACTTACTTCCTGTATATTGCCATGGCGATGTACGCTGAGTTGTTGTGCTGTAAGTTTTTTCCTTTCAGACCAATCTTCCTGAGTTGGTAACTCGTCATGTTGTATCCGTGCTCCACAAAATACGCCAAGTTGAAAATTGCCTACGTAGAGATTAAATATTACCACAAAAGATTGTAAATAATCTATATAAATGAAATAAAATCAAGGAAACAAGCCGATACAAAGAAGAATTTCTTTCCTATATATCAGTCATTAATAAAAAAAAAAGTGTTACTTTACACATTACAAATCTGTCAGTTTTTAACCTGATTTTAATGGGAGCTTTTGTTTATCATTGAACACTTAAAATTTGTCCTTTTTACTTGATTTTTGGGTGAAGATTGGTTGCATTTAATTGCTAAACATTTGTAAATTTTGGCAATTAAAATATTTATAGTGGATTAATCGCAAATTAACAGCTCTACTGTGAGAAAGTAGGTATAAAAAAGTAGTATGTAAACTGCAAAGTGGTTTTGAGTCTTATCATAATAACATCTTCCAGAGTGACAAATATGGAGCAATGAAAAGTTAAATCCATACTAAGGCCCGCCCATCAGGCCGGTGCTTAACCCCAGGTTTCCTTGTTGTAAGCTGGTAAGAACAAATGGCTCCCAATTGGACAGCATGCCATGCAGTCCATGGCAGGTCAACTCCCCAGCAGTGCTGGCACTCATTTTACTACCGAGTGCACTGGAGTAAGTAGAGTGAAGTGTCTTGCTCAAGGACACAATGCAGGGTTTGTGCCGGAAATCAAACCCGGTACAAAGTATGACACCTAGGCCGCTGAGCCACTGCACCTCATGAATAACAAAAGAATCAACATCAATAAATGTCCCTCACTCACCTCCACACTCCCCTTCGCCCCTGCCTTCACATAATAATCAATCGCCAGGTCTGTGTTGTTTCCCCCTCCTTTGCCAAACCAATGATAATCTCCCATGCGTAGTAAAGCTGAAAGAGTAAAGTATGGTAGCCATTTAGGTATTACTACACTTATTTGAATTCACATCAGCACATTGAAGCACTATCATTCTTATGTTATTAATCATTCTTATGCTATCGATCATTTTTATGTTATCAATCATTCTTATGTTATCAATCATTCTTATGTTATCAATCATTCTTATGTTATCAATCTTTCTTATGTTATCAATCATTCTTATGTTATCAATCATTCTTATGTTATCAATCATTCTTATGTTATCAATCATTCTTATGTTATCAATCATTCTTATGTTATCAATCATTCTTATGTTATCAATCATTCTCATGTTATCAATCATTCTCATGTTATCAATCATTCTCATGTTATCAATCATTCTCATGTTATCAATCATTCTCATGTTATCAATCATTTTCATGTTATCAATCATCAATGTGGGAGAAAAAGTTAGGTAAAAGAAAGGGGTGTGTAAGGTTACATTTATATGTGGTGGAAGAGGTTGTTGTTGGAGAAAAGTTGATGAAATTGGGAGAGAAATTGTTTTTCGAACTCATGTTATCAATCATTCTCATGTTATCATTTTCATGTTATCGAGCGGAACGGCGAGGAAAACTCATGTTATCAATCATTCTTGTGTTATTTCAATCATTCTCGTGCATACTGGCCATTCCATGAACAGTGCAGACTACTTTAAAAGAAAGTCACTGTTATCAATCATTCTTGTGTTATCAATCATTCTTGTGTTATCAATCCATTCTTAATCATTCTCATGTTATCAATCATTCTCATGTTATCAATCATTCTCATGTTATCAATCATTCTCATGTTATCAATCATTCTCATGTTATCAATCATTCTTATGTTATCAATCATTCTCATGTTATCAATCATTCTCATGTTATCAATCATTCTTGTGTTATCAATCATTCTCGTGTTATCAATCATTCTTGTGTTATCAATCATTCTTGTGTTATCAATCATTCTTATGTTATCAATCATTCTTATGTTATCAATCATTCTCATGTTATCAATCATTCTCATGTTATCAATCATTCTCATGTTATCAATCATTCTCATGTTATCAATCATTCTCATGTTATCAATCATTCTCATGTTATCAATCATTCTCATGTTATCAATCATTCTCATGTTATCAATCATTCTCATGTTATCAATCATTCTCGTGTTATCAATCATTCTCGTGTTATCAATCATTCTTGTGTTATCAATCATTCTTGTGTTATCAATCATTCTTATGTTATCAATCATTCTTATGTTATCAATCATTCTCATGTTATCAATCATTCTCATGTTATCAATCATTCTTATGTTATCAATCATTCTTATGTTATCAATCATTCTCATGTTATCAATCATTCTCATGTTATCAATCATTCTCATGTTATCAATCATTCTTGTGTTATCAATCATTCTTATGCTATCAATCATTCTTATGTTATCAATCATTCTTATGTTATCATAATCAATTAGTTTCATTTGACCGAAGAAGGAAAAACAATATTATTTCCATGTTATTATTATCAGTTACAGATTTATTTGACTGAAGGAAAAAATAGTACGGCATGATTCTGTATATATGATGCTTTGGTTTGTTGCTGTTTAACAGCACCGCGACAGTCAGAGTCAAATGTGCCAAGAGGGTGTTAATAAATAATGGTGTAAGAGTTAGGATAGTGAGGAGATGGAAGGTTTGTATGGGAGATAAAGGGGAAAAGCTGAATGTGGGAAAAAAGATTTGGTGAAAAGAAAGGGGTGTGTAAGGTTAGGTGTAGAAAGGGAGGAGATTATATGTGGTGGAAGAGGTTGTTGTTGCGGAGGAATTTGATGATGTTTGAGGAAGAATTGTTTTTGAATAGGTCCGAGATATATATGTATATATATGTATATATACAAAATGCCTCCCAGTCATTAACTGAGATTAAGAAAGACCAGTTACTAAAAGCACAATGGGGTCAAAATGACTAAAAACTAATTACATCTGAAACTCACATGCAATGGCATGCATCATTTCCTGTGTATTACACATATAATGTACTTACTGTATATATGCATGGCATATAATGTACCTATGCATGTCATATATCAATTATCAAGCTTGGCATGTGTCACTCATAACATACTATTCATATTATCAACTTTATAGGATGTATTATATTCTATATATGAACCATAAATTACCTATGTATTACCCATACATGATATCTATTCCTTCTAATGAAAAGCAGGTATCACTTTAAAGCAGAGCATGTGTCTTTTTAACCCTAAACATGAATATTCACTTTGGAAGAGCAATACATAAAACCTACTGTATATAAAATGCATCACTTCCGATGCATGCCATATTTCTTATGCATGTTGTGTATAACCTTCCATGCAAGGAATGTATCACGCTGTATGCATGACATGTATACTTACAGATGACAGGGTACTTAATGATGGCATGTGTATTTACAGATGACACATGTACTTACAGATGACACATGTACTTACAGATGACACATGTACTTACAGATGACACATGTACTTACAGATGACACATGTACTTACAGATGACACATGTACTTACAGATGACACATGGACTTACAGATGACACATGTACTTACAGATGACATGTGTATTTACAGATGAAACATGTACTTACAGATGACATATGTACTTACAGATGACACATGGACTTACAGATGACTTGTGTATTTACAGATGACATGTACTTACAGATGGCATGTGTACTTACAGATGACACATGTACTTACAGATGACACATGTACTCATAGATGACTTATTAACTCACAGATGACACATGGACTTACAGATAACTTGTGTATTTACAGATGACATGTACTTACAGATGGCATGAGTACTTACAGATGACACATGTACTTACAGATGACACATGTACTTACAGATGACATATTTACTTACAAATGCCATGTGTACTTACAGACATGTACCCACCAATGACATGTACTTACAGATGACATGTGTACTTACAGATGACATACATACTTATGGCATGTCTACGTACAGATGACACATACTCACATATGACACATGTACTTACAGATGACATGGGCACTTACAGATGACACATGTACTTACAGATGACACTTGTACCAAAAGATGACCTGTGTACTTACAGATGACATGTGGAAGCTGATCAGAGGCAGCAAGCTGATAGTACTTCCAATGACAATCCTTTCCCAGCAACTTTTGAGGTATTCCTTCCTGAGAAAAAAAACAGAGAGGTATGGGTGTCAAAGATTCTGAAAGTGAAACAGTCAGACATGTGGTTACATGAAAATTGATAGATTAATTGATAAGACTTATCTGTACTGTACATCGATAGCAAAGATGCCAGCCCGAGAGCATGAATTATATAAAAGTAGCTTTACAAAAAAAAAAACAATGTATTTAGAGAAGGTAAACTGTAAGAAATTAAAACACATCGTATCAGTGCTAAAAGAGTTATCAGTTGTAAAGGAACAGAAAGTTCAATAATCATAATTTTTTTTAAGTCTTCTTTGCTGCAGAAGAATGTGCATGATGTACACCCTGTAGCATACTAATATATAGCATGCAACTGGGTTTAACCTTTACTATACCAGCAATAATTTTAAAAACACGCTTGAGAGGGGAAGTCAAAGATGCACCCAAAACGGCAATAATATGTTTGGGTGGTAGAGTAAGGGTTAAGCACAGGCTGACCACTGAAGGTTCCTCTGTCTTCCAAACAGCATAATCAGACTCATTCTGCCACAGTAATGATGCTGTATATTTTTAAGTTGCCACAATCTCCGCGGGCTGATTAACCCTTACTCTACCAGCAATATTTTGAAAACACGCTTGGGAGGTGGTGTCAAAGATGTGGTACTGAAAATGGTGATATGTCCGCGTAGTAGATAAAGAGTTAAAATCCTTTTGATTTACCTAGATCCATAAAAAATAATAATAATAATTTATTCAATAAATGAAAAAGAACAATTATAAACCACACTGTCATTTAATTCCTCTCCATATTGTTCATACTCATATGGTGAAGCCACAAGGGGCCATGGGGTCATTCAAAATGACCATTTAAGCCTTTAAAGGTTTTATTACATTTTACCCTCAAAAGGTTAAGTAACCAATTGAGAGTAACAGGACTTTTACACAAAGTGTGTAAAATATTAAATATTTTACGGAGATATTTTCCTATTTATTTGGCATTCAAAAACATTGGTTGTAGGAAAGATGGAAAAAATAATTGTCTTTTCAATGGAAACTTACACAGGTACTAGCATCATTGAACATTTGCCCCCCCCCCCCCCCTCCCCTCCCCTGACTTAATTCTAACTTTATCTTGTATAGTCAAATATGCAGAATTTTTTCCTGAATCAGATCAGGGAGTTGTCATTTCCCTGATCAGATAGATCAGGGAGTTGTCATTTCCCTGATCAGATAGATCAGGGAGTTGTCATTTCCCTGATCAGATACATCTACCCAGTTTGAACCAACAGATACTCTGTGTCTAAGATCTACATGACAACTCCCTGGTAAAATAATTTAGAAAACATGATTAAGCAACTTACATAATTTTCCTCACACAAGTAGGCAAGATTGAATTGAGCGACCTCTACACCAGTCTGGGCCACAATCATGTAGTACATTATGCTCTCACCCCTGTCGAAGAGAAATACATTCAGGTAGGTTGGTTTTACTGCCACCAACTTGCGTCTCTGTATTATAAGGGGTTAGTTTTATCTTTGGAATTCTTTGAGGTCAAATATAAAATTATTTTGATGGATTTTCATTAGTAATTAAAGATTAATCTTGAGGCAGAGTGTTTGTATACACATTTAATGCACTGGGTAAAGGACTGGCTCATGTGGAATGACCAGACTTTAGGAGGGTTATTCCACTTGAGGTCAATGGAGGTAGCAGGTGGGTGACAGGAATTTATGATACTTGTTCCACACATCAAGTCTAAACCTCGCAGTACATTATCTGTCTTAAGCCTCGACAAAACCTCAAATCTGTCGGGGTCTGTATTTATGTATTGCTTACAACACAAACCACAATCCAGCACAAGCAATTAGCAATTACACAGGGAATTTCTTATTCCTACAATCCACACACTACATCTCACTTTCCATGGTCATAATCTGACATTGATAGTGAACAGATTTCACTGCAGCTGCACTGGCTTTTACACTCTAACACAAGGACAAAAGTATTCCCCTGTGGTCACTGTGTCTGGCTTGAAGTAATAATTTACAAATAGGATGGTATTTAACAGTGAAGGTTTTGTTTGTTTATTGACAAGTGATTTTAAGTGATGTTTTTGTCCAACCTAGTAGGCTTTGAGGATTTTGGACTAAAAAGACTATTGCAACAGATTTTTATCATGCAATAACCACTACAAACACATCGTGAGCATCAGACACCAAATAAACAAATGATGTAACAAAAGTGATTTTAAGTCTTCATCTAAACCAAATAAATTAAGTTGTCAGTCAAAAAATGTTGGGTGAGGGAGGGGGGTGCTTTATTGGAGCAGGGGCAATGAATACGGTATTTTCTTGAATAATTAGGCCCATAAATTCAAATAGCTGTAAAATGACATATTCTTAATCCACTTTGATGGGATTAAGTTTCATGTTTGTCATTAACATTTTTAAAGCAAAGTTATAAGTTATTGTTGCCTATAAGAGTCACATGTCCTTTTAATCCGAAAATCTCCTTTTCAGATAGTTGAATTTTCTTCACTTTTTTTTCCCCACTGTTGTCCTTTTATATATAAAATTGACATCTTTAACCAAAGCACCACTATTTTTACAGACTTGAGAGGAAAATCTTCAAGAGGGGGTGCCGTCTCAAAATAAATCACAATGATGTCAGTAAGTATATGCCATGTACTTACACACATCATCAACGTAAATTACAAGAGAAGCGTATATTATACAGTGTGTGTATGGAGAATAAATACATGCAAGTTGTACATACAGTATGCATGTGTAGTAACGTGACACAGCCGAGTGCTGTATAAATTCGTTGTTAGTATAATAATGGAGCTATTAATTTATATTAACTCGGATAATAGTTCCATGTTTTAATTGAATGAGCCAAAAAGACAAAGACAAAATTCTGCCTTGACGAGTTTCAAACTCGTTACATTTGGAACAAAAACAAATCGCTCATAGCGGGTGCAAAGCCCAGCGCCTGATCCATTCGACCACATCAGAGCTGTATCAAAAGTTGTCATATTATTAGTTAGTGTGAATATGATCAAAAGAGGGGTTTTGCAATTGGTTGAAATTTCAACCAATCAGATAATTAGAACTGAATTATGGTGATATCGCACCTTTAAAAAAAGAAGAAATATTTACCATTTATTTGCAAGGTAGGAGTCCACAGCTTTACGAAGGAGAAACGATATTTCTGAATTCTGCAAAGCAGTAAACCTTGCCCAGCTGAAAAGATTAAAGAAATTCCAATGATACCACAATGAAGGAAATCCTAAACTTCAGTGAATATAAAATGCTCCCATTTTTCACCCTCCTACCTACTGTTGTGTAGCGGCTATCATACATGCCTTCAACCATCACCAGTTCAAACTATACCACCCCTGGCAATAAAGCTTTTTCCATGGCCAACTCTCCTTGCTGGTGCTGCATATGTTTCATTTCAAAACCAGACGCAATTTATACCAAAATTATCTGTCAAGTTAAATCCCATCAAGCCTCAAGGGCAAATAGAGCCGGTGTTTATACACGGTTTCCATGGTGCTAAGCAGAGGAGAGTACTTGACTCCCCTGGATGGGACACCAGCCCATCGCAGGTTAACTCCCCAGCCGAAACAGGTACTCATTTCCCAGCTGAATGAAGTGGAGCAAATGGGATAAAGTGTCTTGCTCAAGGACATAGTACAGCGCCCTGGCTGAGATTCGATCCCAGTACCCTTTGAGTATGAGACAGACGCTGTAACCACTGGACTACTGCACTCCCTAAAATATACTATCTGTATTAATAAAATTTCGATGGAGTGTTTGCATTCTTATGACCCGTGCATTAAATCGCGGTAATGCACTGCCTTGACTATTTGGTTTATTCCATTTTCAAAACAGGCAAGTTTTTAATAATGCGATAAAATATATGTAAACTTTTTTTTGTTTTTCATTCTTTTTAGTTGTTATTCATGCATTTTAAACAATCTAACACAAAAAATTTATAAGAAGATTTATGTTTTAGCATCGTGTTTATATGCATATTAAATGTAAGGTTCAAAGGACTTTGCACTCGCGAATGACCTTCTAAAGTCAGACCATTACACTCATGTCAAAGTTCTTTGCCCCGTGCGTTGAATACACATATAAACACTCTGCCTTAACACTAATCTTTAAATATCCTATAAATCATTACATTATCTACCAGACCAGATACACACACCTGCATATATATCAGGTCAGGTGTGACTGATCCAATTAATTGTGGTATCACACAGACCTGCATATATATGAGGTCAGGTGTGACTGATGCATTCATTGTATTATCTACCAGACCAGATACACAGACCTGCATATATATCAGGTCAGGTGTGACTGATCCAAATAAATCATTGCATTATCTACCAGACCAGATATATATATCAGGTCAGACCTGCATATATATATATCAGGTCAGGTGTGACTGATCCAAATAAATCATTGCATTATCTACCAGACCAGATACACAGACCTGCATATATATCAGGTCAGGTGTGACTGATCCAAATAAATCATTGCATTATCTACCAGACCAGATACACAGACCTGCATATATATCAGGTCAGGTGTGACTGATCCAAATAAATCATTGCATTAACTACCAGACCAGATACACAGACCTGCATATATATCAGGTCAGGTGTGACTGATCCAATCATTGCATTATCTACCAGACCAGATACACAGACCTGCATATATATCAGGTCAGGTGTGACTGATCCAATCATTGCATTATCTACCAGACCAGATACACAGACTTGCATATATATCAGGTCAGGTGTGACTGATGCATTCATTGCATTATCTACCAGACCAGATACACAGACCTGCATATATATCAGGTCAGGTGTGACTGATCCAAATAAATCATTGCATTATCTACCAGACCAGATACACAGACCTGCATATATATCAGGTCAGGTGTGACTGATCCAAATAAATCATTGCATTATCTACCAGACCAGATACAAAGACCTGGATATGTATTAGATCAGTAAGACTGATCCAAATTTAAAGGAGCATTACACATAATTATTATTTATTCAACTTTAAAATACTAACATATTTGTTTAGCAATAACTGAAATTAAGATACTAAGATGACACAACATCCTACCATACCTCATAAGTCCTTCGTGTACTTTCTTCCTCTTATACCTATATCAAAATGTTAAATGATTTAAAAAAAAAAAGTTCACTCAAAATGCTTCACCATTTCTAGAAATAAAATCAAGCACACCTTTATGTACATGCAAAGTTGTAACTGACCAATGAGATTTTTTAAAGTAAAATATATGAATATCATGCCTATCAAAATATATGAATATGCATGATACTTATGCAAATATGCAAAGAGATTGTTTAAAGTAAAACATATGAATATACATGAAACTTATATCATGCCTATCAAAACATATGAATACCCATGATACTTATGCATGTATGCAAAGTTGTAACCGACCAACGAGTTTTTTTTTTCGAAGTAAAATATATGAATATGCATGTTACTTACTCTGCACTTAAATAGCTGTTTGGGTAGGTCTCCTCATTTCCATCCTTCACGAGCTGCGCCAGCATAACCCCTGCATCAAGATGTCCAGCTAGAGCTGCTTTACTGTAGTACTTCAATGCCTTTACCTACAAATTAATAAAACCGAAATTTAGCCCAATGAGAGCAAAAAGTGAAGGGGTAGGGGTACAAGAGGAAATGATGCTAACCATCTGGATTTATTCTGCCTGATCAGTGGTCCACTTGAAAAATATGTCCAGAAATTAGATAAAGGTGCCTTGATTCTTGAACAAAGGAGCAGGCTGTTTTTTCTCATTCCTCCTTTTCAAGTATGTGCAGCTGATGGGAAGAAGGGAGGGGGGGGGGGGGTGGTTCCTCTTTCTATCTAATAATCTTTATTTTGATTAATGTCTTTTAATATTTCCTCAGTTTCATCCTTCATAATCCAACATTTATGCAGTCATAATCTGACCATGACCCTGTCCCAAAGCTTACCCTGCTAGCCTCCTGACCTGGATAGTTGCCAGTGTAATGCATATACCCAAGGTTATGAGCAGCGTCTCGGTGGCCAAGTGCGTCACCTTTCTCCAAGTATTTTGCCGCTTCTGTGTTATTTTTTTCAAAGTTGAGGTAGTACCATCCCAGTGCAGTGTAAGCTGGGCCATGTCCCTGAAAATGAGAAAAATAATATTTGGATGTTCACTGGTGGAAGTAGTTTCTTCCCCTCAAATAGCCCTTTTCAAATATCCCTTTTCAAACCAATTTTAGCTGATTTCTTCAGTACTTTAACTAATCAACAATCAGCTACGGGTTACCGTGGTTACCCAGCCAATCAACTACGGGTTCCCTTGGTTACACAGCCAATCAGCTGCAGTTGTTGGAGGAAAAGTTGTAAGCAACAATACGGATGCGTATTATGTTTGTTTGTTTGTTTGTTTGATGAGACCACGACAGCAAGGGTCAAACTGTGCCTGAGAGGTTACATCATTCCAGAGGTAGGAAGAAAAGAAAATAGGGGGAAGACTGAAAGAAACACAGGGATTAAAAGCCAGGAAGCTGGGATCAAGAGAGGAAGTGCATGGGTGAAAAAAGGGGGCAAAAGTAGAGAGAGGGGTGGGACAGGAGGGCTAAATATGGTTGTAGAAGGAAGCATGATGAAGGATGGAGATAATTTTATCCAGGTTTTTTTTCTAAAAGAGCTCGGCTATTGAGTTGTGGGGGGCAAGGAAGGCTCTGGGAAGGTTGTACAGGGGGCAAGCAAGGAGGACGTGGTCGACTGTGACGGTGCAATGGCAATTGTTGCAGAGAGGTGGGGACTGGCGAGGAGCCAATAAGGATTCAGGAGTGAGTGAGGTGGGTGTGACCTATTCTAAGGCAAGCAATGTGGGCGTTGTCGACACGGGAGAGATTGTGGATGGTGGGTTTGATCGGAATGGTGGGCTGGATGACGTGGAGTTTGTCATCAATTTGGGAGTCCCATGAGGTTTGCCAGCGGTCAACAACAAGGGAAGCGATAAGCGGTTTGATGTCAAAAAGGGTTTTGGGAAAAAGGTTAGGGGGAGGTTGAGGGCAAGCTTAGCGGCTGCATCAGCTCTGTCATTGCCGGAGATGCTAATGTGGCTGGGTATCCAGAAAAAATTCCTGCAGAGAGGGGGGGAGCGAAAGGAGGAGTTTATGAAGGAAGTGGGATGTGGGGTTATCCCATTTAAGATTGAGTGAAAAAGCAAGGACAGACTTGGAGTCTGAGAAGATGGCAAAGTGGTTGAGCGGGAGAACTCGATAAAGTTGGGGGCGAGTATGATGGCCTTAGCCTCCGTCGAGAAGATGGACGAGTAGGGAAGCCTGCTATTGAGGGTGATGTCTTGGATGACAAACAGCAGCTGTCTTGTCGCCTTCCTTTTAAGGCCATCAGTATAAATGGAGGTGTACTAGTTTGAGAGTTGGTCTTTGAATTGGTTGTGGAGGTTGATGAAGAGGTTGGGGTGGGTTTGGGTTTTGTGATGAGTGGAGAGGCGCAGGTAGATAAAAGGGAGGGGGGTGGCCCAGGGAGGAAAAGTGGGCCAGGAGAAGATGCCCTGAGTGGCGGGGTTGATGCCGAGATGGTGGAGGTTGGGTTTGATGCGTAAGCTGAAGGGAGGGGATAGGGTTTTAGTCCTATCAAAGAGGGTGAAGAAATTTGGGTACCTAATGAGGTTGTAAACCTCTAGGTTTCTGGGTGTTGGTGAGAGCTCTAAAAGTGTAGGAAAGGCTGAGCTTTCTACACCTTACCAGAAAGGGGGGTTCGCTGGCTTCAACGTGAGGGCTGGTTATGGGGGAGCTTCTGTAGGCACCCAGACAAAGCCTGAGGGCTTCATTTTGGTGGTGTTGATGTGGCTGAGGTAAGAGTTGTGAGCAGCACAGTAGACAATATTGTCGCAGTCGAGCTTGGCACGAATGGTGAGCCTGAAGATTTTGAGGAGAGAATGGGGGTCGGTTCACACCCCAAGTGGTTTTGGAGAGAAGGTGGAGAATTTTGAGGGAGCTGTTGCATTTCTGTTTCAAGTTCGTGATGTGTTGCTTGTAGGAGAGCTTGGGGTCTAGGGTTAGACCCAGAATATTAGTGTGGTCAACTTTGGGGATGCGACTGCCATTGAGCGAGGTTCAGGTTGGGATGGAGGTTGTTGAAATGACAGAAGTGCATGCAGACTGTCTTGTTTTTGGAGAATTCAAAACCGTTGTTGCTCAAGTCTTGCAGCTGGTTGAGGCTGAGTTGGAGCCCATTTTCATCAACAGGAAAGCTAGGGGAGGAGTAGAAAATGGTGAAGTTATACACGTAGAGGGCATGTTTGATGTTGGGGCCAAGGTTGTCCGTGATGTTGTTAATGCTCAGGTTGAAGAGAGTGGGGGAGAGGATGCTGCCTTGGGGGACGCCCTCTTCTTGGGGGTTGAGGTTGGAGAAGGTGTGGCCAATATGACCTTGGAACTGCCTGGGTAAGAGCAAGTTTTGAATAAAGACGAGCAGGTGGCCTCTGAGGCCAATGATGTGAAGCTTGCGAGTAATGCCATATTTCCAAGTAGTGTTAAAAGCTTTCTCAAGGTCAAAAAAGATGGCAATTAGGTGTTCCTTTTTTTTTTTGCAAAGGATTCCCGGATAGCGGCGTCGAGCGTAATTAATTGGTCCAAGGTATTGCAACATTTCTGGAAGCCGCTTTGGTGAGAGGAGACATTTCTGTTGGTCTCAAGGAGCCAGTTTAGTCTCTGGTTAATGATCCTTTCCATAATTTCACAGAGACAGCAGGTGAGGGCGATGGGATGGTAGCTGGACGGGTCGGTACTGTTCTACCCCGGTTTGGGGATATGGGTGATGATAGCTGTCCTCCAGATAGGGGAAAAGGAGTGTGAGGACCAAATGTGGTTGAGGATGGTGAGTAGGGTAGCTGTGGCCTTGTTGGGGAGGTGTTTCGAACCTGGTAGGGAATGTACCTGGGCCCTTGTAGGTGCAGCCAGCATCGTGGATGGCTTGGTTTAATTCAAAAAGGGTGAGAGGGATGTTGTAGCTCTCGGTGTTGTCAGAGAGAAAAGTAATACTACGGGTTTTTTCACAAGCTTTTTTGGCTTTGAAAGGATTGGGGTGGTTGGCCGAGGACAAGATGTTGCTGAAAGAGGCAGCGAGATGGTTAACTTTTTCGTGGTGAGAAGGTTACCATTCCAGGAGAGATGGGAGATTTGCTCATCCTGCCATGGAAGCTGTTAACCATACTCCAAATCTTCTTAGTGGGGGTGTTGGTGGTGATAGAAGTGATGAAGTTGTTACAAGAATTGATTTTACTGTCCTTGATAGTGCGCCTGGCTTTGGCATGACTGATGCAAAAGAGATTAAGGTTGTGGGTAGTCGGGTTTGTTTTAAAGTTCCTGAGGGCCCTTTTCCTGTTCTTGATGGCGGTTTTGCAGTCATCGGTGAACTAGCTAGGGGTTTGGGGGGAGGGTGCTTTGAGGGTTTGGGAATGGAGCAGGTGGTGATGTTGATAAGGATGTTACTGAAGTTTGACATGGGATCGTCACCCTCAATGAGATGGGGGGAAGAGGTGAGAGTCATAGAGGGTTTCGAGAAGGGGCCAGTCGGCCTTCTTAAGGTTCCAATTGGTGGTGTGGTCTGTGGGGTTTGAAGGTTGGAGTGAATAAGAAGACAGTAATGGTCACTACCACAGAAATCAGCAGTGACCTTCCAGCTAAAATCAAGGAGGAAGTTGGGGGAACAGATAGACAGGTCAATACAGGTGAGGAACCCTATGGCAGAGTGAAGGTAGGTCAGGGTTAGTGTTGGGCAAGGAAAGGCTGTGCTGTCGAAGAGTATTTTCGACAAGCTTGCCTATGGGGTTGGTGGTATTGGAGCCCCACAGGGGGTTGTGGGCATTAAAGTCACCAAGAAGGATGAAAGGGGAAGAGAGCTGAGAGATGAGGTTGTTAAGGCTGGTTGGCTGAATACTGGTGTTGGGGGAGGGGGAGATAGATATTGCAAAGAGTGAAAGTTTTGTGGAGGGAGATAGACATACAGATGGCCTGAAGGTCGGAGTTCACAAGAATAGAGCTGTGTGGGATATCGGGTCTAAAGAGAATGGAGACGCCCCCACAGGCCCTGTCAGCGTCCACTTGATGTTTATGGTAGCAAGCGAAGTTATTGAGGGAATAATGGTCGGTGGTTTTCGAGAAGGTTTCTTGCTGGCAGAAGATGACTAGCTTAAAGGTGGTCGCCAAAAGGTCAATTTCTTCAGAGTTGGCCTTAAGGCTCCTGATGTTCCATTGTATAATGTTGTGAGTGTTATTGTAATTGTTTCTGTTGTATGCCATAAGGAGGCGGAGGCTTATCTGGGGGAATATCTGTTGGGTCTGGGTTGGCTTGTTTTTTTCTTTGGATCTGTCTCTGTTTCTTTGAGAGCGGTTGTCTTGTATAAGAAGTATGTTCAGTGGGTTCAGTAATTGAACAATCTATGTTCTCTTCAGTCTCATACATGTGGGTTCAATAGTGGGCTGTTTGTTTGTTGGTTTGTTAGCCAGGTTGGCTTGAGTTTGAAGGCAATCGAGGTGTTGGGGTAGGGAATAACAGGGGTCTTAGAAAAGGAAGGAAGGTTTGAGAGAGAAGTGGAGGTGCAAGTTGTTTGGGTAATGGGTGTGGTTGGGTTGTTGGCAATGGTGATGGGCTTAGACTGGTCGGTTTGAGCATGTGAGTCAGTTTTAGTTGTGTTAGGGGGGCTGTATTGGTGTTTGAGGAGACTGTGCTCGAGTAGGAAGGATTGGTATGGAGGGAAGCGAGGAATTGTCCCGGTTTCTGTATAAGTGGTGCTGGGATTAAGGGTTTTCAGTTTGGTTATCTGCTTTTCCTGAAGCCAGGTGGGGCAGTCTTTTGAGAAGGAGGGATGGTTGGCTGGGTGAGTATCATATCGGGGAGTGAGGGTCAAGGTCAAGGCAGAAGGGTTTGGTCATGATGGAGGAAAAAAACAAGGGCCAGGAGACACGAGGCAACTAGAAGAAAACAAATCGCGGAACTACTATATGAGAACCACTGTACAGGTATCGAAAAGGGCATGAAGGCCTGGTCACAACGGGAGGGAAAAAAAAAAAGAACGATCTCACCAAAAGCAGACACCCATCCACAGAGAAAAATCCCAGAAAATGAAGGTGCAAAACAAAAGTTTAGGTGGAAAAGTGCGAGGTAGCGTGTAATCGGAATGAAAAGTTTGAGAGAATAGAAAAGAAGTGGCCTTGCTCTCAACACGTCACATTCAGCATGCATATTATCTTAATGTATAATGCACTTATAATTAGCATTTGAAGCATGTTTTTCATACTCTTGGTCCAATACCCCATGTGAACTGTGCAGAAGACCGAAAATTCCTCTCTATTTTAGCTGATATTCTTCTCGTTTTAAAAGCTTTCTTTTAGAATGTGTTACACTGAGGTATATTTCTTATTATAGTATATTTCTTATTATAGTTCTGTGTTTAGCAAAAATTAAAACATTGCAATCCGCTAAATAATGGTACAATCCATATGTTAAGAGTTTGTATACAGTTTTTCGAAGAACCTCACAGCTAGTTCCGTGAAATTATGCTCTATGCATATTTTGGGGGAAGCATTAAGATATGATGAAAAGGACACACTATGAGTTTGTATAACTTAACAGGTCGTAAGAAGTTGCATCAAAACGAAAATATTACCAATTCTGCAGATCTGTTGAGATGTTCCAAGGCTAATGGAATATTTTTCTCTACTCCCTGACCCTGAAATTAAAAGAGTACGATTTTGTATGAGTTGCAATGTCTGAAAATAATGCTAACACAAAGTGATGTTTAAATATTGATTACTTCATTCTGGATTTATCCTAATACACATCAATATTCTTGCATACAATTGGCACGTAATCCCATGCCATCATCTTTCAATAGACTTGCCTAGCTGAATAAACCTTCTTCCCTTTCAGAATTTATTTTGAAAAGCAAGAATATCAAAGTGATGATTGTCTATTTTTGTACTTTTTAAATCCTCTGCAAAACATTTGAGTCCATATAGGCAACTGACACCCCCCCCCCCCCCCTTTCAAGTTTTTTGCCAAAATTTGACTATAGCTGATACTCATGATGAAAATCTGTTGCAATGGATTTTCAGTCCAAAATCCTTAAATCTAGAAGGTGAAACAAAAACATCACTTAAATCACTCATCAATAAACAAACAAAACCTTCACTGTTAGAAACCATCCTATTTGTAAATTATTACTTCAAGCCAGACACACTGACCCTGTAACAGGGGAATACTTTTGTCCTTGTGTTGTGTGTGAAACTTAGTGCAGCTGCAGTAAAATTTGTTTACTATCAATGTCAGATTATGACCACAGAAGGTGAGGTGAAGTGTGTGGAAATCCCTGGTGTAATTGCTTGCGCTAATTGTGGTTTCTGTTGTGAGCAATATAGACTCCGACAGATTTTAGATGTTGTCAGGGCTTAAAGACACAAAATGTATTGCGAGGTTTAGACTAAATGTTATCATGATAAAATAAAATGAAACTAATGAACTCAGACAATGCACTGACAGCCTCTGGTATATGACAAACACCTCAAAAGGAACCTCAATATTGACCAATTTGAAGAATATTGATAGGAATATCTCAAATTATACTCCCATTTTATGGACTTGGAGATGTTGTGTGTTTCAGGGGGCTGTTTCATAGGGACACACTTTTTTACAATATTTGTCAACTTGCACTAATAAAAATAAAATATATATTTTGAAGAAGAAAAAAAAAAAATAATTTTGTAATTCACATAAACATTTCAAGAAAAAGTGAAGAAAGATTTACTCTTTATTTGAAAAATTGACCAATAAGATATCAAATACCAAATACGGAAGATGGTGCTGGAAGCTTTACCCTGAGTAAGATGATGCCATAGTCAAACAACGCCACTGGATCATTTGGGTCGTTTGCGGCGGCCTTCCTGTAGTACTCGCTAGCAGCTTCAAAGTTTCTCTTAAGACCTGCTGATCCCCAGTACATATGTCTGGCCATCTCGGACTGTTAGCAGATTTGATATATCTTGTAAGCAATTGACGATACTTACCTTTGGTTTGTATAATAAGCAATTGTCTTCCCTTGATTTATTCATACATTAATCACCAATCTAGAATTGTGTACCTTGGGTTACAAGTATGCTTTCCAGTTACTTTTTAAGAGCAGTACAGTATGTGCTTTGAACACCACAGAAATTTTGAATGTAAATCTTGGTTCAGATATTCAGAAAATTTATCAGCTGGAACCACATGGAAGTACTGATCACTACAAAAACAAGCAATTTTGTGAAAATTTATGAAGATTTTAGGTGAATAAATTGTACCGAAATCAGGGAAGACAAAACCCATATATACTGGATTAGGATTTGACAAATCAACCTGATAATAATTCATCATATAGACAGTGAGAAACATCTGTTTTAAGTGTTTACTGACTGAATAAAGACATTTGTCATTCACAGTTCTCTGTCCCACAAATACTCGCAAGGTAAAATTGTACCCTCAAAAATCCCCATTAGAGAGAGAGGAATAGCTTCAAATTTCCGAATAAGTAATATTTTGGTCAAGTTGTGCATTCAAACTTGTTACGATAGGTCAGATGAAAAACAAAAATGTTTCCACGCCTTTAGAAATGAAACGTTTATTCTCTGTACCAAAAGAGGCAGTGCAAAACACTATAAGGCCTAACAAAATTGTTTCTTGTGGAAAATTGTGGGGGGCGGGCAGAATTTAAAAAAAATGTTGCTCTCTCAGGATCATAACAGAACTAAAACTCTTCACTTCTTTCTCAGATTGTTGGTTCCTTTTATTTGCTCAGTTTTTATCTCACTCAAGCGCTTTGTGTGATTTTAGATTATTTTCCCCTTGCTTGACACACTCGTTACCAGGACAACTTTGTGTTCTCAAGCTCTTGTGGGTAGTGGGTTTCATTTTCTCTGCAGTAACACTCAACAGGCAAAAGTTGTTGTCACACAATTTTGTACAGAATCTTATGAAGCATAAGGGTTTTTGAGAGAAAAATTAAAAAGAAAAAAAAAATGTTCTTAAAAACGCTGCCCTATTTTTCGGCGAGTTAGGGTCGGCGGAGGTGGGAAAACAACTTTATTACAACATCTCACATTGCTGCTGCTGCTGTTTTATCATCTAAATGCCCTGCGCCATGCAAGGTCACAGCAGGTACCATTTTTACAGTCTCTGGTGTGACACGACCCAAGATTGAACCAGGGTCTCACGGCTGAAAAGAGGGTGCTTTACCGTGCAAGTGAAAAACTTCTGCCAAAAACCACTTAAAAAGATAGATGAGGTATCCCTGGGAATCAGGAAAGCATCCATGATACATACATTCTGGCATTTATAGGTTTAAAGCTGTGTATACTAATAATGGCAAAAGAGAAGGACAACATGTGTGACATTCTGCAATTATTTTTATGTCTATCCAGATAAAAATAGTGACAGGTAATTTGTCAAACCCTGCTTAATTTACAGTACAACAACAACAACAAATCTGGAGCACATAAATCATAAAACATGCAGAAATGAACTGGAAGATGTTTTGGAGGTCTTGCATCCAAGCTGCTTTTGAGGAGATAAGAGAAGAAAAGAGAAACACAGGAACATGCAACAACAAAAAAAACATTTTTTTAATTTTATTTGAAATTGAAAAGTTCAAGAAACAAAACCAACCCTCATGAGTATTACACCATAGTCATACTGGGCTACGACGTCTAGCGGGTTTTGTAAAGCGTTTCGCTGGTACATCTCTACGGCCGCCTCTATGTTCCTCTGCACCCCCTGTTGACCCCAGAAAAGCATGCGCGCGACCCTGGACTGAGGACAAAATGAAAATAGAAATGAGGGAGCCACAAACAAAAGTGACATGCAACACATAATGAAAAGACAATTTTGTTGATTTTTTGTTCTTATTTTTAAGCAACTTTTCACTTCTTCATTTTTGTTCTAATACAATTTCAATTTTAGTGGTAAGATGGGTTCTATTTCGTATGAAGAAGACAAAAGAAAACTATTCATGAAACAAAATACTTCTAAATTTGTATCTGCTCAAGAAACATTAAAAATTCACAAATTTACAAGTTTATTTAAAAGTGACTGAAATTGAAAGTCCCACTTTACAAGGGTGACTTTATACACTATTAAAGGTCTAGTGACACATAGTTTTCACATATGTGCAACAACATTCCAATCTGAGTAAAATGCCATTTAAATCGTCAAAAAAGCTTGTGTAGTTTTTTATTTATGGTCTATCAAATTTTAGAATTCTAGCAAACTTTGACATTGGAACACAGCTCAATAGCCTTTATAATGGAGACATAAAGTCTGACATAATCCTTATTTCATATAATAGAATTGAAAATAACAAATCTTCTGACCAAGTTCCATACCTCCCGAAGCAGTCTAATACATTTATTGTAATTATTAAAAACTTGAATTGTACTACTAAGTACCATGGGAGCTGCCATTTTGATTTCAAAACATGCATATTATGATGTCATCAGCCCAGCAGGATGTTGGAATGCTTTATAAACTACCTCAAGTTTTCTAGCTAAAGAGAAATCGTTTTTCTTTTGTAAGGGTGAAGGACATTTTTGTGTACATATGAAATTATCAAAACATTCTGTTAAAACTTTGTGTCACATCATTTTGGAATAAAAACTTTAATCACATTTATAAAGAAATACTTTAAATTCCATATATCCCTATTAGGGATATTATGTCATCATGCACAATATATCAATACAGAATTGAACAAAATGGCAGCCTCCATGCGTCGATTTCAAACATGAATAACTAGAGTAGGAATAAGATTTTGACTGGCTGTTTTTGGTAGTTGGTTAAGATTTGTATCCTATATCATATGATATAATGATTGTATCAGACTTTATGTCTCCTTTAAGTAATTTTTAAAATGTGTTCATCAATTCAAGCCAGTTTTAAATTTCAATTCTTCATTGCTGATAACCTGTTGCATAGGGGTATTATATAAAGTCTGGAATGGATTAGATGTTGACCTTCATAATATATTTTAGAGATTAAAAAACAAATGATTTACTTGTACATAAACTGTGAAAGATGTGTTCATCTGCCTGTGTCACAAATTATTGCACAATAATACCCCAAATTAAAAATGATTTTAAATGGTCAGTTTTTAAGTCAATATTGATGTAACTTTTTGCTATATTAACCTTTACTCTACCAAGCGGCACTATTTTCACCGTTTTGGGTGCCCTATCTTTGACCCCGCCTCCCATGTGCGTTTTTAAAAACGTGCTGATAGAGTAAGGGTTTATCAACCTGCGACAAGTGTGCCAACTCAAAAATTGTATGCAGCATGATCTAGGTGGGCAGCCTACTGGGCTACTGAAGTGGAACGAGCCCAACTTTGCTGCTCGGAAGAAAGAGGACCCTTCAATAATCAGCCTGTGTTAGCCCTTACTCTACCACGCTGCAATATTATCGCCATTTTGGGTGCCCCATCTTTGACCCGCTCCCAAGCGCATTTTTAGAAAAAAGTGCTGGTAGAATAAGGGTTAATGATCCATTTAAAATTTTGAAGCAGTAAACACGTCACTAGTTCTATAAGTTGCTTCTACCGCTAGTTCTATAAGTTGCTTCTCTACGTCACTAGTTCTACTAGTTCTTTAAGTTGCCTCTACACGTCACTACTTCTTTAAGATCTTCTACAAGTCACTAGTTCTTTAAGTTGCTTCTACAAGTCACTAGTTCTGTAAGTTGCTTCTACAAGTCACTAGTTCTTTAAGTTGCCTCTACACGTCACTAGTTCTGTAAGTTGCTTCTACAAGTCACTAGTTCTTTAAGTTGCTTCTACAAGTCACTAGTTCTGTAAGTTGCTTCTACACGTCACTAGTTCTATAAGTTGCTTCTACACGTCACTAGTTCTGTAAGTTGCCTCTACACGTCACTAGTTCTATAAGTTGCCTCTACACGTCACTAGTTCTGTAAGTTGCCTCTACACGTCACTAGTTCTAGTTCTGTAAGTTCTGTTCTATAAGTTGCCTCTACACGTCACTAACTTCTGTAACGTTCTGTCACTAGTTCTTAAGTTGCTTCTACACTAGTTCACTAGTTCTTTAGTTCTTGTTGCTTCTACAAGTCACTAGTTCTGTAAGTTGTTCTTAAGTTGCCTCTACTACAAGTCATTCTATAGTTCTTTTCTATAAGTTGCCTTAGTTCTGTAAGTTGCTTCTACACGCTACAAGTCACTAGTTCTGTAAGTTGCCTCTACACATCACTAGTTCTGTAAGTTGCTTCTACAAGTCACTAGTTCTTTAAGTTGCTTCTACAAGTCACTACTTCTTTAAGTTGCTTCTACAAGTCACTAGTTCTGTAAGTTGCCTCTACACGTCACTAGTTCTATAAGTGTACACGTCACTAGTTCTGTAAGTTGCCTCTACAGGTCACTAGTTCTTTAAGTTGCTTCTACACGTCACTAGTTCTGTAAGTTGCTTCTACACGTCACTAGTTCTGTAAGTTGCTTCTACAAGTCACTAGTTCTTTAGGTTACCTCTACACGTCACTAGTTCTTTAAGTTGCCTCTACACGTCACTAGTTCTGTAAGTTGCTTCTACAAGTCATTAGTTCTATAAGTTGCCTCTACACGTCACTACTTCTTTAAGTTGCTTCTACAAGTCACTAGTTCTGTAAGTTGCTTCTACAAGTCACTACTTCTTTAAGTTGCTTCTACAAGTCACTAGTTCTGTAAGTTGCCTCTACACGTCACTAGTTCTGTAAGTTGCTTCTACAAGTCATTAGTTCTTTAAGTTGCTTCTACAAATCACTAGTTCTGTAAGTTGCTTCTACAAGTCACAAGTTCTTTAAGTTGCTTCTACAAGTCACTAGTTCTTTAAGTTGCTTCTACAAGTCACTAGTTCTTTAAGTTGCTTCTACAAGTCACTAGTTCTGTAAGTTGCACTAGTTCTGTAAGTTGCTCTACATGTCACTAGTTCTGTAAGTTGCTTTCTACAAGTCACTAGTTCTTTAAGTTGCTTCTACTGTTTCTATAAGTTGCAAGTCACTAGTTCTGTAAGTTGCTTCTTTTATAAGTTGCAAGTCACTAGTTCTGTAAGTTGCTTCTACAAGTCACTAGTTCTGTAAGTTGCTTCTACAAGTCACTACTTCTTAAGTTGCTTAGTTCTATAAGTCACTAGTTCTGTAAGTTGCCTACTACAGTTCTATAAGTTGCCACTAGTTCTGTAAGTTGCTATAAGTTGCTCTACAAGTTCATTAGTTCTTTCACTGTTCTATAAGTCACTAGTTCTATAAGTTTGCCTCTACGTCACTAGTTCTGTAAGTTGCTTCTACCCGTCTACAAACACGTCACTAGTTCTGTAAGTTGCCTCTAACTACTATAAGTTGCTTCTAAAGTTCTTCTACACGTAGTTCTGTTGCTTCTACAAGTCACTAGTTCTTTAAGTTGCTTCTACAAGTCACTAGTTCTGTAAGTTGCCTCTACATGTCACTAGTTCTGTAAGTTGTTAGTTCTGTCTTCTACTGTACAAGTCACTAGTTCTTTAGGTTGCCTCTACACACGTCACTAGTTCTTAAGTTGTTTCTACACGTCCAGTTTTATAAGTTGCCTCTACACGTCACTAGTTCTATAGTTCTATGTTGCCTCTACACGTCACTAGTTCTATTTTAAGTTGCTTCTACACGTCAGTTCTGTAAACTTCACTAGTTGCTTCTACAAGTCACTAGTTCTTTAACTTGCAATGTCCACGCCTTTGATAACCAGTTGTGGTGCACACGTCACTAGTTCTGTAAGTTGCCTCTACACGTCACTAGTTCTTTAATATGTTTAAAGGTATCATGCTAAACACCAATTATCTAAATAATTGAAATTTTAATACTGAATTACTTTTACTAAATGAAAGAACCTTATTTTTAATTTGCATACTTCTAAGCTGCTAACATACACTCAGTATGTTAACCTTGAAAATTTGAGATAAAAAAAGTGGTTTCTATTATAAAATTTAAAAGTATTCTGAGAATTCTAAGAATTCTAAGACTTTTAATCTTTAAACAGTCACTTCTGAACAAATCTCTTTAAAGAATAATGTTGGATGCCATTTCTCACAATTACGTTCTTCCTGATTATTTTCCATTACCGTATTTGATGTATTAAGCGCCCTGCTCTAATAAGTGCCAATTCATAATTTTTTGCCTGATATTAACATAATTCGTTTGACTAATTTCAAACTTAATAAAAATACTCAAGTTTTGTTACATTCTTTGCTTATTTTGCACATGACACACAATGTTTTTGTGTTGGTTATTGTGGGGCTACAGTAGTACATCCAGCTCACATATATGTACAAGGCAGTTTGAATACCACACTGTGCGCAGCCCCCGAGCATGGGCGCTTAATAGGAAGAAACTTTGGGCCTAAAAATGATGCAATTCTATTTTCATAATTACCCTGGGCGCTTATTACGTCGAATATGGTATATGCCATATATTTGCTCAATCACTGAGTTTATTCTTTTAAAATTTTGTCCAGAATGAACATGAGACACAGAAGGGAACTTTTATAAATTTTACAAGCAAATTCTAAAATAGTGCATGATAGCAATGATTAAACAGTTATGCAAAAATTTCTAACTAGTATTTCATAACTACTAACGAGGCTGTTATGAAATTTGCATAAGTGTCCATACTTCTTTTATAAATGAATTCTTGGAAATGAGAGCAAGTAAACTTTTAGCACCAAACAAAAAGTGGTAGCACCCTTCTTCCTTTCATGCATGGAAATATACTTTATAACATGAGTAAATAACTTAATCACATGAATATATTATTACATGACAACAATGAAATGAAACAAAGTTAGAAAAGCATTATTAATTTACATTGCTACAATTTGTTGCTTCAATAACAATAAATGTTTGTTGTAATATACAGAGGACAGAAAGATTATTACATGTACTGAAGTCTAAATTCTATTGAGGAAATGTTAAAATTAATGATTTATATCATTCTTTTGGAAGCCTTTCTGTTTCCACAAATCTTACTAATTGGAAATTTTTACTTAATGAAGGAATCTTTTTACAAATTGCTTCAAATGATAATATCAAAGTTCACAGAGAAATTTTGTCAATTTTGTACAGACGGTATTGATCTCTTTGTGTCCAAGAAGATTGATTAATCTAGCACAATAATTGATACATTATGCATACATTATAATTTCTCCCTAAAAAAACAATACTTTTTAGTACTTTCTGTACAAAATACTTCTTGATTGTTGTACAACATATATAACATAAATCATATACAGCACAATATTATATTTGAAAGTGTGACTCATCAACAGTGCTCTAAACATCTAAACAAAATACATTTTACTCAGTTTTCTCTCTCCTCAATCAATTTTGCCACTCAACGCAAACTGCATTTTAAATTGCTAACAAACAACATATCATGTTGACACAAACAGAAAACATAAGGTATATATTATAATGTAATAAAACGTACAGCTAAGAGCAAGCTTCTTACCAAAAGCCAACAACTAGTGTTAGAAATATTAAACAAAGAACTTGTGTCTGACAGATAGCCAAAAAATATTGCCTGAAAAAAGAGACTTTTTTCCATACTGGTAGGTATGAACACTGCTTGAGCTCTGCAGATGTCTAACACCTTGTGTTATACAGATAATCAGATTGCATAATTTGTTTCGCGTGAAAGATATTGGCCTTCAGTGTGTATTTGAAATCTCTTAGTGGTGCACAATCTTAAAATTTTGAGCCGACTTATATAAAATTGAAAAAAAACCCAAAAAATCTAGGCCAAAACCATCGCGATCACTGAAGCCTACCTTTTGTAGCCTTACACAGTAATGCATATAAGTGAAGCTACTTCAAAGCATAAATATTAGGTTAAATGTCACAGATCCTTACAATGCCAAATGAGAAGGTGCAGGCGCCCAAATTGGGCATGGTTTAACAACGTCTGTAGGCATTTTGAAAACTATGCAATCTGGACAGATAGCTAACAACTCATTTGGCCAAGAATGTACAATAACTAGTTTCACACCAAAAAGCAGAACCTTGTCTGCACAGCATAGACCTAATGTCTCACAGGATAGCCAAGACTTACCACCCCAAAACACAGATAGTCAAAAGAAAATTGTATAAAGATTCAGGACTTTTTTATCAAGATTGCGCGTGAAATGCCTCAGAGAGCCAGGAACTGACGTCTTACTGAACTAACGTTTACAGTAAGGAAAGCCAAAAATGTTGTTCATTTTGGTAGTCAAGAGCCATGATCTTATAACCTCCAGAAAACCAAAACAGACATCTTACATAAAACTAATGTCTTTAATACAAAAGTTGAGAATGTTGTCCGACAGGAAGCCAAGTACTAGCATCTTCCATAATCTATTATCATAGATATATGGCAGTAGTAGTGTCTTACAGAAGCCAAAAACCTACAGAAAGCCAAGAAGTGACATCTTAAGGAAAATAGGATCTGTTATATAGACAGTCATGATATCGTACCTGATAGGTTACCCAGAACTAGCATCATATAACCTGCTGAAAGCCAAGAACTGACATTGTACAGGAAACTAGGATCTGTTATACAGACAGTCATGATATTGTACCTGATATGTTACCAAGAACTAGCATCATAAATAAAGCTAGCCTCAAAATGATATGTGAGAACTACTGTCTTACAGATGCTAAGAACCGACATCTTACAGAAAACTAGTATCTTTAATATATAGCAGATAAGTTACCATGAACTACCATCATATAACCTGCAGAAAGCCAAGAACTGACATCTTACACGGAAATAGTATATGCTATACAGACAGCTATATTGTACCTGATAAGTTACCATGAACTAGCATCATATAATCTGTAGGAAGCCAAGAACAGACATTGTACAGGAAACGAAGATCTGATATACAGACAGCTATATCGTACCTGATAGGTTACCAAGAACTAGCATCTTAAATAGTACTAGACTCAAATTGATATGCGAGAACTATGCTAAGAACCTACAGAGAGCCCAGAACTTACATCTTACTAAAAACTACCATCTTTAAGAATCCTAACCAATGGACAACCACGAACTATCATCTTACATAATATAGACAGCTGACATACCACATGCCACCTTCTATGCGTTCTTCTTTGGTAATCCAGATTTGATCCGTTAGTTCTTACCTGGGCATCAACCATTCCTTTGTTGGCCTGAAACTTCATCCACTGAAAGTAGTCGCCTCTTTCTCCCGTCTGCTGCATCACCACATTGGTATCTGACAAGCGCACTTTTTCATGATAAACCTGAAAGGTGGCATCAAACTTAAATTTTTGTATCTAGAAATGCACAGTTATTATTGCATTCAGTACCCTGCAATATGGGTTTAGTGTAGTTTTCAGACTTGCACAATGTGTATGCCAGGGCACTGAAAAGGCAACAATAAACTGTTAAAAACTACATAATTGTAATATTTTTGGCCAATCAAGTAATAGCAAGGTTTAAACGACTAATATACAACATCTACCTTAGAAAAGTGATTCTACATACATGAAAAATGTTAAAAGTATTTGATTAAAAATTAATTTAGCTTTTTATAATAAATGGATATACTTTTGCTATTCAAAATTCAAGTTCATTTAGCTGGGGAAAGTCACTACCCATTGAATGCTATGCCTTGACAGACAATACCTACCTATAGGGAAAAATGTGATCATAATTCTACCAAGGAATTCTAAAGAAGGTAGAAAAGAAAAACATTTGAGGGCCTTGCAACATACACTAAACTGTCTTACAGATATAACGTACATGGAAAACCCCACATACGACAGAAAATATAAAAGACGCATTCAAATCACACTTACCCCTTTGACATCATGCTTTTCCTTGTCAGCCACAGCTTTATCTGAAACTTTCATGAAGTAACCTGATGGAAATATTACATATATATATATATATATATATATATATATATATATATATATATATATATATATATATATATATATATATATATATATATATATTATATATATCTATATATATATATATATATATATATATATATATATATATATATATATATATATATATATATATATATATATATATATATGTATCTATCTATCTATATATATATATATATATATATATATATATATATATATATTTATATATATATATATATATATATATATATCTTTCTATATATATATATATATATATATATATATATATATATATATATATATATATATATATATATATATATATATATATATATATATATATATATATATATATATATATATATATATATATATATATATATATATATATATATATATATATATATATATATATATATATATATATATATATATATATATTCCTCAATGCATCTTGGGAATCAAAGTGGATAGGCAAGTTTTTTTGGGTGTAAAAGATTGCTTCTATCTAGGATGATAGCTGTCTTTATTTTTAATTTTCCACTATTTCTTTCTGGATAAAAAAGTTATGAAAAATAATTATGGCACCATTGGTACTATGGTCCACTATATTTTACACCTCCTGGAGTTATAGGTGCAGTGACACCTACTAATTTCATGCAATTTTGAGAAGGAGAATCAAATTCTGTGTAGAATAGTGGTTAATTTTGTAAAAGCTTCCTTTAATCCAGTTATACCAATTATGTGACCTTTAAACTTAAGCATACATGATCGATCATGTGCAAGGCACAACTTTACACTACTCCTCACTAACCCATCAAGTTTAATGTCTCTAGCTTCTACAGAATTCTCTCAGTAAAAGTTTTGGTAAACACAAAATTACACTCACACATAGGTACTTCCTGCATACTGAATGAGGACATAGACACACACTATCCTTCTGAGGACATTGAGAATCCTTTTCTCAAGAATCTCCATGTGTTAAACTTATGCATTTTTTCATATTCAGATGGGATTTATGCTTATAAATCAAGATTTTGTCCTCAGAGAACATTTTTGCAATGAAAAGGATAGATGATAAAAACAAATTTTTCAAACACTCATACCCAACCAAATCTTTGCACTGATTTGAGAACAACTTTGGACAAGTCTGGGACATTAAGAATTTTTATCCCTTGAGATGTCCAACCCAACACCCTCGATTTTCTCAAAAGCAAGGGTAATCCACACCTTCTAACCTGAGAGCCACTTCACAGTTCAATTGCTAGCAATCAGCTATTGTTACACCATACACAACACAGGGGTAATCCACACCTTCCAACCTGAGAGACACTTCACTTGCTAGCAACCAGCTATTGTTACACTGTACACAATAGGTCATTCATCTAAGGCTAAAGCCACAAACCTCCTTTGAAGTGAAGTGGAACAGATTAGTCCTTGGCTGACCCTAAAAATAAATACGCATTATATTCATGGAGGAATTTATGCAATGCCCATGAATGATTGATGGGCCATTTCTCCCAAAGATTTATTTCATCATGGATGTGCGATCTCCAAGGTTCAGTTCATTTGCATTTTCTTCTGAGGACATTATTTTTCTCCTCAGTACTTGTGTTTTGTCCTCGAATAGCTGGCGTGTTGTTCAGTTTTTGTCCAATAGTAAAATAATCACAGCTCATAAACAAGTGAATTGCTGTATTGCCATTTATGCTATATGTTGTGATAAACCACAAAAAAATTACATAATTGTAAACGCATCTACACAATCCAAAATTTGACTTACGATATGCATAATCCGTGTCCTTGGCCACACCCATGGAACCAGTAAAATGGCGGTATCCCAACATCGCCTTGGCAACCACACTGCCCTGTTGTGATGCTGCCATTGCATATAAATTACTCTGCAAAGAAAATGTTTCTCTTTAAAATGAGATAAAGGTTCATTTCTGTTGACGATGACTAGCATTGACAACAAACCACTCACCATTACAGGGGTCAAAAAAAAAAAAAAAAATTGCCACTGTTCCACGGAACAGTAAATTCTTAAATAAAACTGTTCCGGATCAGATTTCAGTGTTCCAACTTTTTGCTGATGATGGGACAAATTCCTTTTTTCAAAATGGGCCAAATTTACAACTACTTTATTGGTCAATATGTGCAAACACGTATGTCAGTTATTAGTATTACATGTAGAGTACATGATGATGTATCATCCAGTTGCATACAGCTATACACGTGCAGGCAGCCTTGCATATGTGTATTCACAGTTAATTGTGCTGGCAATTTGCAGACGACGTGGGAAAATTAAATTCTTTCTGAAGAAATTCTTTTAATGATAATCCTGTTTGACAACATGAACTTTTTTTCCAATAGAACTTAGGTTATTGATCATTGATGCCACATGCTTGTGAAAAGAATACTGCTCCATTGGAACAGTGATGTTTGAAAATTCACTGTTCCTGCATACAAAGCACTGTTCTTGGAAGAGTAGGAAATTCGACCCCTGCATAACATGTAATTATGGCTGACTGATGACTTCTTACCAGCCGCATTGCCTGAACTGGCAGTTTTAGTTGAAATAAATAATTGACAAATGTTTACAACAGTCAGCTTAGTCTAAACCTTACAGGATTAATTCAGGGATCAAGCAAGTTTATCTCATATGAAAGAAGATTTCAAAAGAACCAAAAAGGTAAAGAAACTACTTCAAGATCTTATTACTAAGGAGATATTCAAGTTGAAAATTCTGTCTCACCTGTGTACAAATGAGTAGTAAGTCTACTGTAGAAGGTTGGCGCCCCCATCCTCACATTCTTAACAATTATTATGTATTTTAAAAAAATCCATTCTTAACAATAATGTTGTGTATTTTAAAGAAAATGTGTGTAACTTTTTACTATTTGAATTAGTTTTTCTCAAACTTTTTCAGGTGGTACATTATAAATACCTGTAATAGATGCTGTTTTATTACTTTCCTAACATGTCCAATGGTTTATTGCCACAAAATTGCAGAAACAATATGATAGAATACTGCACATAAAGAATTTGAGGAATCTGATTTTGTGATGTCACAACTAGTCTTTTTTCAGTCGTTTCTACACAAATGATACAGAACTTTTAAAATTAAGTATCTCCTTAACGGAAATAGATTTGTTAATGCTTTTGTCACCAATTTGTTTGTTTTAAGATCCTCTTTTATATGATATCCACTTGCTTGACAACTTAACTAATCCTTTTTCCTTGGGAGGGGGGGGTATTTTACCTTGAGTTTTGGGCTATTTGAGGGGGGGCACTTCCCACCTGCCCCTTGATTTTGACTAAATGCTTGTACTAATTCAACAAGGATAATATAGTATCAATACGTTTCTTCTTATGAGTACTATGAATGCTTATAGACAGCAGCTGCCAGGTTTAGAACATGGGGAGTACAATGGACTAACATATACAAAATACACTAGATCTCTTTCTTACTTTGCTTTCGCTGACTTCTTGTCTTAAGCCTGCACCATAGATAGCAGCCAGCCATGTGGAAGCTTCGTCGTTTCCAAGGCAACTCGCTTGTTTTAACAAAGGTATGATCTTTTGAACTTGGAACCCACCACTCCTCATCTATAAACAAACAAAAACAAACAAACATGAAAGACAATAGTCAAGTTTATTGATGAATAAATAATTAATTTTCAACTAATTAATAAAATCATACAAAGTGAAGGTTGGCTGGTTGGTAGGTTTGAGGCAGCGCAATGTAGGGTTTTTCAGCTGATGTCATGAGGTCATGTGACTTTGTTTACATCACCATATTGTCCGGCAAGAACACTGTCATCTGATGTACACTTAATTAGACTTCCAAAGGTTTGCATGTTGTTATATAAGATCATTTTTGTAAGTTAATTAATTATGCCGGAATCTTGCTGTGCCGTTGATTGCACTGATAGAAGTGTGCAGGAGAATAAAAAGATGTTTTTTCAATTTCCATCTGATCGATGTTCGAAGTGGATTTCTGCTGTACAACGAAGCGGCTTTCAACCTATGGTTCACATTAGGATTTGCGGCGAGCACTTTTTATCAGGTATGTAGACTTTGTCTGCATATAACGAACAATCAGACGAAGATCACGTAAAGTTACTCTTCATAAACCCAGGAAATATATAAAACGTAAGAAAAATATGAAGTAAAATCGGAAGCCAACCGAGAAAAAAATTGCAGTCAGTAAAATTTGCTGAACTGGTAGGTAGGTATGTTTGTTGTACGTGTGATGTGAATGAGCTGTGTGAAGATGCGTGAAACGCAACGAAGCTGCAAAATGGCTCTCAGATGAGTTAGAGTCACGTGATGAAATCCCTCTATAGCGATGGTTAAAGTTGTGCCAGAGAGTTTGTTGTTGTATACCGAGCTTTAGTATACCTTCCGAAAACCCTCTTGTTATAGTAGTATATCATGACGTCTGGAGCCTTTGATAAACCAGCTGCAAGAACACTTGTTGCAGACTCGGCCGAGAATTGAACCCAAAACCCTGTGATCGACGATCAGTCACATTGAATGTTGCTACAAGTAGACCTGACTTAAATTATATCAGAAAAAAGAACATCTTAGAAAGCTCATTTCACTAAATTCTACTGATGGCACTAATTTGTACAGGCTTTTTAATTTAATATTACCCCAAGCTTTTCTAATTATAATGCATTCATCAGAATTCAAATTCAAGATAACTATGACATTTGATACATGTATGTGTGGGAGTAGGTGTGTGCAGGGGGTACCTACTCATTCACACACTTGCCACAATCAAAAGGACACTTTCAATAAGGTGTGTCATGTCCACTGAAAGCCTTTCATATTTCTAGTTGCAAATGGTATAGGTTTTTATTAGGTATAATATGAAGGTAAATCAATGTAAGTTTCATATAAGAAATGTTTCTTTTACCCTTGAGGGTGAAAAATTCTGAATTGTAAAACTCATCAATATCACAAAGTACACCTTTTCTCATTTATAAATATGTCTAATGAAACATTTTCTGCATGAAATTGGACCAACTTCCCCCAATTTACAACTTTGTACCCCAACTGGAAAATTTGGAGGGGGAAATCTATTCTGCAGTTGGGAAATTTCACAAATTCTTTTCATCTAAATGAGTGCAATTGTCAATCACACAACGACAACAAAAATGAAATTTGCCTAAATAAGACAAGTTTGCACATTTAAAATTTAATATTAAGTGGTACAAACCAATTGTGATATAGCCTCTTCCATCAGAACGGGGGAAATTCTTCTTTCAACAGAACGATACTTCCCTCTCTGGAGGGTGCTTTTGATCAAAACATGATAAAGGTAAGCCATAGATGATGGTCTCAACAATTTGTACTTCACATGGCAAGTTGGCTCATCTCTCGTTTGAGGGTTCAGCAAATAATCTCTCAATCCAACACAAACCCCTAAGAAGGGAGAAAAAAGAAAAATTGTTCATGAGTGGTGTAGTATATATTTTATGCTTTTAGGGGTGATAGTCTCACCCATTGGTGGCATTTGTTCCCTAAGAATGCTCTGCCCTCACCCTCCCCTACACACACTTTTGCTCATCAAAAGTTTTCCATGGCTACATATTGTCTGATTTATATTATTGAAATATAGCATCTGTCCCCCCCTTACCATGCCCTCTTGAAAATTTAGTTTGATGTAGTCAACAAACGTAGAAGATCACAGGCTCGATACCCATCCCCCCTCCTAATGGAAGAAACTTTAATTATCATAATAGTCAGGTGCCACCACTGGTTCAAGCTATGTTGAAAGCAATTTCTTGTATCATACTACAACCAATGGGTTCCAACAGGTTTTAAGATTACAGAGGAATACATTTTAGAATCAATCAGACCAAATTGAACAAAGCAGTACAGCCATGGCTAGTTCCACCAAATTTTTGCATAGGAACTCTTTTTCATCCACCACAAACCACAAGAGCATTTGTCAATTAAGGATGCTTTAAATAGGTTTAACCTACTTCTTTTGGCAAACTGGGCAGCTGCCAGTTTAATTTTGGTGTAGGCTGCCTCCAGTTGATTTTGGAGATTGTGACAACTGGCATGATACTCAGGAATTCCAAGCGTGTACATAGGGTGAGATTCATTGGGCAAGATAATCTGATTGAAAGAGAAAGAAACAAACAATGTATGCAAATGACGCATAAACAAGTATACACTTTTGATAATTAGAATAAACAATAGAATATTTCAAACCAATTTTAGAAAGTTATTAACCAATTAGCTGCAGTCGCTGAAGGAAAAGCTGTAAAAAGAATGCGCACGTTTATGAACATCATGTATAATGCACACAATTTTAATACGCTTTACCCCAAACCCTGGTAATTCATGCAGATGGACAAGAAATCAAAGTACTTGAATTGGTCAATAAGATAGCATACAATGATTCCCTTATGAATATGTGAATATTGGACATGGGACATTATGTTAATTGGTTTTCTGGAATTTCCCAATTCAGATTTTGAATGGTCTATTAGTGACTTTAAAAATCAATGGATTTTGCATTTAATCTGGGCAGATCAGATTTTTGATACTGAATTGAAAACAGGTTTTTAGGTTTTGAGCTGTGGTTGATCTAAATTTGCAACATTTTTAATGCATGAAAAATTTGTTAAGTATGACACCAAATTTCACTCTAAACTTATCACCATAAACAATTAATGAGCTGAAGTGTGAATTTTCAACATACACCAACTATCAGCAACCAAAACTGCACTTCTGGATATGTTGCCAATTTTTCGCAATAACCTATTTCCCCCCCCCCCTCCCTTCTCTACCTCTTCCTTACCCTTCCTATGTCTCTACCCATTAATATACCTTTTGAAGTTGTGGATCAATGTAAGCCCTCGTAAACAGCTGCACTGCCGCCATGTAACCTGTGAATGAATTAGCTGCTTTGCTGCCACCAATGTGAACAAATCCCTCGTCAGTGTCGTATTTCACATCTTTGTCAAAGGGTGACCCTTCTCCGGTTACGTGGACTTTGGTGAAGTTTTTGTAGATTGTTGTGAGTTTCCACTAGAAATAGAAAGTCAGTTAAAGATAAGTTCAGTGGTCAAGCAAGTTTGTATTATGTGAAAGAAGACTATAAAAAGAAACAAAATGGTAAAAAATTACTTCAGCAACTTATTCCGTTAAGGAGATATTCAAGTTTAAAGTTATGTCTTATCTGTGTAGGAATGACTGGTATAGTAAGTCTACTATAAAAGGTCTTACCCTCAAATTGTTAATGATTTCTAATAAATTTTGGAAAAAATGTATCAACTTTTTACTATTCAAATTATTTTTCCGGGAACTTTTTCAGGTGGTAAACAATAACTACATGTTTGTTTGTTTGATGAGGGCTTACTGGCACCACAACAGTGAGGTCAAATTGTGTCTGAGAGATTAGATCACTTCACAGATAGAAAGGAAAGAAAACATGGGGAGATTGAGAGAAACATGAGAACTAAAAACCAGAAAGCTGGGGACAAGAGAGGTGTATGGGTGAAGAAAAAAAAAAGTAGAGAGAGGGGGTGGGAGAAGTCTAAATATGGTTGTAAAGGAAAGTATGATGAAGGAAAAAGATAATTTTCTATGGAGGGTTTCTTGGAAGAGCTCTGCTATTGAGTTGTTGGGAGCGAGGGAAGCTCTGGGAAGGTTGTACAGGTTGGCAAAGGGAAAGGTGATACTCCGCGCTTCATCATACCCTTTTTTGGCTTTGAAAGCATTGAGTTAATTGGCTGAGGACGAGATGTTGCTGAAAGAGGCAGCGAGGTGGTTGACATTGTCCTTTTTTGCAGTGAGAAGTTTACCATTCCAGGAGAAATGGGAGATGGGAGACTTACCCACTATGACGTGGAAGCTGTTAACCATTCTCCAAATCTTCTTAGTGGGGTGTTGGTGGTGAGAGAAGAGATGAAGTTGTTCCAAGTGTTGGTTTTACTGTCCTTGATAGTGCACCTGGCTTTGGCATCGTTGATGCAAAAGAGGTTAAGGTTGTGGGTGATCGGGTGAGTTTTGAAGTTCCTGAGGGTCCTTTTCCTGTTCTTGATGGCAGTTTTGCAGTCATCAGTGAACCAGAGGTTGGGGAATGGGGTTTGGAGGTTTTGGGAATGGAGCAGGTGGCGATGTTGATAAGTATGTTACTGAAGTTTGACATGGGATTTTCACCCTCGAGGAGATGGGGAGAGAGGTGGAGTCACAGAGGGTTTGAAAAGGGGACAGTCGGCCTTCTCGAGGTTCCAATTAGAGGTGTGGTCTGTGGGGGTTTGAGGGTTGGAGTGAATAAGAAAAGGGTAATGGTCACTATCACAGAGATCAGCAGTGACCTACCAGTTAATATCAAGGAGGTTGGAGGAACAGATAGACAGGTCAATACAGGTAAGGGAGCATGTGGCGGGGTGAAGGTAGGTCGGGGAGTTAGTGTTGAGCAAGGAGAGGCTGTGCTGTCGAAAAGTGTTTTTGATGAGCTTGGGATTAAGGGTTTTCAGTTTGATTATTTGCTTTTCCTAGAGCCAGGTGGGGCTGTTTTTTTAGAAGGAGGGATAGTTGGCTGGGTGAGTACCGTCGCAATTGATGCAAAGTGGGTATTGGTGCAGGAGGTGCTGTCATGGTCTGGGGCTCCACAGTTGCCACAGCACGCTTGGCTGTGGCAGGAGTTTTTCCCATGGCCATACCTCTGGCACTTATGGCAACTGAGGGGGTTGGGAATGTAAGGGGCGACTGGGATTCTCAGGTAGCCGGCAGTGATGTGGAAGGAGAGAGTTGGTGTGGAAAAAGTCAGGAAGATGGTATTGGTGGGTGTTTCGGCACCATATCTCTTGAGGACGCGATGACGGGCTTCAGTAACATGTTGGCTGGCAAGCTCCTCAATGAGGTCTTCATTGGTCAAGTAGGCAAGGTCTCTGGTTCTGATGACTACTTTGCTGGAGTTCAGGGAACGGTGGGGTGTAACTGTTACGTCAATACCAATATTAGCTAGGGTTTGGTAATGAGGGTGGTGGCTTGAGTGTCCCTGGTACAGTGCACCAGGAGATCACCAGATCTTAGGGTAGAAAACCTAGGGAGAGTACCAACAAGGCTGTGGAGCGCCTTGTGTATGAGGAAGGGGGAAACTCTTTTGAAACTGTCTGGTTTATTGGTGGCCTGAATGATTAAAATTTGGGGACTGGGGCTGACAAATGGTCAATGGAGGTAGCAGGTGGGCCACGGGGAGAGGAAAGAAGGCAGAAGCGTTTGGTCATGATGGAAAAAAAAAACCCCAAGGGTCAGGAGACCTGAGATAACTAGAAAAACATAATCGCGGAACTACTATAGGAGAACCGCTGTACAGTATCGATAAAAGCGTGAAAGTCTGGTCAAAACGGGAGCGGAAAAAAACAATAGAATGGTCTCACCGAAAGCAGATACCCATCCACAGAGAGAGAATCATGGAAAATGAAGATACAAAACAAAATTTAGGTAGTAAAGTGCAAGGTAAAGTGTAACGGATTGAAAAGTTTGAGAGAAAAGAATAGAAATCACATTGCTTTCAATACGTCAATATGTACACACACTAAATTCTGTTCTTCTACTTTCCTGACATATCCAATGGCTTTTAAGCCACAAAATGGCAGGACAAAATATGAGAGAATACAAAGACTTTTGAGGCATCTGAGACTGTGATGTCACAACTTGTCTGATTTCTGTCATTTCTATGTAAATAATACTTTAAAATTTTAAACTTAATTATCTCCTTAAAGGAATAAGATTTTTGAATACTTTCTTCACCAATTTTGTTTCTTTTAAAGTCCTCTTTCACACAAGATGATCTTGCTTGATCCCTGAAGTAATTCTATAAATAGTGACAAAGTATATATGCATAGCACTTACTTGAAAGAAACAGCAAATTAAAGTATCTTCACTGAATTCTGCTTCACTATAGTAGTAATATACCAAGTGCAGAGAATGGAGTGATGATTGATGGCTTGTCACAAAATGTCACATCACAAAATTTCAAATTTGTCACATAAGTGTCTCAAATGTCACATTCTTTTTTTGCACCTTTTACACACAGAATGTCACATCAGTTTTGCCTTTGTCACATTTGATTGGCATAGATTCACACATCATGACCAGTTGATCAACCGGTGATACTCATAGAAATTTAAGGATCATTTGGTTATGCCTGTTTCATGAAAAGTGGAGTCCAAAATGTGAGTGATGGGGTAGAACGACACAAAATGTCAGACAAATTGAAATATATTTGTTTATATTCATTTTGTCACATTTTGTCACAAAATTTTCAAAAAGTGACATGTCACAGAATTTTCACAAAATGTCACCATATTACAAACGATCCATTCTGTGCAAGTGTGCAAAGTTTCGAAAGAGGCTTCAACAAAATAGACAAACCATTTGACGGAATGTGAGCTTTTTATCTCATTTCTTGCCTCACACCAGCTAAAAAAAGTTACCCAAAAAGTTTGGTATTACGTAGTTATACTTGTATAAATATCAGTCAAAATTAAGCAATAAAGGAAAACTTATTGCATGCAAAAATACCTTGCCCTACACTCCCAGAAAGTTTTGTGCCTAAATTGCACCTACATAGATGAGCAATTCCCAATATTATCTGTATAACAATCCATTTTTTTTTTACATACTTGTTTGTTTTTCATTGAAACAACCAGATGAATCCATTCATTTTTAGGGAGAGCAAATTTACTCAGCATTGTCTTGTAACTTCCATCTGGCTCAGTAATCTGAAAATGAATGTATCCTGTAAAAACAACAGATAATAATTTGTTGTATTTGTCATACAATGAAACATTATTACAGCAAAAATACTAATCATATCTTAATAAGGAAATTGTTAAATAAAAAGAAAATACCAATTTTTGTATTAAAATTCTTTCCAAAGTGCTATATTTAAGCCCTAATCCTAATCCTCTGATTTGATCAGGATTTTTTTTTTTCTTTCTGGAAGAGGACCAGACCTGGACAGGAACATATTCTAGAGCCCCATGATAGATGTCCAAAGAGGCAAGTAAATGAATTGACCTCTCTGAGTTGGTTGATTGATAGCTTTTTCAACCAATCACCGCACAAATGTGCCTAGCAACAAAATCTGCTTAACTAAGTGGGCAAAAATCATACGTGGTACTAGTGGCACGCTCATGCAGTCAATGCAATATACTGCACATAACAAATTTCTGCACACACAGACTGAGTGACGACTAGATGGTGAACAAAACGTGCGCCTACAGGCCCGCTACCGGCTTTGTAAATCCGATTCCATTACCCAGAACACTTAGGAAATGGAATTTTGTTTATCCCTTTTGCTAAAAACTCTATGGATCCAGAGAAGTGCCATAAATGGATCAAAGCTTGCAGCAGGCCACATTGGCAGGCCACATTGGTCATGCATGATATCGGATTTGAAGTTTGTTTGCCCCACCTAGTTATCACATTGCTATTGGTGGGTGTGGCCAATTTCTTTACTCGAAGAGGTCAATTTTACTGTAAGCTTTCAATACGCACTATTGCAAGCATGATGCTAATTGCACTCCCATGCAAGCAAGATGCAAAACTAAGCAAGCAGTCAAACTAACCTTCCTACAAGAAAGTCTTGACAGGAATATTCCCATGAATATTTTCATGTTTATTAACCCTTAATCTACAGGACAGAGGACAGAGGACTTTTCACTAATCCGCCTGTGCTTAACCCTTACTCTACCACGTGGTAATATTATCACAGTTTTGGGTGCCCAATCTTTCACTCCACCTCCCAAGTGCATTTTCAAAAAAGTGCTGGTAGAGATGGTAGAGTAATAGTAGAGAAACAGGTTGGTGTAAAAACCATATCTTATTCCGTTTAAGAGTAATTACATTTCAAAGATTTGGAAAGTGTGTTGAAAAGTAACCTTGCAGTGTAAAGTGTGATGTCATAACTGCATATCTACGATAATTCTTTATGTTTTTCTTTCAAATGAAAATGTAGTTTTCTTTCATTTAGAATGGAAGGTTCGTGAGCAAATGGGAGAAGTACATTCTTGCAAAGTGCATGTTATACCCCATCTCAGCAAGTAAACAAACAGTGCTTCCAACCAAACAGAATCAGGCAATTAATTTTCAAAGAAATACATAAACAGTGTTTGTGGATCTGCAGTTATGACATCACATTTTACACTGCAAGGTCACTTTTCAACACACTCATGCAATATTTGAAATGCAATAGCTCCTAAAATGGAAAAAGATGTAACATAACATAATGTAATAAGATGATGTGCTAAGAAAGGTGAGTCACCACATAAAAAGCCCAAATTAACACCACCACCACCACAAAAAAAAACAATAATAATCAAAGATGCCCAAAGTTAGTAAAGAAATTATCAATGTTGACTTTAAAATTGTGAACAAAATTGGAGCTGACTATCCACTCAGGCAAATCATTCCACTCATTACCAACTCTTTGCAAAAAACTAAAATGCCAAATATCTATCCATGAGATTATATGAGAATATCAACATGATTTTTACACCAAACTGTTTCTTTAATAGTCCCCATATCCTATATATGAAAATTCATGTAATTATTCCTTTAAGCATGTGTAGAGCAATTTTACCAAAAAAACCTGATGCAAGACTCCTATGCATACAGGGCCGGCTAGCCAAAATCATTCCACCATTTCTGGTGCAGGACCAGCCTCCAAGTCTGAAGTGAAGAGTGGCCCACATTATCTTTATTTACATCATGGTTAACCAGAATGTAGGGCCATACTATAACCTTATCAGTGTAGCCTCGATCTCTCTTCAGGAGGCTGCTCTGCTCGTTTTGATAGCCGCCCTTGACCCCCAGTGGTCCAATGATCCAGGATGCATACATGATGCAGCTTAGTTGTCTAAACAGGGATAAGTTACTTCAGCTAAAGTAACATATCCCTATTATAAATAACCTTGAATCAAGCACATCACCATATATTTCATAACATGCAGATGCAGCTCACAGTCCACAGTTCATAAGCTTGCACGGTTTTGCCCCAACGTGAAACCGGTCTGTGTGCAAAACCAACACTGGTTTAAACCAGACCACCCGTTTTTCACCCATAATGTAAACAAGCTTTGAACATATACAGCTGTAGTGCATTACAGTAACTATAACTGCAGTGTACTGCATTGTTATATGATAGCTGCTAACGAGGTTTGTATCACAGTATTTTCTTGGAAATATTGTTGAAAATAACATTGAAGGCGTTGATCAATAAAACAGATTTTTACCATCTTTTGGCAATTTTTTTGTAGTGATTTGGTTAATTTCGGTACTTCCAGTTTTTCATAAAATATAATCAAACTGAAACCGCGGTTTCCCAAAACTGGTTTTAGTTACACAACCGGCACACTGTACAAGCTTAGTACATAATAGTCTTATCCTTGATTTCAAATGACAATAATTGGTTCATTTGGTTAGAAATGACAAAAATCCTTACCCATGGGATTGATAAACACCAGCGGAGTGATGTACTGATTCGTGTAAAACGTCTTCCGATGAATGATGCTGCATAAACTACCACGGCAATAATCCAGAATGTACAGAAATGCAGAAAAAGTACACCTGGCAAGAAAAACATCATTCAAATGTTAAGATATCGAAATAATGAATAAAAATGCTAATGAACCTTTTACTAATGGGGACTCAGCAACTGCCTTGTGTTAGGCCAACAATGGTTAGCTTGCAATGACGGCTTTTCCCCATATGCAAATGGAGCATTAATGTTGCAATTTTTATATAAAGAAAATGAGGAAAATTGATTGTTTTTAAAGGAATATTCCCATGGAATTTGATTCTTATGTATCTGATAGAGAAAAATGTAAGAAACAGATTTGGTTTGGTTTGTTGATGTTTAACAGCACTGTGACAGTCAGAGTCAAATCTGCCAAGAGCGTGGTCAAAATTTAAGGTGCAAGGGTGAGGACAGAGATGGTTGGAGGAATGGTTGGAGGAGTTGAAGGAGGAGTTGAAGGAGGAGTTGGAGGAGGAGTTGGAGGAGGAGGGGGAGAAGGAGTTGGAGGAGGAGTTGGAGGAGGAGTTGGAGGAGGAGTTGGAGGAGGAGTTGGAGGAGGAGGGGGGGAGATAGGAGGAGGAGTTGGAGGAGGAGTTGGAGGAGGAGTTGGAGGAGGAGTTGGAGGAGGAGTTGGAGGAGGAGTTGGAGGAGGAGTTGGAGGAGGAGTTGGAGGAGGAGTTGGAGGAGGAGTTGGAGGAGAAGTTGGAGGAGGAGTTGGAGGAGAAGTTGGAGGAGTTGGAGGAGAAGTTGGAGTCGTCATCATCATCATCATTATTATAATCATAATCATATTCATAATCACAATAACAATAACAATCACGATAATGATAATGATAATGATGATAATGATAGTAATAATGATAATGATTGTAATAATCATAATGATAATAATTATAATTATCATAATGATAATAATTATAATTATCATAATCCTAATAATAATAATGATAATAATAATAAAGGTGCAATTAAAGATTAAAAAATGAAAAAGGATAGGAAGGTAAGATAGAAAATGGGGGAGTATAGGTAAGGATTAGATCAGGTTAAGTAAGTTGCTATTGCGGAGGAAAGTGATAATGTTGGAGGAGGGATTGTTCTTGCAGAGGTCAGAAATAGAGGTGGAGGGAGTGAGGGTGATCTATAAACCACAGATTAAGAGGACATGTTTGATCGAGAGATCGCTATTGCAAGTAGGGCAGAGGGGTTTGGGAGAGCATGATAGGAGGTAGAAGTGGGTGAGAAAGGAGTGACCAAGAAGTATGTGGGTGATGAAAACGTCCTCCGGATGATGACAACATCCTCCCTACAATTGCGACTGTGTAAGGGGGGGTTGATCCTTACTGTGGCATTGATAGTGTGGAGTTTCTTACTAGTCTCAAGATTCCAGGAGTCTTGCCAAGTTCTCCTGCAGTAGCTGTAAATGTTAAGGCGAAAGTCAGAGTGCGGAATAGGAATTGAGGAAATGTGGTTTGACAGGGACTTTTAAGAAATAGATTGGTACAAAAACCATGTTGATATCTCATTCCTAGAAGAAGTTTTTAACTTTTAAATGTAAAATTATTTTTTTTAACATAAAATGATTTTTGAGTCTAAGTCATCATAATGATGTCATCACGACACTTCTTGAACCAACCTTTATGTATTTCTTTGAAAATTAATTACCAATTTTTCATAATCCAAATATAAATTACAAGATCAGATTGGAAAACATTATTGCAGATTTTATTCTACAATAGTTTACTTTACATCTATGACACCATTTCAGGTGAACAATAGCAAACATACAAAGTAAAGAAGTCACAGTTAGGTAAACATATTCAAATGAACATAAAACCCAAGAAAAGATCCAAATATTAATTGAGAGACCAGCGCGTCTTCAATTTTCTCATTTAAATTGATAACATATAGCTATCTTTTAATTTCTTCTAAAGGATAACTTAAGAGTTGATAACAACTGAAATGTTATCTACTGGTATATCTTAAATGAAAGATCCTTAACTTTTACTCTTAAGATAATGTTTCCATCTTAGGTGGTGAAAATTAAATTTTCCATAATGGTGCAACTAGAGTCCTGGGGGCCTGTGGGGAAAGTGGCGCTCGGGCCCATTACAAAAATATCGCAGTGACATTGCTCTGAGCCCCAAAATTTCAGGGCTTGAGGGTTTTACAACCAATTGTTTCACCACTGTTCACTAATGCCAGCCTCCCCACCCACCCCACCCACTCCCCCCCCCACCCCCACCAACATACATCACACTGTTAATTTTCTTTTCTTGGCTTACCTTGTCAGACATCATTCTACACAAAACAGATTTATCTTTTAGGTTCAGAGTAAAAAGAACCTCATTAATTGTATTTACAGAGTGCACTGCTTGACTTAAGCAAACAGAGACAGCTGCAGGGCAAAACCATTCAAACTTTGTTTTTATTATTTGTGCAAAATTTCATCAACCTTTATATACAAAACTGTACTTGTAATATACTGTATACGAAGACATACATTATGTTATGAAACAGAGATGACCGCACCTTGATGGCAGCCATGGTCAAGTTGTGTCAGCGAGATGAAATTAAATCATAACTAGAACAGTAAATACCATTATGGTTCGCATGCCCATGCAAATTGAGACCATATGACCCAGCCAATTAAAAAATGGCATCTCACACTAAGTCCCACATGGCATCCCATGTGCCACATGGCAACCCACCCCATGTCCCACATGACATCCCATCCCATCTCTTGCCCACATGGCATTTCACCATATCTCCCATCCTATCACCCACATGGCATCCTACCCTATGTCCAACATGGATCCCATCCCATAGGCCAAATGACATCCCACCCCATGTCCCACATCCCATGCCTTGTCCCACATGATATTCCACCATATCTCCCACATGGCATTCCACCATAGAGTATGTCTCACATGGCATTTCACCAAATGTCCCATATGGCAATTCACCATATGTCCCACATGGCATCCCACCCTATGACCAACATGGCATCCCACCTTATGTCCCACATGGATCCCATCCTACATGTATGTCCCACATTAATTTAACCATATGTACCACATGACATCCCTCCTTATGTCCCACATGGCATCCCTCCCTATGTCCCACATGGCATCCCTCCCTGTGTCCCACATGGCATCTCTCCCTATGTCCCCCATGGCATCCCACTGCATGTCCCGCATCAGTGGCTTCCCACCTGATGTCCCACATGGCATCTCACCTTCTGTCCCACATTGGATCCCACTATATGTTCCACATGGTATCCCTCCCAATGTCCCAATACGAAGAAATACATTATGTTATGAAACAGAGATAACGGCACCTTGATGGCAGCCATGGTCAAGTTGTGTCAGAGAGATGAAATTCAATCAGAAAAAGGGCAGAAGGGTGAAAGGGGGTGAGAATGGAGGTCAGGTGATGTTGTAGTAGTTGATGTACTATATAATGAAGGAAGGGAATAATTTTCTTTGGGTGGGTTATTGCAGGAAATATTGTCAATGGTGTTCAGGGCCGTAATTTTCATCCGCAAAGTGTAAGGGGAGGGGGCATGGCCGTTTATCCAAAAAGTGGGGGACAAGAAGAAGATTTTCCCCAAAATGTACTGAATTTTAAACTTTTCTGAAAAGTACAGCACTGATGGTGTTGAATGGGTTGAGGGAAGCTCTGGGAAGGGGGCAGTCTATGAGAATGTGTTTAACTGTCAGTTGCTTACGGCAGTTGTTGCCAAGCGGCGAGCAGTTACGGAGGTGGGGGTGGGAAAAGTGGGTGTAACAGATTAAGATGCACTAAAGATATGTATATCGATAACTAGACTTACTTGGCCTGATTTAACTGTTCCTTGGCTCTGAGATGCTTCCATGCAAAGATTTCTTTCTCCAGCAGCACTTCTTTAGCAATTCCATATTTATCACCGCTTAATTCCAGAGGGTAGGTCACCAGGTCAATGGTATCTGAGGAAGACAGGTTAATTGCATTAATACTTTATGCTTAATTTTTTTAACTTGAATTGTGGGTCATAAAGCCTGATCCCACGAATGGTCTGCTCCTACACCTCTCTGGTTAGTAGTTAAGCTTTAGGAGTTAAAATAAAGTTTATCTTCAGTGATCTTAACTCTTACAATACGGCTAATCTGCAGGCCCGTAGCAGGCCTTTTGCAATGGGGACACAAGCACATAACTTGGACATATCCTCTACATGCATATGCCCTTGTGTTATATTTTTCTGTTTTATTTTCCACAAGGGGGGCACATACCTTCGCAAGGTGGGGGGGTGCAGTCCCCCGTGCCCCATGCTAACTAGGGTCCTGCTCATCTAGTAAAGCTACAGAAGTTGGATACTTAAAATACTTTATAATATGTGGCACTTTTCTTCACAAGTTTCAGCGGCTATATGACTAACTACTTATTTGAGAGATACTGTACCAATGCCTAAAACAATTTCCAAACCTTAACCATTCACCAACAGTCACAGTGGCTTTGGCAGTAATGTAGGCAGGCGTAGGATTTTAGAGGGACATACTGATTATTTTATGGGAGGGCTTATCTTCAATAACAAAGCAAGACTACTTAGGTCAAATTCACATGTCAAAGGATTCCATTAAGAGATGGGCAAGATGCATCTTGGGTAATACTGTACCACTAGAGTGATACTATTAGGTAAGGAACTTGTAAACTACTATGTTAATGCAACTTGATCAAGCCAATAAGATTAATATCAGCCCTTAAGATAGTCAGGACTTTTAATCACCTTTTAGGGGCAGTAACAGAATGGGGGTTAAGTCCCTGTTGGGAACGCACAGTATAGCACACCCCTCCCCACCATAAATATAGCCAACACATTTGTCCATATCATATCCCCCTATCAGGAGAACCAAACCCCCTCCCCATATAGTAAATCTTGATGCCAACCCTGTTCATATTCTGTACTGTAACTTACCATCCATTACCTATTCCCTAGCAAATCAAACCCTGCACAAACATACTGCACCATGTTTTATGTCCAATCCAAGGCTATTATTAGTGCTGAACAACCTGATATACATGCATGCACTTGTTTACATTGCATCACAGTATGTCATTAATGCAAGTACTGTAACCTGGGCACCATTCCACCATTGCTATACATGTATATTACAATGAAATACATGTACACTATGCAAAGAACTATTTAATAATAAAATAATAAGCAATTTCAACAGCCATCATCAGTCATTTTCAGAAATGAAAGTCGACAATATAAACTTTTTTATTCTAAGTTTCCTTCATTATTTTAGAAATTTATGTATATATAGTGTACTAGAACACAGTGCTACATGTACATACAGAAGATAGACAAATTTCAGATAGATAATACTGTAGGTAAAAGAAGAGTGGGAGGGAAATGGGTTTAGAGTGGGGGTAAGGGGGAGGGGGAAATGCCAAGGGGGTTAAAATTGAATAAAGGAGAAAGAAAGTAAAAGAAGAAAGAGATCAAAATTCAAGTGTCCTTTTTGTATGAAAGCAAAATTATTTCTGAAGTCAAGAGACATAAAAGTTCAAGTTTAGATTATAAGATAGGAAATGGTCTGGAAGAACGGGGGAAATTACAGTCAAATTATAAGTGAATGGTGATATAAGAATGAAGAAAGAAATTGTACATTAAGTGAAGAAAAAAGGTAACAAAAGGAAAGTCAAGAATGGATGACAGAAGAGGTGGAGGTGGCAATGTACTAATTATCAACCACTGATTGTAAAATATCGAAAAAATGCTTCCATTTTTTTACCACCTAGAATATATTTAAATGAATACACTAAAACAACAACAGCTGGTTGTTAACATTAAAATGAATATACTGAAATATTAACAGCTGGTTGTTAATATATTTAAATGAATACACTGAAATATTAACAGCTGGTTGTTAATATATCTAAATGAATATACTTAAATTCTAACAGCTGGTTGTTGATATATTTAAATGAATACACTGAAATATTAACAGCTGGTTGTTAATATATTTAAATGAATACACTGAAATATTAACAGCTGGTTGTTAATATATTTAAATGAATATAATGAAATATTAAAAGCTGGTTGTTAATATATTTAAATAAATATACTGAAATATTTACAGCTGGTTCTTAATATATTTAAATAAATATACTGAAATATTAACAGCTGGTTGTTAATATATTTAAATGAATACACTAAAATATTAACAGCCGCTTGTTAATTCTACCAGCAGGTGAAGTAATTTTTTTTGGATGGACTTCAATATGTACTGATTAGTTTCAAGAAAAGTAGTGGCTCTAGGATACCCCCCACAGGTGGTCCACCACTCCCCAAAGAGTGGTCCAGCTATTTCATTAGTGGGAGGGACTGATTTGGGCGGGGCTAATAACATGCTTGTAAGTTGTTACCCTCCGTCACACCTGCCATCCCACCCCCATTCCACATGCCATCCCATCCTACATCTCTCCCTACAAAAAATCATACATGAAACCGAGATGCCATTCCACTACATGACTCATATGCCATCACACATGCAATCAAGATGCCATCCCACTATATGCCTTGCCACCCTGTTCTATACATCATGCAGCCTTGTCCCACATGCCATCCCTCCCTTACCCTGTGCCATCCCACCCTGTCCCACATGCCATCCCTCCCGGTATCATGCGCCATCCCACCAGCAATAGGCCACTCCATCCTAGATCCCACATGCCATACCACCCTGTCCCACATGCCATCCCACCTGAAATCCAAATGCCATTCAATTACATGCCATCCTAACCCACATGCCAGGCCATCCTGCCGCACATGTCGTCCCATCCTGTCCCCATGCCATCCCACCCTGTCCCACATGCCATTCCAGCTTGCCATAAATGCCATGACACCACCTTGTTTTACATGCTACATGTATGCTACCCTGTCCCAAATGCAATCCCACACTGCCCCACATGCCATCGCACCCTGTCCCGCATGCCATGACATCCTGTCCCACATTCCATGGCACTCTGTCCCACATGACACCGGACCCGGTCTCACATGACACCCTATCCCCATGCTATCCCACCCTATCCCACACGCCATTCCTGTCCCAAATGTCATGCCATCCAGTCCCCCATGCCATCCCACATTCATCCCAATTCCTACATCTTCCAATCAATTTTATGCCATCTTCCACCCAACATGCTTTCCTCTAACTCACAACCCCTCACTTCTATAAACCAATTATGCCCCATTCACCTACATCCCTCTCCACCTGCCATCCTCCATTCATCTGCCAGCCTCCATTCATCTACTACATGTATCTTCCATTCACCAACCATCCTCCATTCCCCAACATGCCCCATTCACTCACATTCACCTACCATCCTCGATTCACCTACTACCCCCCATGCATTCACCTACTATCCATGCATTCACCTACTACCCATGCATTCACCTACCTACCTCCATTCACCTACTACCAAAGCCCACCTTTTGCCATCTACATGTACACATGTACCATTTTTTTTAAAGTACCCAACACATCATTCCAACCTTCAATATAACCTTCACTCACAATCCATTGCACCACAGCCCCCTCGTGCAACTTAAATACACACTGACAATAAAAACAAGCTCAACTTTTTCCCCTTATGAACCAGATAGGGCTGATCTACAATATCTACCAAATTAGAATGAAAATTCATTGGAGATTAATTTAAAGACAACCACAAGTCTATTATGTTTCCATTCCATTCAATCAAAGACTTAATTGTTTTCTTCCTATTTATTCCCAAATTCTATTGATTTGTCAGCTCTATTGTTGGACTTCCTTTTCCATGGCAGAACAAATATTTTGATTGCTATATAAGTCTGGAGTGCATTTGTAATTTCTTTTAAAGCAAGTCTCCTTTATATAAATTTCTTTTCATAAAAATAGTTGGAATTCCTTTCCAAGGGCAGAAAGCTTTTGTTCCCCAGTAGCTGAACAATGCATGAGGTCAGACGGACAATAAATGTGTGCGAATGGATGGACTAACGATTTGAACTACCCATTTTGCAAAGTGAATAAATATATGTACAGTATATAGGAAAATAAAGAATTACAGTAGACTAACAAATGGTAAAGATGCTATATACCCTCTTCACCAACTTCGTTGGCAAGGGAATAATTAACTGAAATATCAACTGAATTATAGAAAACAGAGATTTTAGCCATTTTTATACATATCGACTGCATTATCTTTCATTTTGAACCAAAAATCATCAATTTTGGATCCAAAAGTGCCATGATTGTCAATTTTTAGAACAAAAGTTACAACAATTTAGAGCCAAAAACAGGGGTGACGCAACCATGGGGTAAGGGGGGTATTTACCCCACCCAAAAAAAAATTGCAAAGTGAAATATATATATATATATATAAGAAAATAAAGAATTACAGTAGACAACATTTTGAAACAACAATCTCTCTCTTACAACATATCTCCCACTTATTTCTAGATTTGCCAATTCTTTTACACCTTAATCTGTGCCTGGCTTTGTTTGCATTTATAGACCAATATGTGGTGTAAATAACCTTTGAAATTGTCTTTTCTTCTTTTCTTCTTGTGTGATTGTTAAAAATTGTACATATTCTTGTAGTATGCATGACTGATTATTTAATTTTATGAAACTGTGTTTGAAAATAATTTATATTAAAAGACTTAAAAAACAGACTTCAAATATGCAGGTGACGACCCCGTCATTGTAATTGTGTGTTCACTCGTCGTCGTCGACTTCAAATATACTTTTTTACCTTTCCCTCAAAAAACAAAAACTAACGGGTCCCATGATGGATACACCCTCAAGTTTTCTTTTGGTCATGGACTTGTGAGTAATTCTCCAGTCGACTTGTGCCGATTCATATCAAGTTTCATAAATAAAAACGTGTAATATTTCTACCCCAAACATTCCAAATTTTCATCAAATTTAGGCAGGTTTTTGGACTTTCAAATGCCCCAAATCCATGAGCTTTGCCCCATGGACCCCTACCAGGGCTTCGCCCCTGGACCCCACCAGGGCCTTGGGCAAGCCCCTTCACCCCACATCTAATGGTCGCATGCTGCAGCAGTGCCACCAACATGGCACATCAATTATCTATGTGTAATGATAACCATCAAAAAATGTACCCCTAATCAAAAAAATGTCGCGCCACCCATGAAAAATCTTCAGTTTGTACCAAAATCTACAACTTTGTACCAAAATCTACAAGTTTAATACTTGGGCCAACAACCTTCAATTTTGGAGTTGACATCAGAATAAGATGTCTTTTAGGGGACTTCAGCTCCCCAAAGAGCTGAATGCTCTCCATTTCCCTGGGCAGGATTGGTGAAGATCAACTCTTGGGACCACCACTTAAGTACTGTATTCATCCAAGAAAATATAACTTTAGAATTACAACATATACAACATAAAAAATAAATTATTTTTAATGTAATTGTGACCAGACCTTACCTCTCTCTATATCACACAAAAGATGCTTGCTAACATCCCTTAGCAATAACATTTCAGCACTCCAGTCCAAGCAGGCCGTTTCCGGCATGAGCACTTTCCGCATCGGTCGTTCCCACGGAGGAAAGAAGTCCATCTGGTACTCACACAGAGCCATGGCTAATTTTCGCAATGACTCGTTTATTGACAATTTTTCGTAACTAGCTTTTTTAACGATCCATGCTGAGAGTACACCTTGTTCAATATTTAAAGATTGGGGGTAGTACATATCTGGTCTGTATGTTACTTGCGCTGGGAGTCTTAACTCCATGTAACTAAGTTTATCCCCAGGACCCGGACATGCTAATGTTCGAACATAAATCCTCCTGTTTTGAACTAAATCTGTGTCGATGAAGACTTCAACGATGATGATGTCATCAGGGAGACAGGCGAATTCAAACGGTAAGTACATTGGAGGGTGGAATTTCATTGGTGGATATTTCAGCTGTATGTACCTCCCTTCTTTAGATACTTTCTTATGAAATGATACAATGGTTTGCTTGGCCTTCATAGAGGAGGTCGTCATGATGAGCATAGACAGGCTGAAGACCTACGGTAAGGAATAAAAAAGAGATCATTTATCTTTTTCTTCTTTAAATCATATATCAACATTCAGAAGTTTGATTTGAAAAGGGGCAGAGTGCTAGATTTGTTGAGGGGCACATTAATGTGTGCAAAGCACTGCATCTTTTCAGTGTGGGTCCAAGGCCCCACTAAAGTCTTAAGCCCCTGGTGAAGCTCTGTGATTTTCGGTATAATCCTACACAGAATAAAACTATTCTGAATGATTAAGGACCATTCATGAACCAAACAGGACAATTAATTACTATGCTATACTTCCAGGGGGAAGGAGAGACTTCTCCCCTCCCCTCCCACACACACTTTGGTAGAAATAAAAACACATACATACTGTATGGTTGTGAAAACACTGTCTCCCTACTTTGTGGAAGATAAGTATGGCACCATTTCCCCCCACCCCACCCAGTGTTGGCACCCACACACACTTTTGAAGTGTACATAGTACTGTACTGTACGCATCCAATGCTCATTCACGAAGGTAGAACAGGTCTGTAGCCAGGAATTTGAAAGGTTCGTTTTCTGTATAAAAGGGCAACAAACTTTGAAATTCCAGGTGCTTATTATTCCTTTAGATTGCAAAAGGGCACTTTCTCAACAAAGGGGGCTCGTTCGCTCGACCAAACCCTCCCTCCCCCCCCTCCCCCACCAACAATGAAATCCAAGTTATAATATAAATCCATGTTATGATACACAAAAAGCTGTTGACCTAATGATGACATATAAAGTACTACCAGCATTAGTTATGTGCAGCTATTAAACTTCATGATATATTGCATATTTGAAATCTTTTCAGCCAATACCTGACAAACAAGTAAGACAAATTTAAATCAATAGTCCCTTTGCAATTTAGGTTGTGTACATTGTTGTATTAATGATACCAGTAACACAATGGAAAATTTCAAAAAGTAATCAGAAAACACATCAAATACATTGATGCTTGGTTTGAAAGATTTGTTATATTTTCTGCACAAAATAACAGCTATATTAAATGCTCTTGAAAACTAGGCAATTAATAAAAAAAAAAAAAAATTGAACTTTTCTGAAAATAAGTACCAGGCCAAAATTCCTGGGGGCTGGGGGACAGGTGCACTTTGTCTCCTACCCCCTCAGTGGCATAATTTTAGCATTAAAACTAAAAGTACTTAAGGTTTTAAAAAACGCTGTCACACTTGGCATGCCCTCCCCCTTCCCTTCCCATCCCTCCCCCTCCCCCCTTCACTTTGTGAAGGAGAATTACAACCGGACCTGTAATCTATGGTTCTGGTGGTCATAACCATGGAAATATCAGAAATTCGCAGGAAGAAAAAGAAGTCATTTAAAAAAAATTGTTTTAGATTTCTTGGGTAAACAACTAGTATAGAAAATTTAGCTTGCAGCATGCTTGCGACAAGCTAAGATTTTTAGCTTGCGCCAGCATGCTGCAAGCTTGCAGGAAGCGTGCTGCAAGCTAGTATCTGGAACAAATACTAGTTTGATAGCTTGCACAAGCTAACATTAGCTTGCACAAGCTTGCAAACAGTTTTGCTAGCTTGCACAAGCTTGTAGGTAGTTTTTGCTAGCTTGCACAAGTTAATTTGTTCCAAATACTAGCTTGCAGCACATTTGCTGCAAGCTTGCAGGTCGCTCACTGCAAGCTTGCAGCACGCTTGCATAAGTTGAAAATTGTTAGCTTGTCGCAAGTTTGCTGCAAGCTTGCTGCAAACTTGCAGCAAGCCTGCAGCAAGCTTGCTGCAACTTCGCTGCAAGTTTGCTGCAAGTTTGCTGCAAGTTTGCTGCAAGTTTGCTGCAAGTTTGCTGCAAGTTTGCTGCAAGGTTGCTGCGAGTTTGCTGCGAGCTTGCTGCGAGCTTGCTGCGAGCTTGCTGCAAGCTTGCTGTGAGCTTGCTGCAAGCTTGCTCCAAGCTTGCTGCAAGCTAATATTTCTGTAAGGGAACAGTATATCTGGTAACTCTTTGCTCTAAAAACGTCCCCCTTGTAATTGTGCAATAAAAGTACATTAAATTGCGAAAGAGGGAAGCATATAAAGATGTATTCACTTCATTAAAATTATTTCGCTCACAATTTTTTGTAGAAAGATTTTTGATACTTTTATTCAGAACTGTGAGAATTTTTCTGATTAATTCCAACTCCGATTACGGCACTGATCATGTAGAGTAATGACTTAGATCAAACCCAGCAATTGCAAGGAGCAAAATAGGGTAAGGGACCAAAACTATTCCCTTCTTTGTGGGGAAGGAGGGAGAAGGGGGGAAAGATTTTTAGTGCTTATATTCCTACGTTTGATTAGATTTGCAATCACAAATTTGCTTGTATTTCACGTACATGTAAGCACAAAAAAATCACTGCAATTTCAATTCTGTCGACAGTCTGTATGTAATGTAAGAATGTACAAATACATTTGGCCTCTTATCTAAAAGAGGAACTGAAAGTCTGGATCCAGCAATGGTGGTTGGGGAGAAAGGGGGGGGGGGTAGGAACTGCAAGCAAAACAAACTGAAAAATACAGTGAAATGGTAGTAAGTAGTTAGCATTTGACATCCTCACTTCTTTATTTACTTTCTCACAGCAATTTCATACCAGTTGCTAAAAATAACAAATTGAAAAATGGAAATTTTATTCCATTTTGCTGAAATTTTAAGGGTTTGTTAGTGACTACCCTAAAACATTAGAATAACAAATTGCAATGAAAAGTTTTTAAAACAGAAAAAAAAATTGTTTTGTTGATTTCCAATAAGATATAGAAATACCAGCAGAAAAGATGTCAATGATGCTACAGTACAGTGTCAATGATGCTACAGTGTCAATGATGTTAGTGTCAATGATGCTACAGCATCAATGATGCTACAGTGTCAATGATGTCACTTTCTGCTGTCTTTTACTCATGAAAAAAGAGGTTTTGAAAACATTGCACTGTACAGTAGATGTTCCTCATGAATGAGGCAAGGTTTTTTATTTGTGTTTTGCCACCTAGTACTATGAACATTTGATAATTGCACCCCAACATTCATTTGTATTCAGATCAGCATTACAATTGAAGGAGACATAAAGTCTGATACAATCATTATATCATATGATAGAGGATACAAATCTTAACCAACTACCAAAAACAGCAAGTCAAAATCTTATTTCTATCTTAAGCAATTCAAGTTTGAAGTTGACACATGAAGGCTGCCATTTTGTTAAATTCTGTATTAAAATATTGTGCATGATGACATAATTTCTTCAATAGGGACATATGGAATTTAAAGTATTTCTTTATTAATGTGATTACAGTTTTTATTCCGAAATGATGTGACACAAAGATTTAACAGCATGTTTTGGTAGTTTTATCATTCCTTGACCCTTACATTAGAGTTTTTTTTCTTCTTCTCATAACCTAGAAATCTTGAGGTAGATTATATAGAAATACAAAGCATTCCAACATCCTGCTGGACTGATGACATCATAATATGCATGTTTTTAAATCAAAATGGCAGCTCCCATAGTACTATTTAGTAGTAGAATTAAAGTTTTAATAATTATAAAAATTGTGTTAGATTGCTTAAGGGGGTATGAAACTTGGTCATCATGAAATAAGGATTATGTCAGACTTTATGTATCCCTTAAGTATTTTCTACCCCATTCCCATTCGCTGGGAGATTAAAGGAAAAGTATCATTCCATAAATAAATTCAGAATTGAACGCCGCCATGCTGCGAAGCGGTTTTCAATTTTCCTTAATGATTGCAAGAAATCTGTGAAATTATCGATAGCACATGAAGGCCCTTATTTTCGGTCCAGCGGATGTGAGATCGATAACATCACAGATTTCTTGTATCTATAGGAAAAATTGAAAACCAGTAGTGACGTTACCACAACAGCGGCGTTCACTTCCAAATATTATCATGGGACAATACCTTTTCTTTAAATAAAATATATTTCATTATTTACATTTTAAAATATTTTAAAAACAAAATCTACATAAAGTTGAGATCATCTTTCAGAAAAATCAAAAAAATTTAGGAGCAGGGGTCAAGAAAATCTGAAAATTTTGAATCATAATTTAGAGAAATCGTAAAATTTAAGATCATAAATTGGACAAACTTTTGGACAAGGGAATATTTTATCTAAGAAATTTGTTTCCAAGGCTTGGTGGAGTGGGAGGGGGCTTGCCTGTCTGTCCATAATCCCCTTTTAATTACACAGCTGTTTGTTCAAAAACAATATCAAAGTTATATATATATATAATATAGGCTGGTACAAACTTTTTACATTTATCTCTAAAATATGTATTCATAAATTAAAACGATATCAATGTGTGATACGTAATGAAAACTTCATCTACTGTACGTACAGTAACACTTGTTAATTATAAGAGTTCTCAAAACTGATGGATGAGCAAACATAAAATTGAACTGATTTACAAAATATAGACACAAAATTACACAATGCATGTGCAGAGCTCGGTATAGAACACACAAGATAATGGCTGAACAGATGGTGTTGTTAGCACAATGCCACTTTCACCCAAAAAAGACAAAAGCTTGCATGACCACCTGTTAGGCAAGTGCTAGTGAAGTACGTGCACAGCATTAATAAACATATTTTATCAAATAAATGGTATTTAATACAGGAAAGCAAATTGCCGGAGATGTACATACAGTGGATCAAACTTAGACATTTTAAAATCTTTTTATGGAAAGTAGAAGAGAGAAACTTGAGCAAAACAATTAGCCATGTGAACAGTATAGTCTTAAGTAAATTGGGGGCCATGCTACCAATAATTGTAGACCCATGGAATATCAAGCTGACCTACTGTAAGATGTTTGCAGACAATTTTGACACAACATTTGCACTGATATACTTGGCTACATGAATTGAATGAATTTGCAAAGAGATGAACTTGACCCAGTTCTCAAGGTCATGAGATCAAATTAAGAACTATCTTAGGAGTTACAGTAGAGTAGTTTTCATACAAAATATGTAGATCCTTGATGGCAAATTTGTAACTTTATTGTCAACAGTTTGTTATGCAAAGTTCAAATAATATCACTTTAATATTTAAACTATAATCAAATGTAATTATTTCTGTTATAAAAGGGTGTAACAATATTTTGGGCCATATGCTTGGGTGTTAAAAGCTACCGGCTATTATAGTGCAACCCCAACCCTCTTTCTGAATTACAATCACAAAATTTGCTTCGAAAGAAAATATGATAACAAGATTTGCAGGGCCTCCGCAATTTTTACCTCTCAAATACAGCAGGCCTCTTAATGCCAACAAGTTTGGCACAAGGCTTAAAAGCACTCATGACCTCACTAATCTTCACCACCACACTGGACTTCAAAAACATGTACAGTACTGTAGGTATATGTTACATATCTTTCACCATGCATTGATTCATTAATGCCCTTTCTGATATATTTTTCTTCAAAAATTACTCAAAATGATACTTGTCTTTATTACATTAAAAACTTTACAATTCAAGACTTTTGGCATAACTCTTTGGCAGGAAAAGAGCAAACCTCCCAGTTTAACCCTGGGTTCACCATCCCATGCATCCAGCCCTCCCACTTGCCTCTTTGTCTCCGACATATACACTACCTGCAATACTTATTGATAAATTACCATATTTGACATACTGTAATAAGCGCCCAGGGTACTTACGAAAATAAAATACTTGAGTATTTCAAGTCTTCAAAATGTTGGGTGGCGCTTAATATGTCGAATACAGTTATCAAATGTTTGTACAATTTTTTGTCAATTAAAAGTCATGGTTAAAACCAATATCCAAGGAGTATAGTAGACTTGGGCAACTTGCACAGGCAATATTGATCAAAAGATGAAAGTTAAAATTTTCACCACTTTTTCCACAGAACAGTACTTTCTCAAATAATACTGTTCCAGATCAGATTCACTGTTCCAATTTTTTTTTTTGGCCAATTGAGGACAAATTCCTTTCTTCAAAATGGGCTTCATTTACAACTACTTAATTGGTTAATATGTGCAAATATGTATGTTGGTTATCCAGTTGCATATATTCGTACAGTACACGTGCAAGCAGCCTAGCTTGTATATTCATAATAAATTGTGCTGACAATTGCCAACAAGGTAGGAAAAGCTTTTTCTTACCAGTTGGAAGAAATTATTTTTCAGATAATCTTGTTTAAAAAAATTGTTTTTATGAGAAGAAATCAAGGTATTGGTCATTGATGCCACATTCTTGTGAAAAGAACACTGCTTCACTGTTATGTTTGAAACTGAACCGTTCCAGCATAAACAGCAATGTTCTCGGAACAGTGCAAATTCGACCCATGTTGATTAAGTCTTGGTAATGGCTGAGGAATAAAATAATTTGGCGCTGGTCTTAATATCAATACAGCTGCTGTCTCCTATCAGCATTATGTGAAAGTGGATTTTTAATTACAGCGAGGGATATTCCCCCATGCACGGCAAGAGAAACACTCAAGTTTAAGGACTCTGTAGAGCACATACCTCTGCCCCTGTTTATTCTTTATCTCCAATAGAATCTACTCAGAAATCCTAGGCTCACCGAGTTTTACTGTATCCCAAACAATCTCTTTCTTACTGTTGATATTGCCACTTGCATTCTAAACACTTCAAGATCATTGATTTCAGTCTTATTCAGGATAAGTATTCATTGCTTTGAGTTCTATTCAGCCTTGATTCCATCATTTTCTTTACGTGCAAAAAGCCAATTGTCTTGATCCTCTTTGATAACTGTACCAAAACCACTTAATCTGATTTTCTTAGTCCAGAAAATTGATTGTTTTGATTTCTTCTAGACTAGACTGACTTAGTACGAGTCAAAATTCCAAACACCCAAATGAGCAGATCTCCAAATCAAAGACTGACTAATTAGGGGGTGCTACTAAAATGAATGACAACTTACTTGTACAGAGCGAATGACAATAAGTTTTCTATGCAAAAAAACTGAAATTACTAAACCGAATGACAGCGAGGGTCAAAACGAATGGCAACTTAACCTAACCCTAACATAACCCCATTTTGTCATTCGTTTTTGTTTGTATTAAAACTCAATTGTCAATCGCTTTGCAAAACGAATGAACTGTCAATCGGATTCTTCAGACTGTATCGTGTGTAATATACATTGTCATTCATTTTATTTTTAGTCTTTCTCCTACTTTGGCCTTTAACTTAGGCCCTAACATAGGCAACCTCTAGTGTCATTCTGGGTGGGAAAACAACTTGAGACACAAGGAAAAATGTGCATACTGTACCTGTAACAAGGTCGTGAATATTGCAGCAATTATTTTCATCTTGTTTGGCCAACTGTAGAAAGCTGTCCTGTAAATCTAAACAATCACGTACAGCTTGTCGTATCAGTACTTATGGAAATTGGAATTTTCAGAATGGCCTAGAATGGCACAGTGAATCTTTCACAAAATGTATTTCGCGGAATTGATTGCAGTGGTTCCGAGTGCTGCACTTGTTGAAAATGTAAGACAACGTTACCGGGAAAGAACAAGATGACACACCATTTCAAAAATGGCCATTAGGCCTACATTGTATCAATACATACTGGAAGTAGGCCTAAATGGAAATAATATCAAATAGAAATAACTATAATAATTGTTCCAATAAAGCAAGATCTCCTTCACGATGATCTCACTAGCGTAACATCGGCGACGTGTACAGTTTGCATCTAATGTCCGACAATCACAAACAAACT